>JAVLUX010000044.1:24966274-25398774 GCA_032164185.1 Moxostoma hubbsi | reverse complement strand
ATTGTATCCGCGTGGATTATCCTTTTTGCTGGCTGTTTTTTGGAGCATTATATGCCGTTCCTTGGAAGAGTACGACCAAATAACGCTTGTTTGGATTACTCAACTCTGTGGACTTATAACAGTCACTTTACCGCACTGATCCTGCTCACGGCTTGAACATACACCGGTGAGACCGATCTAACATTGTTTGTTTGTGCGTGCACTCTGGATAACGAGACTCTTTACATACCTACCTGACATTCCCACCTCAACATATATATTTATATATATATATATATACATATCACTGTCTTGTCAGCGTTGTTCCATTATATGTTTGTATATATCTGTGATCTCTTAAATACACTTGGGTTTATTGTTAAACATCTGTGTTTGAGTGAGATTCTTCCTCCATATTACGAATCACTTAAGAGCAGCACCGATCCCTTTGAGTGTGTTAATACTTCCTATTTTAATAAATAGAGGAGTGTTACAAGGTTTAGGGGTTGTGTTTGGTTTAGGGGTTGTATTGGGCTTAGTGATTGTGTTAGGTTTAGGGGTTGTGTTAGGTTTAGGGGATTTGTTAGGTTTAGGTGTTTTGTTGGGTTTAGGAGTTGTGTTGGGTTTAGGGGTTGTGTTAGGGTTAGGGGTTGTGTTAGGTTTAGGGGTGTGTTGGTTTAGGGGTTGTGTGAAGATTAGGGGTTGTGTTTGGGTTTAGGGGTTGGGTGGTGTTTTGAGGTTTTGTGTGGTTTAAGGGTTGTGTTAGGTTTAGGGGTTGTGTGAGGTTTAGGCGTTGTGTTAGGTTAAGTGGTTTTGTGAGGTTTAGGGGTTCAGTTGGGTTTAGGGGTTTGGTTGGATTTTGAGGCTTTGTGTGGTTTAAGGGTTGTGTTAGGTTTAGAAATTGTGTTGGTTTTAGGGGTTGTGTTTGGTTTAGGGGTTGGGTGGTGTTTTGAGGTTTTGTGTGGTTTAAGGGTTGTGTTAGGTTTAGGGGTTGTGTGAGGTTTAGGCGTTGTGTTAGGTTAAGTGGTTTTGTGACGTTTTGGGGTTGAGTTGGGTTTGGGGTTTGGTTGGATTTTGAGGCTTTGTGTGGTTTAAGAGTTGTGTTAGGTTTAGGGGTTGTGTTAGGTTTAGGGGTGTGTTGGTTTAGGGGTTGTTTGAAGATTAGGGGTTGTGTTTGGGTTTAGGGGTTGTGTTAGGTTTAGGTTTTGCATGAGTTTTAGGTGTTGTGTTGGGTATAGGTGTTAAGTTAGGTTTATGGGTTTTGAGATGTTTTAGGGTTCTGTTAGGTTTAGGATTTGTGTTGGGTTTAGGGGTTGAGTTGGGTTTAGGTGTTCTGTTGGGTTTAGGGGTTGTGTTGGGTTTAGGGGTTGTGTGATGTTTAGGGTTGGGTTGGGTTTAGGGGTTGTTTTGGGTTTAGGGGTTGTGTGAGGTTTAGGGATTTTGTTGATTTTTTTGGGGGGTTGTGTTAGGTTAAGGGGTTTTGTGAGGTTTAGGGTTTGTGTTGTTTTTTGGGGTTGTGTTAGGTTAAGTGGTTTGTGTTAGGTTTAGGGGTTGTGTGAGGTTTAGGCGTTGTGTTAGGTTAAGTGGTTTTGTTAGGTTTAGGGGTTGTGTTAGGTTTAGGGGTGTGTTGGTTTAGGTGTTGTGTGAAGATTAGGGGTTGTGTTTTGGTTTAGGGGTTGTGTTAGGTTTAGGTTTTGCATGAGTTTTAGGTGTTGTGTTGGGTATAGGTGTTGAGTTAGGTTTATGGGTTTTGAGAGGTTTTAGTGTTCTGTTAGGTTTAGGATTTGTGTTGGGTTTAGGGGTTGAGTTGGGTTTAGGTTTTGTGTTGGGTTTAGGGGTTGTGTGGGGTTTAGAGGTTGTGTTTGGTTTAGGGGTTTTGTGTGGTTTAAGGGTTGTGTTAGGTTTAGGGGTTGTGTGAGGTTTAGGCATTGTGTTAGGTTAAGTGGTTTTGTTAGGTTTAGGGGTTGTGTTAGGTTTAGGGGTGTGTTGGTTTAGGGGTTGTGTGAAGATTAGGGGTTGTGTTTTGGTTTAGGGGTTGTGTTAGGTTTAGGTTTTGCATGAGTTTTAGGTGTTGTGTTGGGTATAGGTGTTGAGGTAGGTTTATGGGTTTTGAGAGGTTTTAGTGTTCTGTTAGGTTTAGGATTTGTGTTGGGTTTAGGGGTTGAGTTGGGTTTATGTTTTGTGTTGGGTTTAGGGGTTGTGTTTGTTTTAGGGGTTGTGTGATGTTAAGGGTTGGGATGGGTTTAGGAGTTGTTTTGGGTTTAGGGGTTGTATGAGGTTTAGGGATTTTGTTGATTTTTTGGGGTTGTGTTAGGTTAAAAGGTTTTGTGAGGTTTAGGATTTGTGTTGTTTTTTGGGGTTGTGTTAGGTTAAGGGGTTTTGTGAGGTTTAGGGTTGTGTGGGGTTTAGAGGTTGTGTTTGGTTTAAGGGTTGTGTTGGGTTTAGGGTTTGTGTTGATTGTAGGGGTTGTGTTATGTTTAGGGATTGTGTGATGTTAAGTGGTTGTGTGAAGTATAGGGGTTTTGTTGGGTTTAGGGGTTGTGTTGGGTTTAGGGGTTGTGTGAAGATTAGGGGTTTTGTGAAGATTAGGGGTTGTGTTGGGGTTTTGGGTTTGTGTTGGGTATAGGGATTGTGTTAAGTTTAGAAGTTGTGTTAGGTTTAGGTGTTGTGTGATGTATAGGGGTTGTGTTAGGTTTAGTGGTTTTGTGAGGTTTTGGGGTTGAGTTGGGTTTAGGGGTTGTGTTGGGTATAGGGGTTGTGTGGGGTTTAGGTTTTGTGTTGGGTTAAGGGGTTATGTGAGGTTTAGGGATTGTGTTTGGTTTAGGGGATGTGTTGGGTTTAGGGGATGTGTTAGGTATAGGGGTTGTGGGAGGTTTAGGGATTTTTTGAAGTTTAGGGGTTTTGTTGGGTTTAGGAGTTGTGTTGGGTTTAGGGGATGTGTTGGGGTAAGGGGTTGTGTTGGGTTTAGGGGTTGTGTGAAGATTAGGTTTTGTGTTTGGGTTCAGAGGTTGAGTTAGGTTTAGGATTTGCGTGAGTTTTAGGGGTTGTGTTCGGTTAAGGGGTTGTTTTAGGTTTAGCGGTTGTGAGAGGTTTTAGGGTTGTGTGATGTTTAGGGGTTGTGTTGGGTTTAGGTGTTGTTTTGGGTTTAGGAGATGTGTTGGTTTATAGGTTTTGTGAGGTTTAGGGGTTGGGTTGGTTTTAAGGGTTGTGTTAAGTTTAGAAGTTGTGTTAGGTTTAGTTGTTTTGTGAGGTTTAGAGGTTGAGTTGAGTTTAGGGATTGGGTTGGGTTTTGAGTCTTTGTGTGGTTTAATGGTTAAGTTATTTTTAGTGGTTGTGTGAGGTTTAGGGGTTGTGTTGGGCTTAGGGATTTTGTTAGGTTTAGGGGTTTTCGGAGGTTTAGAGGTTGTGTTGGGTTTAGGGGTTGTGTTGTGTTTAGGGTTTGTTTGAAGTTAAGGTGTTGTGTTGGGTTTAGGGGTTGTGTTAGGTTTAGAGGTTGTGTTGGGTTTAGGGGTTGTGTTGGGTTAAGGGTTTGTGTTGGGTTTAGGGGTTGTGTTTGGCTTAAGGATTTTGTTAGGTTTAAGGGTTTTGGGAGGTTTAGAGTTTGTTTTGGGTTTAGGGGTTGTGTTGAGTTTAGGGGTTTTTTGAAGTTTAGGTGTTTTGTTGGGTTTAGGGTTTGGGTTCAGATGTTGTCAAGTCAAGTCAAGTCAATTTAATTTGTATAGCGCCTTTCACAACACACATCGTTTCAAAGCAGCTTTACAGAAGTTCAGCATTAACAGACGATAAATATGTAATGGCTGTAAAGTCGATAAATCATCATCATTGTGCAGGGCTCCAAACTGCGACTAAAAATGGTCGCATTTGCGACCAAATAAATTTATTTGCGAGTGTAATTTCTGTCAAGGTCGCCATTGGCGACTGTAAAAATTTACTCCCTTTGATTTTAAAATTTGCATTACATTTCCCGAAATACATTACAAAAGTTTATATCAAAGAAATAGCGGGGAAAACGGAGTTCATTGCAGGAACTAACCATTTCAAAAAAGAGACTGTGAGAAAACACGGTGACAGTAACAAGCATAAAAAATGCACGTGATCACATAATTGCGAAGAATGCTCCACAGACTACACTGTTAGCACGTGCAGTTTTTCTTGCATGCGATCTGCGGGACGAAAAGGAATGGAAGGAGTTAAAAATGAAAATATTTGGCACCTGTTTTTCCCCCTATAGGAGCCAATGGCTCCTTAATTGATTTTTTGTTTGGAGCCCTGTTGTGGAATTAGAAAAGATATGATTCTTTATCGTGTTTAAAAATAATTAAATAATAATTGTATTAATAACCCCAGTGAGCAAGCCGAAGGCGACTGTGGCAAGGAACACAAAACTCCAAAAGATGATGGTTAATGGAGAAAAATAACCTTGGGAGAAACCAGACTCACTGTGGGGGGCCAGTTCCCCTCTGGCTAACATCATGAATAATGTAAATAAGAATTATTTATAGTTAAAAAACATGATTTAAAAAATTATTAAACTTATTAAGTGTTAAGGGTCAGTATTTAGACAGTGATTGTGTTTGAACTGCAAGATTAGTGACCAGTGTCTTTGAAGTCCATCCTTGATTAAATTCCAGAAGTTCACTTAGATGCAACTGTCCTTGTTTTGCTGGCTTTTGAAGGCTTATGTTGGCAATAGTTAGTCTATGTATCCCATTTCAAGATCGTAGTCCATGGTGATGGGGCATCTGAAGTCTCCGTGAGAGGCTGGATACAAACTGGAGCTGAAGAACGCTATTTACCTCGGGACTGGCGTCCCGAGATAAAAGCAGAAAAGCAGATGGGAAATAATTAGCATAGCTGATGTTCATAATATTAATGCATTATAACTGATTCAGCAGTAGTATAAAAAGTAAGCATTATGTGAATGCTTGGTTAAAGAGATGCGTCTTTAATCTAGTTTTAAATTGGGACAGCGAGTCTGAGCCTCAAACAATATCAGTAAGGCTATTCCAGAGTTTAGGAGCTAAATGTGAGAACGCCCTCCCTCCATTAGTGGACTTAGATACCCTAGGTATGACCAGAAGCCTCGAATTTAGTGATCTTAAAGAGCGCGATGGATTGTATGGCGATAGAAGATCCGTTAAATACACAGGAGCTAAACCATTTAGGGCTTTATAGGTCAGTAGTAATACTTTGTAATTGATATGGAACTTAATAGGTAGCCATTGTAGAGATGATAAAATCGGTGTTATATGATCATATTTTCTTGACCTAGTAAGAACTCTAGCGGCTGCATTTTGGACTAACTGTAGCTTGTTTATTGAGGATGGAGGGCAAACAGCTAATAAAGCATTACAGTAATCTAGTCTCGAGGTCATGAATGCATGAACTAACTTTTCTGCATCAGAAACAGATAGCATGTTACGTAGCTTAGCAATGTTTCTAAGGTGGAAAAAGGCTGTTCTCGTAACAGATGAATATGATTTTCGAAAATCAAGTTGCGGTCTAGTATAACACCCAGGTCTTTTACTGTCGTGGATAATGTAACAGGACATCCTTCTAAATTAAAGTTGTATTGTAAGGGATTTTGTGGGTAGTTTTTTGGACCAATAAGTAATACCTCCGTTTTATCGGAATTTAATAACAGGAAATTACACGTCATCCAGCATTTTATATCTTTAAGACACTCTGTCAAGTTAGATAAGTTAGTGTTTTCATCTGGTCGTGATGAGATATATAATTGAGTGTCATCAGCATAACAGTGGAAATTAATTCCATGTTTTCTTATAATTTTACCAAGTGGCAGCATATATATTGAGAATAATAGAGGGCCTAACACAGATCCTTGTGGCACTCCATAGTCTACTGACGTTATCTTCGTTATCTTCCCATTTAAACAGACAAAATGGTAACGGTCTGATAAGTACGATCTAAACCAGCTTAATGCCTGTCCCTGAACACCAGTGTAGTTTTGTAGTCGATCCAAGAGTATTTTATGATCTATAGTGTCGAACGCAGCGCTAAGATCAAGTAGAACTAATATTGAGATGCAGCCTTGGTCAGAAGCTAAAAGTAAATCATTTGTAATTTTAACTAGCGCAGTTTCTGTGCTATGATGCGGTCTGAATCCTGACTGAAATTTTTCATAGATATCATTTTCTTGCAAGAAAGAGCACAATTGAGCGGACACAACTTTTTCTAATATTTTAGACATAAATGGAAGATTTGAGATGGGTCTGTAATTTGCTAGGTTATTTGGATCTAATTGTGGTTTCTTAATGAGAGGTTTTATAACTGCCAGCTTAAATATTCTTGGAACATGACCTAAAAATAAAGACGAGTTAATAATATTGAGAAGAGGCTCTTCCACTACAGGTAACACTTCTTTCAGTAGTTTAGTGGGTATTGGATCTAGTAAACATGTTGTTGTTTTAGATGCAATGACAAGTTTATTTAGCTCTTCCTGTCCTATAGTTGTAAAGCGGTGTAGTTGTTCTTGAGGGGCGATAATTGAGGCTGAATCATAAGACACCATAAAAGATTGTACATTAACAATTAAATTTCCTCTAGTTCATCTGTTTGTTTGGGTTCACTGAGCAGCTGAGATAGATCAGGTAAGCTATTTGAGAATCTATATATTGTGGTTGGAAGGATTGTTCTGCTTGGTCGATAACGTGGCGCAATATGACAGATTTCAGTGGTACGTAGTATGCAAGTTACCATGTAATGATCAGTGACATCATCATTTTGCGGTATAATATCTATATCGGTTGGATTGGTTCCATATGATATAATTAAATCTAGCGTATGATTTAGGCGATGAGTGGGACCACTGACGTTTTGCGTGACCCCGAAGGAGTTTAACAAATCTGTAAACGCAGCCCCAAACGCATCATTTGTGTTATCTACGTGTATGTTAAAATCTCCAACAATTATTGCTTTATCGACATTGACCAATAGATCTGATAGAAAGTCTGCAAACTCTTTTAGGAAATCAGCGTAAGGCCCTGGAGGTCTATATATGGTAGCCAAGGCTAGAGATAATAGGGATTTTTTTCTTACATCTGAGAGTGTAACATTTAGCACAAGTACTTCAAACGAATTAAACCTGTGACCTATTTTCTGAGTAACATTAAGAATATCTCTATAGATTGTTGCAACACCGCCGCCACGACCAATCAGACAGGGCTCATGCTTATAACAGTATCCTGGTGGAGTAGACTCATTTAGACCGAAATAATCATTTGGTTTAAGCCAGGTTTCAGTAAGGCAAAATACATCAAAACTATTATCTGAGACCATTTCATTTACAATAACCGCCTTAGGTGTGAGCGATCTAATGTTTAGAAGACCTAGCTTTAGAAATTGTTTTTGTTCACTGATATTGAGATTTTCTGGTTTAATTACAATTAGATTTTTCCTAGATCCTACAGTAGATGTATTGTTTGGCTTTACTAAACGAGGAATAGACACAGTTTCTATATGATGTTCTACATTGGTACTTATATCAATTAAGTTGGGACAGCAAATACTGTGATTTGGACTTTGACTTACTAGTCATATGGTGTGTAGCGTCTTGGAGATGTTGTCCGACAGAACAGCCGCTCCGACTCTGCTGGGGTGAAGGCCATCAGCACGGAAGAGCCTAGGTCGCTCCCAAAACAGATTCCAATTATTAACAAAGAGCAGTCTCTGTTCATTACACCATGACATTAACCATTCATTTAGAGCAAATAATCTACTGAACCTTTCTTGTCCTAGTCGGTACGTGGGAAGTGGTCCAGACACGACGATCGTTGTTTCTGGCGAAGTGCTGCGTACCGTCTCGATCAGGCTCCTGTAGTCCTTCTTCAGTACCTCCGTCTTCCGCAGCCTGGTGTCGTTCATTCCCACGTGCAGCACGACAGCTCCGATGCGCTCGTCACCATTCAGGATCTCGGGAACCTGCGTAGAGACATCAAGAACACGAGCACCAGGAAAGCAGTGAGTGCGCACCTTACCTTTGCCAGAGATAGCGCGGACATGACGGACGGTGGAATCGCCGATGATCATGGCGTCGTCGCGCTCCGACTCGCGAAGAGGTGAGAAGCGGTTCCGGGTGGAGATCTCGAAAGCCAGGAGGGGCGGGGAGGTCCTTGGTCTGGTCCTGGCTCGCGTCTTCCGCCGTGGAATCACCCAGGGTCCGTGGTGATGTGTCGGTGCCGGAGTGAATGAAGCCAGGGATGATCGCGTCCTGGTTGCTCAGGACCTGTGCAGAGAAACACACGGAGTAGACGAGGTCGGAGTCAAAAAATTATTAACCACTGACCTGTGAGCATCGGTGCGTGATGTTTCAAGCGCGGACCGCCGATCTCGCAGCTCGGCCTGTCTCTCTAGCAGGTCGTGGATCTGCCTCTCGACGGATTCGAGCTCCAACTGCACCGATTGCAGTTCAAAGGTGTCTTCACCTGCACACAGAGGTAGCGTTAGACACACATCCGCTATATTCGCCATTATAGCAGATGTGCTATAATGGCGAATTATAGCTTTCAGTTATACAGGTGTAAGTAAGACGATCGATAGGCGAGAGACCACGCGTGCAGTGCTAGCGGGCTAAGACTAGTAGCGGAAGTTCGGAAAGTTGGATATAAGTAGCGATATCAAAGAAATCTGATTGTTTTTTATAAAGAGTAGTATCGGAGATGTGTTCACACGTTTGTAAAGTTTAAAATTTAGGTTTATGATCAAATGTGAGAGAAGAAAATCAAGGATTGGGGATCAATTCGACGGAGTTATCCCAGTAAGCTTTTGTGAAGGTTTACGCATGCGCAGTGTGTAATGTTGTGTCAGGTTTAGTGTTTGTGTTGTGGTTAGGGGTTCTGTGAGGTTTAGGGGTTGTATGAGGTTTAGGGGTTGTTTTAGGTTTAGGGGTTGTGGGAGGTTTAGGGGTTGTGGGAGGTTTAGGGGTTGGGTTGGGTTTTGACCTTTTTTGTGTTTTAGTGGTTGTGTTAGGTTTAGGGGTTGTGTGGGGTTTAGGGGTTGAGTTGGGTTTTGGGGTTGTGTTGTGTTTTGGGGTTCTGTGAGGTTTAGTGGTTGTGTTAGGTTTAGAGGCTGTGTGGGGTTTAGAGGTTGGGTTGGGTTTAGGGGTTGTGTTGGGTTAAGGGGATTTGTGAGGTTTAGGGGTTGTGTTAGGTTTAGTGGTTGTGTTGGGTTTAGGGGTTGTGTGAAGTTTAGTGGTTGTGTTTGGGTTCAGAGGTTGTGTTAGGTTTAGGGTTTGCATGAGTTATAGTGGTTGTATTGGGTTTAGGTGTTGAGTTAGGTTTAGGGGTTGGGTGGGGTTTTGAGGTTGATTGTGGTATAGGGGTTGTGTTAGGTTTTGAGGTTATGTGATGTTTAGGGGTTGTGGTTGGTTTAGGGGTTGTGTTGGGTTTAGGGGTTATGTGAGGTTTAGGGGTTGTGTGAGGTTTAGGGGTTGTGTTGGGTTAAGGGGTTTTGTGAGGTTTAGGGGTTGTGTTAGGTTTAGGTGTTGTGTGATGTATAGGGGTTGTGTTAGGTTTAGTGGTTTTGTGAGGTTTAGGGGTTGAGTTGGGTTTAGGGGTTGTGATGGGTATAGGGGTTGTGTGGGGTTTAGGTTTTGTGTTGGGTTAAGGGGTTATGTGAGGTTTAGGGATTGTGTTTGGTTTAGGGGATGTGTGGGGTTTAAGGGTTGTGTTGGGTATGGGGTTGTGTGGGGTTTTGGTGTTGTGTTGGGTTTATGGGTTGTGTTGGGTTTAGGGGTTGTGTTAGGTTTAGAGGTTGTGTTGGGCTTAGGGGTTGGGTTTTGAGGTTGTGTGTGGTTTAGGTTTTTTTTTAGGTTTAGGGGTTGTGTTAGGTTTAGGGGATTTGTTAGGTTTAGGGGTTGTGTTGGGTTTAGGAGTTGTGTTGGGTTTAGGGGTTGTGTTAGGTTTAGGGGTTGGGTTGGGTTTAGGGGTTGGTTTGGGTTTACGGGTTGTTTTGGGTTTAGGGGTTGTGTGAGGTTTAGAGGTTGTGTGGGATTTAGGGTTTGTGTTTGGTTTAAGGGTTGTGTTGGGTATGGGGTTGTGTGGGGTTTAGGTGTTGTGTTGGGTTTAGGGGTTGTGTGAGGTTTAGGGGTTTTGTTTGTTTTAGGGGTTTGTTTATGTATAGGGGTTGTGTGATGTTTAGGGGTTTTGTTGGGATTAGGGGTTTGTTTTGGGTTTAGGGGTTGTGTGAAGATTAGGGGTTGTGTTTGGGTTTTGAGGTTGTGTGTGGTTTAGGGGTTGTGTTGGTTTTAGGGGTTGTGTTGGGTTTAGGGGTTGGGTTGGGATTTTAGGTTGTGTGTGGTTTAGGGGGTGTGTTAGGTTTAGGGGTTGTGTTGGGTATAGGGGTTGTGTTAAGTTTAGAAATTGTGTTGGTTTTAGGGGTTGTGTTTGGTTTAGGGGTTGGGTGGTGTTTTGAGGTTTTGTGTGGTTTAAGGGTTGTGTTTGGTTTAGGGGTTGTGTGAGGTTTAGGCGTTGTGTTAGGTTAAGTGGTTTTGTGAGGTTTAGGGGTTGAGTTGGGTTTAGGGGTTTGGTTGGATTTTGAGGCTTTGTGTGGTTTAAGAGTTGTGTTAGGTTTAGGGGTTGTGTTTGGTTTAGGGGTGTGTTGGTTTAGGGGTTGTGTGAAGATTAGGGGTTGTGTTTGGGTTTAGGGGTTGTGTTAGGTTTAGGTTTTGCATGAGTTTTAGGTGTTGTGTTGGGTATAGGTGTTAAGTTAGGTTTATGGGTTTTGAGAGGTTTTAGGGTTCTGTTAGGTTTATGATTTGTGTTGGGTTTTGGGGTTGAGTTGGGTTTAGGTGTTTTGTTGGGTTTAGGGGTTGTGTTGGGTTTAGGGGTTGTGTGATGTTTAGGGTTGGGTTGGGTTTAGGGGTTGTTTTGGGTTTAGGGGTTGTGTGAGGTTTAGGGATTTTGTTGATTTTTTTGGGGATGTGTTAGGTTAAGGGGTTTTGTGAGGTTTAGGGTTTGTGTTTTTTTTTTGGGGTTGTGTTAGGTTAAGGGGTTTTGTGAGGTTTAGGGGTTGTGTGGGGTTTAGAGGTTGTGTTTGGTTTAGGGGTTTTGTGTGGTTTAAGGTTTGTGTTAGGTTTAGGGGTTGTGTGAGATTTAGGCGTTGTGTTAGGTTAAGTGGTTTTGTTAGGTTTAGGGGTTGTGTTAGGTTTAGAGGTGTGTTGGTTTAGGGGTTGTGTGAAGATTAGGGGTTGTGTTTGGGTTTAGGGGTTGTGTTTGGTATAGGGGTTTTGTGTGGTTTAAGGGTTGTGTTAGGTTTAGGGGTTGTGTGAGGTTTAGGCATTGTGTTAGGTTAAGTGGTTTTGTTTGGTTTAGGGGTTGTGTTAGGTTTAGGAGTGTGTTGGTTTAGGGGTTGTGTGAAGATTAGGGGTTGTGTTTTGGTTTAGGGGTTGTGTTAGGTTTAGGTTTTGCATGAGTTTTAGGTGTTGTGTTGGGTATAGGTGTTGAGTTAGGTTTATGGGTTTTGAGAGGTTTTAGTGTTCTGTTAGGTTTAGGATTTATGTTGGCTTTAGGGGTTGAGTTGGGTTTAGGTTTTGTGTTGGGTTTAGGGGTTGTGTTGGGTTTAGGGGTTGTGTGATGTTAAGGGTTGGGATGGGTTTAGGGGTTGTTTTGGGTTTAGGGGTTGTGTGAAGATTAGGGGTTTTGTGAAGATTAGGGGTTGTGTTGGGGTTTTGGGTTTGTGTTGGGTATAGGAATTGTGTTAAGTTTAGAAGTTGTGTTAGGTTTAGGTGTTGTGTGATGTATAGGGGTTGTGTTAGGTTTAGTGGTTTTGTGAGGTTTAGGGGTTGAGTTGGGTTTAGGGGTTGTGTTGGGTATAGGGGTTGTGTGGGGTTTAGGTTTTGTGTTGGGTTTAGGGGATGTGTTAGGTATAGGGGTTGTGGGAGGTTTAGGGATTTTTTGAAGTTTAGGGGTTTTGTTGGGTTTAGGAGTTGTGTTGGGTTTAGGGGTTATGTGAGGTTTAGGGATTGTGTTTGGTTTAGGGGATGTGTTGGGTTTAGGGGATGTGTTAGGTATAGGGGTTGTGGGAGGTTTAGGGATTTTTTGAAGTTTAGGGGTTTTGTTGGGTTTAGGAGTTGTGTTGGGTTTAGGGGATGTGTTGGGGAAAGGGGTTGTGTTGGGTTTAGGGGTTGTGTGAAGATT
Source organism: Moxostoma hubbsi (assembly GCA_032164185.1). Taxonomy (NCBI): domain Eukaryota; kingdom Metazoa; phylum Chordata; class Actinopteri; order Cypriniformes; family Catostomidae; genus Moxostoma; species Moxostoma hubbsi. The sequence goes on along the minus strand of JAVLUX010000044.1, from coordinate 25,386,640 downwards.
AGGTTTTGTGTTTGGGTTCAGAGGTTGAGTTAGGTTTAGGATTTGCGTGAGGTTTAGGGGTTGTGTTCGGTTAAGGGGTTGTTTTAGGTTTAGCGGTTGTGAGAGGTTTTAGGGTTGTGTGAGGTTTAGGGGTTGTGTTGGGTTTAGGTGTTGTTTTGGGTTTAGGAGATGTGTTGGTTTATAGGTTTTGTGAGGTTTAGGGGTTGGGTTGGTTTTAAGGGTTGTGTTAAGTTTAGAAGTTGTGTTAGGTTCAGTTGTTTTGTGAGGTTTAGAGGTTGAGTTGAGTTTAGGGATTGGGTTGGGTTTTGAGTCTTTGTTTGGTTTAATGGTTGTGTTATTTTTAGGGGTTGTGTGAGGTTTAGGGGTTGTGTTGGGCTTAGGGATTTTGTTAGGTTTAGGGGTTTTCGGAGGTTTAGAGGTTGTGTTGGGTTTAGGGGTTGTGTTGTGTTTAGGGTTTGTTTGAAGTTAAGGTGTTGTGTTGGGTTTAGGGGTTGTGTTAGGTTTAGAGGTTGTGTTGGGTTTAGGGGTTGTGTTGGGTTAAGGGTTTGTGTTGGGTTTAGGGGTTGTGTTTGGCTTAAGGATTTTGTTAGGTTTAAGGGTTTTGGGAGGTTTAGAGTTTGTGTTGGGTTTAGGGGTTGTGTTGATTTTAGGGTTTTTTTGAAGTTTAGGTGTTTTGTTGGGTTTAGGGTTTGGGTTCAGATGTTGTGTCAGGTTTAGTGTTTGTGTTGTGTTTAGGGGTTCTGTGAGGTTTAGGGGTTGTGTGAGGTTTAGGGGTTGTTTTAGGTTTAGGGGTTGTGGGAGGTTTAGGGGTTGGGTTGGGTTTTGACCTTTTTTGTGTTTTAGTGGTTGTGTTAGGTTTAGGGGTTGTGTGGGGTTTAGGGGTTGAGTTGGGTTTAGGGGTTTTGTTGTGTTTTGGGGTTCTGTGAGGTTTAGTGGTTTTGTTAGGTTTAGGGGTTGTGTTAGGTTTAGAGGTTGGGTTGGGTTTAGGGGTTGTGTTGGGTTAAGGGGTTTTGTGAGGTTTAGGGGTTGTGTTGGGTTTAGGGGTGGTGTGAAGTTTAGTGGTTGTGTTTGGGTTCAGATGTTTTGTTAGGTTTAGGGTTTGCATGAGTTATAGTGGTTGTGTTGGGTTTAGGTGTTGTGTTAGGTTTAGGGGTTGGGTGGGGTTTTGAGGTTGATTGTCGTATAGGGGTTGTGTTAGGTTTTGAGGTTATGTGATGTTTAGGGGTTGTGGTTGGTTTAGGGGTTGTGTTGGGTTTAGGGGTTTTGTGAGGTTTAGGGGTTGTGTGAGGTTTAGGGGTTGTGTTGGGTTAAGGGGTTTTGTGAGGTTTTGGGGTTGTGTTAGGTTTAGGGGTTGTGTTAGGTTTAGGTGTTGTGTGATGTATAGGGGTTGTGTTAGGTTTAGTGGTTTTTTGAGGTTTAGGGGTTGAGTTGGGTTTAGGGGTTGTGTTGGGTATAGGGGTTGTGTGGGGTTTAGGTTTTCTGTTGGGTTAAGGGGTTATGTGAGGTTTAGGGATTGTGTTTGGTTTAGGGGATGTGTTAGGTATAGGGGTTGTGGGAGGTTTAGGGATTTTTTGAAGTTTAGTGGTTTTGTTGGGTTTAGGAGTTGTGTTGGGTTTAGGGGATGTGTTGGGGTAAGGGGTTGTGTTGGGTTTAGGGGTTGTGTGAAGATTAGGTTTTGTGTTTGGGTTCAGAGGTTGAGTTAGGTTTAGGATTTGCGTGAGTTTTAGGGGTTGTGTTCGGTTAAGGGGTTGCTTTAGGTTTAGCGGTTGTGAGAGGTTTTTGGGTTGTGTGAGGTTTAGGGGTTGTGTTGGGTTTAGGTGTTGTTTTGGGTTTAGGAGATGTGTTGGTTTATAGGTTTTGTGAGGTTTAAGGGTTGGGTTGGTTTTAAGGGTTGTGTTAAGTTTAGAAGTTGTGTTAGGTTTAGTTGTTTTGTGAGGTTTAGAGGTTGAGTTGAGTTTAGGGATTGGGTTGGGTTTTGAGTCTTTGTGTTGTTTAATGGTTGTGTTATTTTTAGGGGTTGTGTGAGGTTTAGGGGTTGTGTTGGGCTTAGGGATTTTGTTAGGTTTAGGGTTTTTCGGAGGTTTAGAGGTTGTGTTGGGTTTAGGGGTTGTTTGAAGTTAAGGTGCTGTGTTGGGTTTAGGTGTTGTGTTAGGTTTAGGGGTTGGGTGGGGTTTTGAGGTTGATTGTGGTTTAGGGGTTGTGTTAGGTTTTGAGGTTTTGTGATGTTTATGGGTTGTGATTGCTTTTGGGGTTGTGTTGGGTTTAGGGGTTTTGTGAGGTTTAGGGGTTGTGTGAGGTTTAGGGGTTGTGTTAAGTTTAGGGGTTGTGTTTGGTTTATATGTTGTTTTAGGTTCAGAGGTTTAGGGGTTATATGAGGTTTAGGGGTTGTGTTTGGTTTAGGGGTTGTGTTGGGTTTAATGGTTGTGTTGGGTTTAGGGGTTTGTGTTTGGGTTAGGGGTTGTTTTGGGTTTAGGGGTTGTATTAGGTTTAGATGTTGTGTTGGGTTTAGGGGTTGTGTTGGGTTAAGGGTTTGTGTTGGGATTAGGGGTTTTGTTAGGTTTAGGGTTTTTTTGAGGTTTAGAGGTTGTGTTGGGTTTAGGGGTTGTTTGAAGTTAAGGTGTTGTGTTGGGTTTAGGTGTTGTGTTAGGTTTAGGGGTTTGGTGGGGTTTTGTGGTTGATTGTGGTTTAGGTGTTGTGTTATGTTTTGAGGTTTTGTGAGGTCTATGGGTTGTGGTTGGTTTTGGGGTTGTGTTGGGTTTAGTGGTTTTGTGAGTTTTAGGGGTTGTGTGAGGTTTAGGGGTTGTGTTAAGTTTAGGGGTTGTGTTTGGTTTATATGTTGTTTTAGGTTCAGAGGTTGTGGGAGTTTTAGGGGTTATATGAGGTTTAGGGGTTGTGTTGGGTTTAATGGTTGTGTTGGGTTTAGGGGTTTGTGTTTGGGTTAGGGGTTGTGTTGTGTTTAGGGGTTGTATTAGGTTTAGAGGTTGTGTTGGGTTTAGGGGTTGTGTTGGGTTAAGGGTTTGTGTTGGGTTTAGGGGTTGTGTTTGGCTTAGGGATTTAGTTAGGTTTAAGGGTTTTGGGAGGTTTACAGTTTGTGTTGGGTTTAGGGGTTGTGTTGAGTTTAGGGGTTGTTTGAAGTTTAGGGGTTGTGTTGGGTTTAGGGGTTGTGTTGGGTTAAGGGTTTGTGTTGGGTTTAGGGGTTGTGTTTGGCTTAGGGATTTAGTTAGGTTTAAGGGTTTTGGGAGGTTTAGAGTTTGTGTTGGGTTTAGGGGTTGTGTTGAGTTTAGGGGTTGTTTGAAGTTTAGGGGTTGTGTTAGGTTTAGGGTTTGCATGAGTTTTAGGGGTTGTGTTGTGTTGGGTTTAGGTGTTGTGTTAGGTTTACTGTTTGCATGAGTTATAGGGGTTGTGTTGGGCTTAGGTGTTGTGTTTGGTTTAGGGGTTGGGTGGGTTTTTTTAGGTTGATTGTGGTTTAGGGGTTGTGTTAGGTTTTGAGGTTATGTGAGGTTTATGGGTTGTGGTTGGTTTAGGGGTTGTGTTGGGTTTAGGGGTTTTGTGAGGTTTAGGGGTTGTGTGAGGTTTAGGGGTTGTGTTAAGTTTAGGGGTTGTGTTTGGTTTATATGTTGTTTTAGGTTCAGAGGTTGTGGGAGGTTTAGGGGTTTTGTTTGGTTTAGGGGTTGTGTTGGGTTTAATGGTTGTGTTGGGTTTAGGGGTTTGTGTTTGGGTTAGGGATTGTGTTGCGTTTAGGCATTTTATTAGGTTTAAGGGTTTTGGGAGGTTTAGAGTTTGTGTTGGGTTTAGGTGTTGTGTTAGGTTTAGGGGTTGGGTGGGTTTTTAAGGTTGTTTGTGGTTTAGGAGTTGTGTTAGGTTTTGAGGTTATGTGAGGTTTAGGTTTTGTGTTTGCTTTAGGGGATGTGTTGTGTTTAGGGGTTCTGTGAGGTTTAGGGGTTGTGTGAGGTTTAGTGGTTATTTGAGGTTTAGGGGTTGTGTTTGGTTTACGTGTTGTGTTGGGTTTAGGGGATGTGTTAGGTTTATGGGGTGTTTTAGGTTTAGGGGTTGTGTTGGGCTTAGGGATTGTGTTAGGTAGAGGGGTTGTGGGAGGTTTAGGGTTTGTTTGAAGTTTAGGGGTTTTGTTGGGTTTAGGAGTTGTGTTGAGTTTAGGGGATGTGTTGGGTTAAGGGGTTGTGTGTGGTTTAGGGGTTGTGTGAAGATTAGGTGTTGTGTTTGGGTTCAGAGGTTGTGTTAGGTTTTGGGTTTGCATGAGTTTTAGGGTTGTGTTAGGTTAAGGGGTTGTTTTAGGTTTAGCGATTGTAACAGGTTTTAGGGCTGTGTAAGGTTTAGGGGTTGTGTTGGTTTTAGGTGTTGTGGTGGGTTTAGGAGTTGTGTTGGTTTATGGGTTTTGTGAGGTTTAGTGGTTGGGTTGGTTTTAAGGGTTGTGTTAAGTTTAGAAGTTGTATTTGGTTTAGGGGTTGTGTGAGGTTTAGGGTTGTGTTAGGTTTAGTTGTTTTGTGAGGTTTAGGGGTTGAGTTGAGTTTATGGGTTGTTTGAAGTTTAGGGGTTGTGTTGGGTTTAGGGGTTGGGTGGTGTTTTGAGGTTGTTTGTGGTTTAGGAGTTGTGTTAGCTTTAGGGTTTGCATGAGTTTTAGGGTTTGTGTTGGGTTTGGGGGTTTGTGTTTGGGTTAGGGGTTGTGTTGGGTTTAGGGGTTGTATTAGGTTTAGAAGTTGGGTTGGGTTTAGTGGTTGGGTTGGGATTTTAGGTTGTGTGTGGTTTAGGGGGTGTGTTAGGTTTAGGGGTTGTGTTGGGTATAGGGGTTGTGTTAAGTTTAGAAATTGTGTTGGTTTTAGGTGTTGTGTTAGGTTTAGGGGTTGGGTGGTGTTTTGAGGTTGTTTGTGGTTTAGGAGTTGTGTTAGGTTTAGGGTTTGCATGAGTTTTAATGGTTGTGTTGGGTTTGGGGGTTTATGTTTGGGTTAGGGGTTGTGTTGGGTTTAGAGGTTGTATTAGGTTTAGAGGTTGTGTTTGTTTTAGTGGTTGGGTTGGGATTTTAGGTTGTGTGTGGTTTAGGGGGTGTGTTAGGTTTAGGGGTTGTGTTGGGTATAGGGGTTGTGTTAAGTTTAGAAATTGTGTTGGTTTTAGGTGTTGTGTTAGGTTTAGGGGTTGGGTGGTGTTTTGAGGTTGTTTGTGGTTTAGGAGTTCTGTTAGGTTTAGGGTTTGCATGAGTTTTAGGGGTTGTGTTGGGTTTAGGGTTTGTGTTTGGGTAAAGGGTTTGTGTTGGGTTTAGGTGTTGTGTTTGGCTTAGGGATTTTGTTAGGTTTAAGGGTTTTGGGAGGTTTGGAGTTTGTGTTGGGTTTAGGGTTTGTGTTAAGTTTAGGGGTTGTTTGAAGTTTAGGGGCTTTGTTGGGTTTAGGGTTTGTGTTTGGGTTCAGATGTTTTGTTAGGTTTAGGGTTTGCATGAGTTTTAGGGATTGTGTTGGGTTTAGGTGTTGTGTTAGGTTTAGGGATTGGGTGGGGTTTTGAGGTTGTTTGTGGTTTAGGAGTTGTGTTAGGTTTTGAGGTTATGTAAGGTTTAGGGGTTGTGTGAGGTTTAGGGGTTGGGTTGGGTTTTGAATTTTTTTGTGGTTTAGTGGTTGTCTTAGGTTTAGGTGTTGTGTGGGGTTTAGTTGTTGGGTTGGGTTTAGGGGTTGTGTTGGGTTAAGGGGTTTTGTGAGGTTTAGGGGTTGTGTTAGGAATAGGGGTTGTTTTAGTTTTAGGGGTTGTGTTTGGTTTAGGGGTTGTGTGAAGTTTAGGGGTTGTGTTTGGGTTCAGAGGTTGTGTTAGGTTTAGGATTTGCACGAGTTATAGGGCTTGTGTTTGGTTTAGGTGTTGTGTTAGGTTTAGGGGTTGGGTGGCGTTTTGAGGTTGATTGTGGTTTAGGGGTTGTGTTAGGTTTTGAGGTTATGTGAGGTTTATGGGTTGTGGTTGGTTTTGGGGTTGTGTTGGGTTTAGGGGTTTTGTGAAGTTTAGGGGTTGTGTTAAGTTTAGGGGTTGTGTTTGGTTTATATGTTGTTTTAGGTTCAGAGGTTGTGGGAGGTTTAGGGGTTATATGAGGTTTAGGGCTCGTGTTTGGTTTAGGGGTTGTGTTGGGTGTAATGGTTGTGTTGGGTTTAGGGGTATGTGTTTGGGTTAGGGGTTTTGTTGGGTTTAGGGGTTGTATTAGGTTTAGAGGTTGTGTTGGGTTTAGGGGTTGTGTTGGGTTAAGGGTTTGTGTTGGGTTTAGGGGTTGTGTTTGGCTTAGGGATTTTGTTAGGTTTAAGGGTTTTGGGAGGTTTAGAGTTTGTGTTGGGTTTAGGGGTTGTGTTGAGTTTAGGGGTTGTTTGAAGTTTAGGGGTTGTGTTGGGTTTAGGGTTTGTGTTTGTGTTTGGGTTCAGATGTTGTGTTAGGTTTAGGGTTTGCATGAGTTTTAGGGGTTTTGTTGTGTTGGGTTTAGGTGTTGTGTTAGGTTTACTGTTTGCACGAGTTATAGGGGTTGTGTTGGGCTTAGGTGTTGTGTTAGGTTTAGGGGTTGGGTGGGGTTTTTTAGGTTGATTGTGGTTTAGGGGTTGTGTTAGGTTTTGAGGTTATGTGAGGTATATGGGTTGTGGTTGTTTTAGGGGTTGTGTTGGGTTTAGGGGTTTGTTGGGTTTAGGGGTTTTGTGAGGTTTAGGGGTTGCATGAGGTTTAGGGGTTGTGTTAAGTTTAGGGGTTGTGTTTGGTTTATATGTTGTTTTAGGTTCAGAGTTTGTGGGAGGATTAGGGGTTTTGTTTGGTTTAAGGGTTGTGTTGGGTTTAATGGTTGTGTTGGGTTTAGGGGTTTGTGTTTGGGTTAGGAATTGTGTTGTGTTTAGGGATTGTATTAGGTTTAGAGGTTGTGTTGGGTTTAGGGGTTGCATTGGTTTAAGGGGTTGTGTTGGGTTTAGGGATTTTGTTAGGTTTAAGGGTTTTGGGAGGTTTAGAGTTTGTGTTGGGTTTAGGGGTTGTGTTGAGTTTAGGGGTTGTTTGAAGTTTAGGGGTTGTGTTGGGTTTAGGTGTTGTGTTAGGTTTAGGGGTTGGGTGGGTTTTTGAGGTTATTTGTGGTTTAGGAGTTGTGTTAGGTTTTGAGGTTATGTGAGGTTTAGGTTTTGTGTTTGCTTTAGGGGTTGTGTTGTGTTTAGGTGTTGTGGTAGGTTTAGGGATTGGGTTGGGTTTTGAGTTTTTTTGTGGTTTAGTGGTTGTGTTACGTTTAGTGGTTGGGTTGGGTTTAGGGGTTGTGTTGGGTTAAGGGGTTTTGTGAGGTTTAGGGGTTGTGTTAGGTTTATGGTTTGTGTTTGGTTTAGGGGTTGTGGGAAGTTTAGGGGTTGTGTTTGGGTTCAGAGGTTGTGTTAGGTTTACGGTTTGCACGAGTTATAGGGTTTGTGTTGGGTTTAGGTGTTTTGTTAGGTTTAGACGTTGGGTGGGGTTTTGAGGTTGATTGTGGTTTAGGGGTTGTGTTAGGTTTAGGGGTTGTGGTTGGTTTAGGGGTTGTGTTGGGTTTAGGGGTTTTGTGAGGTTTTGGGGTTGTGTTAAGTTTAGGGTTTGTGTCTGGTTGACATGTTGTTTTAGGTTCAGAGGTTGTGGGAGGTTTAGGGGTTATGTGAGGTTTAGGGGTTGTGTTTGGTTTACGTGTTGTGTTGGGTTTAGGGGATGTGTTAGGTTTATGGGGTGTGTTAGGTTTAGGGGTTGTGTTGGGCTTAGGGATTGTGTTAGGTAAAGGGGTTGTGGGAGGTTTAGTATTTGTTTGAAGTTTAGGGGTTTTGTTGGGTTTAGGAGTTTTGTTGGGTTTAGGGGATGTGTTGGGTTAAGGGGTTGTGTGTGGTTTAGGGGTTGTGTGAAGATTAGGTGTTGTGTTTGGGTTCAGAGGTTGTGTTAGGTTTAGGGTTTGCATGAGTTTTAGGGTTGTGTTAGGTTAAGGGGTTGTTTTAGGTTTAGGTGTTGTGTTAGGTTTAGGGGTTGGGTGGTGTTTTGAGGTTGTTTGTGGTTTAGGAGTTGTGTTAGGTTTAGGGTTTGCATGAGTTTTAGGTGTTGTGTTGGTTTTAGGGGTTTGTGTTTGGGTTAGGGGTTGTGTTGGGTTTAGAGGTTGTATTAGGTTTAGAGGTTGTGTTGGGTTTAGTGGTTGGGTTGGGATTTTAGGTTGTGTGTGGTTTAGGGGGTTTGTTAGGTTTATGGGTTGTGTTGGGTATAGGGGTTGTGTTAAGTTTAGAAATTGTGTTGGTTTTAGTTGTTGTGTTAGGTTTAGGGGTTGGGTGGTGTTTTTAGGTTGTTTGTGGTTTAGGAGTTGTGTTAGGTTTAGGGTTTGCATGAGTTTTAGGGGTTGTGTTGGGTTTAGGGGTTTGTGTTTGGGTAAAGTGTTTGTGTTGGGTTTAGGTGTTGTGTTTGGCTTAGGGATTTTGTTAAGTTTAAGGGTTTTGGGAGGTTTGGAGTTTGTGTTGGGTTTAGGGGTTGGGTTAAGTTTAGGGGTTTTGTTGTGTTTAGGGTTTGTGTTTGGGTTCAGATGTTTTGTTAGGTTTAGGGTTTGCATGAGTTTTATGGATTGTGTTGGGTTTAGGTGTTGTGTTAGGTTTAGGGATTGGGTGGGTTTTTGAGGTTGTTTGTGGTTTAGGAGTTGTGTTAGGTTTTGAGGTTATGTGAGGTTTAGGGGTTGTGTTGGGTTTAGAGGTTGTGTTGGGTTTAGGGGTTGTGTTTGGTTTATGTGTTGTTTTGGGTTTAGGGGATGTGTTAGGTTTATGGGCTTAGGGTTAGGGTTAGGGTTTAAGGGTTGTGTTAGGTTTAGGGTTTGTTTTTGATTTTGTTTATGTGTTGGGCTTAGGGGTTGTGTTATGTTTAGGAGTTGTGTTAGGTTTAGTTGTTTTGTGAGGTTTAGGGGTTGATTTGAGTTTAGGGATTTGGTTGGGTTTTGAGGCTTTCTGTGGTTTAATGGTTGTGTTATGTTTAGGGGTTGCGTGAGGTTTAGAGGTTGTGTTGGGCTTAGGGATTTTGTTTTGTTTAGGGGTTTTGGGAGGTTTAGAGGTTGTGTTGGGTTTAGGGGTTGTTTTGTTTTTAGGGGTTGTTTGAAGTTTAGGGGTTATGTTGGGTTTAGGGGTTGTGTTGGGTTTAGGGGTTTGTGTTTGGGTTAGGGGTTTGTGTTTGGGTTAGGGGTTGTGTTGGGTTTAGGGGTTGTGTTAGGTTTAAAGGTTGTGTTGGGTTTAGGGGTTGTGTTGGGTTAAGGGTTTGTGTTGGGTTTAGGGGTTTTCTTTGGCTTAGGAATTTTGTTAGGTTTAAGGGTTTTGGGAGGTTTAGAGTTTATTTGACGTGTAGGTTTTTTTGGGGGGGTTTAGGTGATGTGTTGGGTTAAGGGGTTGTGTTGGGTTTAGGGGTTGTGTGAAGATTAGGGGTTGTGTTTGGGTTCAGAGGTTGTGTTAGGTTTAGGGTTTGCGTGAGTTTTAGGGGTTGTGTTAGGTTTAGGGGTTGTTTTAGGTTTAGCTGTTGTGTGAGGTTTTAGGGTTGTGTGAGTTTTAGGGGTTGTGTGGGATTTAGGTGTTGTGTTGGGTTTAGGGGATGTGTTTAGGGGTTGTGTTAGGTTTAGGAGTTGTGTTTGGTTTAGTGGTTATGTTGGGCTTTGGCGTTGTTTTAGGTTTAGAGGTTGTGGGAGGTTAAGGGTTTGTGTGAAGTTTATGGGTTTTGTTGTGTTTAGGGGTTGTGTTGTGTTTATGGGCTTTGGGTTAGGGTTAGGGTTTAAGGGTTGTGTTAGGTTTAGGGTTTGTTTTTGATTTGTTTATTTGTTGGGCTTAGGGGTTGTGTTAGGTTTAGGAGTTGTGTTAGGTTTAGTTGTTTTGTGAGGTTTAGGGGTTGAGCTGAGTTGAGTTTAGGGATTTGGTTGGGTTTTGAGGCTTTCTGTGGTTTAATGGTTGTGTTATGTTTAGGGGTTGTGTGAGGTTTAGAGGTTGTGTTGGGCTTAGGGATTTTGTTTTGTTTAGGGGTTTTGGGAGGTTTAGAGGTTGTGTTGGGTTTAGGGGTTGTGTTGTTTTTAGAGGTTGTTTGAAGTTTAGGGGTTATGTTGGGTTTAGGGGTTGTGTTGGGTTTAGGGGTTTGTGTTTGGGTTAGGGGTTGTGTTGGGTTTAGGGGTTGTGTTAGGTTTAGAGGTTGTGTTGGGTTTAGGGGTTGTGTTGGGTTAAGGGTTTCTGTTGGGTTTAGGGGTTTTCTTTGGCTTAGGGATTTTGTTAGGTTTAAGGGTTTTGGGAGGTTTAGAGTTTATTTGATGTGTAGGGGTTTTTTTGGGTTTAGGTGATGTGTTGGGTTAAGGGGTTGTGTTGGGTTTAGGGGTTGTGTGAAGATTAGGTGTTGTGTTTGGGTTCAGAGGTTGTGTTAGGTTTAGGGTTTGCATGAGTTTTAGGGGTTGTGTTAGGTTTAGGGGTTGTTTTAGGTTTAGCTGTTGTGAGAGGTTTTAGGGTTGTGTGAGTTTTAGGGGTTGTGTGGGATTTAGGTGTTGTGTTGGGTTTAGGGGTTGTGTTAGGTTTTTAGGTTATGTTAGGTTTAGGGGTTGTTTTAGGTTTAGCTGTTTTGAGAGGTTTTAGGGTTTTGTGAGTTTTAGGGGTTGTGTGGGATTTAGGTGTTGTGTTGGGTTTAGGGGTTGTGTTAGGTTTTTAGGTTATGTTATGTTTAGGGGTTGTGGTTGTGTTTAGGGGTTTTGTTAGGTTTAGGAGTTGTGTTTGGTTTAGTGGTTATATTGGGCTTTGACGTTGTTTTAGGTTTAGAGGTTGTGGGAGGTTAAGGGTTTGTGTGAAGTTTAGGGGTTTTGTTGTGTTTAGGGGTTGTGTTGGGTTTATGGTCTTAGGGTTAGGGTTAGGGTTTAAGGGTTGTGTTAGGTTTAGGGTTTGTTTTTGATTTTGTTTATGTGTTGGGCTTAGGGGTTGTGTTAGGTTTAGGAGTTGTGTTAGGTTTAGTTGTTTTGTGAGGTTTAGGGGTTGAGTTGAGTTGAGTTTAGGGATTGGGTTGGGTTTTTGAGGCTTTCTGTGGTTTAATGGTTGTGTTATGTTTAGGGGGTTGTGTGAGGTTTAGAGGTTGTGTTGGGCTTAGGGATTTTTTTTTTTTTAGGTGTTTTGGGAGGTTTAGAGGTTGTGTTGGGTTTAGGGGTTGTGTTGTTTTTAGGGGTTGTTTGAAGTTTAGGGGTTATGTTGGGTTTAGGGGTTTGTGTTTGGGTTAGGGGTTGTGTTGTGTTAAGGGTTTCTGTTGGGTTTAGGGGTTTTCTTTGGCTTATGGATTTTGTTAGGTTTAAGGGTTTTGGGAGGTTTAGAGTTTATTTGACGTGTAGGGGTTTTTTTGGGTTTAGGTGATGTGTTGGGTTAAGTGGTTGTGTTGTGTTTAGGGGTTGTGTGAAGATTAGGGGTTGTGTTTGGGTTCAGATGTTATGTTAGGTTTAGGGTTTGCGTGAGTTTTAGGGGTTGTGTTAGGTTTAGGGGTTGTTTTATGTTTAGCTGTTGTGAGAGGTTTTAGGGTTGTGTGAGTTTTAGGGGTTGTGTGGGATTTAGGTGTTGTGTTGGGTTTAGGGGTTGTGTTAGGTTTTTAGGTTATGTTAGGTTTAGGGGTTGTGGTTGTGTTTAGGGGTTGTGTTAGGTTTAGGAGTTGTGTTTGGTTTAGTGGTTATGTTGGGCTTTGGCGTTGTTTTAGGTTTAGAGGTTGTGGGAGGTTAAGGGTTTGTTTGAAGTTTAGGGGTTTTGTTGTGTTTAGGGGTTGTGTTGGGTTTAGGGGATGTATTGGGATTAGGGGTTGTTTGAGTTTTAGAAGTTGTGTAAAGTTTAGGGGATTTGTTGGGTTTAGGTGTTGTTTTAGGTTTAGCGGTTGTGAGAGGATTTAGGGTTGTGTTAGGTTTAGGGGTTGTGTTGGGTTTAGTGGTTGTGTTGGGTTTAGGTGTTGTGTTGGGTTTAGGGGTTTGTGTTTGGGTTTAGGGGTTGTGTTAGGTTTTTGGTTTGCGTGAATTTTAGGTGTTGTGTTGGGTTTAGCTGTTGTGTTAGGTTTAGGGGTTGTTTTAGGTTTAGGGGTTGTGTTTTGCTTAGGGTTTGTGTTAGTTTTAGGTGTTGTGTTAGGTTTAGTGGTTGTGTTAGGTTTAGGGGATGGGTTGAGTTTATGGTTGGGTTGGGTTTTGATGCTTTGTGTGGTTTAAGGGTTGTGTTAGGTTTAGGGTTTGTTTTTGGGTATGTGTTGGGCTTAGGGGTTGTGCTAGGTTTAGGAGTTGTGTTAGGTTGAGGGTTTGCATGAGTTTTAGGGGTTGTGTTGGGTTTAGGTGTTGTGTTAGGTTTAGGGGTTGTATTAGCTTTAGGAGTTGTGTGAAGATTAAGGTTTGTGTTGAGGTTTAGAGTTTGTGTTAGGTTTATGATTTGTGTCACCTTTAGGGGTTCGGTTAGGTTTTGGGGTTGGGTTGGGTTTTGAGGCTTTTTGTGGTTTAGGGATTGTGTTGGGTTTAGGGGTTGTGTGAAGTTTAGGGGTTTTTGGGGGTTTAGGTGTTGTGTTGGGTTTAGCCTTTGTTTTGGGTTTAGGGGTTGTGTGAGGTTTAGGGGTTGGTTGGGTTTAGGTGTTGTGTTGGGTTTAGGGGTTGGGTTCGGTTTAGTGGTTGTGTTGGGTTTAGGTGTTGTGTGAGGTCTAGGGGTTGGGTTGGGTTTAAGAGTTGGGTTGGGTTTAGGGGTTGTGTTAGGTTTAGGGTTTGTGGGAGGTTTAGGGGTTGTGTGAAGTTTAGGGTTTTTTTGGGGTTTAGGGTTTGTGTTGGGTTTAGGGGTTGTGTGAGGTTTAGGTGTTGTGTGAAGTTAAGGGGATTTGTTGGGTTTAGGGGTTGTGTGAAGTTTAGGGGTTTGTGTTTGGGTTTAGGGGTTGTGTTAGGTTTAGGGTTTGCGTGAGTTTTAGGGTTTGTATTGGGTTTAGGTGTTGTGTTAGGTTTACGGGTTGTTTTGGGTTTAGGGGTTGTGTTGGGTTTAGGGGTTGTGTGAGGTTTAGGGGTTGGGTTGGATTTAGGGTTTGTGTGAGGTTTAGGGGTTGTGTGGGGTTTAGGGTTTGTGTTAGGTTTAGGGGTTGTGAGAGGTTTTGGTGTTGTGTGAGGTTTAGGGGTTGTGTTGGGTTTAGTGGCTCTGTTTTTGTTTAGGGGTTATGTTTGGTTTAGGGGTTGTGTTGGGTTTAGGGGTTGTGTGAGTTTTCTGGGTTGTGTGGGGTTTAGGGGTTATGTTTGGCTTAGGGCTTGTGTTAGGTTTATGGGTTGTGTGAGGTTTAGGGTTTGTGTTGGGTTTAGGGGTTGTGTTATGTTTAGGGGTTGTGTTAGGTTTAGGTGATAGAATCTATAGTTTGTACAGTATAAAAATAATTATGTCTATGGAAAGTCCTTATAATGAAAGGTAGACCAACATGTGTGTGTGTGTATGTGTGTGAGAGAGATTGTGTGTCTGTTTGCATGTGTGAGAGAGAGTGTGTGCATGTGTGTGTGTGTGTGTGATAGAGAGAGATAGAATTTGTGTGTGTGTATGTGTGAGCGAGTGTGTGCATGTGTGTGTGTGTGATAGAGATAGAGAGAGAGTTTGTTTGTGTGTGAGAGAGTGTGTGCATGTGTGTGTGTGATAGAGATAGAGAGAGAGTTTGTTTGTGTGTGAGAGAGTGTGTGCATGTGTGCGTCTGTGTTTTATAGACTGAGAGTTTGTGTGTGTTTGAGAGAGTGAGTGTGTGTCTGTGTGTGTATGTGTGTGTGAGAGTTTGTGTGCATGTGTGTGTTATAGAGAGAGTTTGTGTGATTGTGTGTGTGTGTGTGAGAGAGAGTGTGTGTGAGAGAGAGAGTGTGTTTGTTTGCGTGAGAGAGTGTGTTTGTGTGTGTTTGTGTGTGTGCGTGAGTGTGTGTTTGTGTATGTGAGTTTGGTGTTTGTGTGAGTTTGTGTGTGTGTGTGTGAGAGAGAGTGTGTGTTTGTGTGAGTGTTTGTGTGTGCGTGATTTTGTGTGTTTTTGTGTGTGTGAGAGAGACTGTGTGATTGTGTGTGTGTGTGTGTGTTTGTGTGTGTGTGTGTATGTGAGAGAGAGTGTTTGTTTGTGTGTGTTTGTGTTTGTGTGTGTGTTTGTGTGCGAGAGAGAGTGTGTGTATTTGTGTGTGTGTGTTTGTTGGTTTTGAAGTCTGACAATGAAAATGTTTCACCTTCAGTGCGAGACTCGACCGCAGATCCAGAAAACACGGATCGCTGCTCACAAACGTGAAAACAATGCAGCTCATGAAATATTCAACTCACTATATAGAGCATGCAGCTTTAAATATTTGATTAGTGATTCTGATATCAAATTGATTCTATAAACATTCAACATATAAAATCACATTATAGCCTGTGTTTACAGTTAGTTTTTAGGGAACAGACTTTATTCAAGATAGAGGCTACAGTGTTTTTAATCTGCTGTGAAATCGAGGCTGTGAGGGATTGACGTACCGCTTGTTCATTATGTCATAATATACAAGATCATGTCTAAAAACAGGTCATCCGTGTCTTACAAATAATTTTTTGTCCACTGTAAATTTTTCTGAAAGGACTATTTTTAGTGTTGTGTCAGTTGTATTTAACAGTCAACCCTATTCAGCAGACTGCACATCTCACAACTTTAACATATCAAATTACTGTAAATACAAGTAATGATCATGCTGTTATTGGATTTTATTTTCTCTCGTTCTGATCTGCTGGAGTGTAAAACATTATGATTTGTCTTTAAAGAGATGTGGTTTCTTTTCAGATTTGCACTGCAGCTCGAAATCACACAAATCAGATGCAGTATTTCATTCATGACAGCTGAACCTGATCCGAACCAGACAGCAGTCCACTTCCTAACCCTAAAGCTCATCATCCATTATCACACGGGAAATTGACTTGTTGCTTCTAAAAGTTTGAGTAACCTGAAATGAACGCCATTCTGCCAAATGACTGACATGTACCACATTTTTGCATCAACTGAATTGTATACCACATGTTCATATTTAAGCACGTCACGTGAGCAGCCTCTGGGACAAAGGTTCTGGTCCTGTGGAAACCAGAAAATAATAAAACATTTCAGCAGCAGAATTTTTGACATCCTGTTTCCAAATTCATAGTGTGATCAACTACAGTCATACTATCAAAAATGTAGTTAGGTACAAAAGAAGCATCACTACTTTTAGTTTTTTCTGCGCCAGCTCCAATATGCCAAGAAGGTACCAATGTTTTTGAACTTAGCTGTATTCAACGACACATTCCACAATGTGGAATAACATGTTCTGTTGAGTTTCGCTGTGATACAGTGGTAACAGTAAATATCTGATAAGCACACAGTCAATATGATCTTGTAGAGCCCTATAGAGTGAGAGTCCCGCTATTAATCGCTTCAGTAATGTATTTGCGCTCTTTACTGTATCCGGTCACTTATACAAGTGCACAAGGTTAATGATTATCTTATCGGGGTATTCCTGAGCTCTGACAAAGCTACAGTTTCATGACTGTTCATGGGCGACCACTCTGTGTGATAACTGATGCTATCACTCTCCCGCTTTCTCACCCGAAACCACCCCTCAGTCAGATAACTGTCCTGATTTCTAACATCTCTGTCACATCTCTGTCTCTAAATGTTGTGTCTGACGGTCGTTCTGTCATCTCAGAGGTCAGCTGACAACAATGCACAAATGGCCCCATTAGTGTCGGGGGGGGCAGACGTTTAGAGTGGGGTCTCTCGTCATCACCAACAGGCCTAATTATATTGTCAGTGCCTCTGAAATGTGGTGCTGTGACCCGTGGTTAGAAGACATGACCTGCAGCTTCACAGTCTGTGTGTGCGTGTGTGTGTGTGCGTGCGTGCGTGTGTGCGTGCGTGCGTGTGTGTGTGTGTGTATGGGCAGTAACTGTTGAACCCAACCTGATCTCTTAGAATCACAATACTGTAGCTTCATTTATGCAAAAGTGGCCAGGTTAAAATTAACACTAGAGGCGCTATCACAACAATGAGTTTTATTCACTTAAAATCAAGAGTAAAATGGCAGATTATCAGTTCACACATATTGATCTACCTATCATTATGAGGACTCTCTATAGACAATGTTTTTTATACTGTACAAACTATAGATTCTGTCCTCTAAACCCAACACAACCCCTAAACATAAAACAACCCCTAAACCTAACACAACCCCTAAACCCAACACAACCCCTAACCCCAACACAACCCCTAAATCCAACACAACCCCTAAACATAACACAACCCCTAAACATAACACAACCCCTAAACCCAACACAACCCCTAAATCCAACACAACCCCTAAACCTCACACAAGCCCTAAACCCAATACAACCCCTAAACCTCACTCAAACCCTAAACCCAACACAACTCTGAAACCCAACACAACCCCTAAACCTCACACAACCCCTAAACCCAACACAACCCCTAAACCTCACACAACCCCTAAACCTAACACAACCCCTAAATCCAACACAACCCCTAAACATAACACAACCCCTAAACCCAACACAACCCCTAAACCTAACACAACCCCTAAACCTAACACAACCACTAAACCTAACACAACCCCTAAACATAACACAACCCCTAAACCCAACACAACCCCTAAATCCAACACAACCCCTAAACCTAACACAACCCCTAAACCCAACAGAAACCCTAAACCCAACACAACCCCTAAACCTAACACAACCCCTAAACCCAACGCAACCCATAAACCCAACGCAACCCCTAAACCCAACACAACCCCTAAACCCAACACAATCCCTAATCCTAACACAACCCCTAAACTCAACAAAACCCCTAAACCCAACACATCCCCTAAACCCAACACAACCCCTAAACCCAACACAACCCCTAAACACAACCCCTAAACCCAACACAACCCCTAAACCTAAACCTCACAAAAAACATTCTGAATTTGTTCATTTTCAATAAAACATTGTTTAGCAAAAACAATGTTTTTAAGTGATTTGAATTTTGTAGACACTAGAAATGTCCTCATAAACCACTTTTTTTAGCATAATACCCTTGACTGTAATTAACAATTTGTAACCTAAACAAATTTCCTTGTAAACCACAAAAAACATCTGATAAACGCTTTCTTTTCACCCTGTTCCTCACACAATGCTATCTTGTGACAGCTATTCACTTTTACTATAGCAAATGACTCATTTTAAAGTTTGCATTACATAACATTTATCTCGCTTTTAGCACCACATTGTAGACATTTCACCTCGATACATGTTACATAATGTAATTTTGCACAAATTCCAACAGTCAATGTCTCACATGGTCAATGTGTTTAATTAACTGTTTTTCCTGGGAAATAAAGGGGAGAAAAAATTCAATAGCTTATTTTTTGTCAAGACTTTAAGGTAAGTGCCCATAATCACTTTCAAAAATAATCCTACCCTTATATCTGTAAAATATATGAAGTCTTTTCTTTTATTTACATTGTTGTTTGACTCATAAAGCATTTGAAATCCTGCTTTAAATGGTAGATAAATATTCAGCACAAAAGGTAAAAGCACAGCTTCCAGAGCTTCTTTTGTAAATGAAAAGCTTGTTAGGATGAAAATAAAAGTCAAAGCAACTGTGAGCATAATCAAATATATGGCTGAAAATGACAGACAATGAAACAGATGTTTGTTTTTAAAGAGAGATTAGATTAAGTCTCATTCACATCTCTGTCCTTCTTCAAACTGGCCGAGTCAAGCAGATTGAACAGACTGCATCTGATGGGGAGGAAAAATGTAATAATGATTTTTGAATTGATTCTGTGTGGAATATGGGCTGTGTTCAGTTCTGGGTAGGTCACTGAAGAACCTCCTCTTGTCCCGAGAGCTCACCTGGACTAGAACATGATGGCGAGAGCAAAGTGTGTGTGTGTCTGTTCAATTGTGGTCTATTGTTGAGCTGAAGCATGTTTGATGTGCTGATTATTAATGATAGTGTGGCACAGCTGTGGGTTTGTGCAGATTTTGCCGTCCGCTCTTCATCTAAGGACGTATTTATGCGCAAGGGCTTCATCTCAAGATGTAATGTGCAGTTTTTGCTTCCTGCTGATTGATTTAAGGTGAATGTGCTCTCATAGAAAACTCATTACAGTGTTTAGGTCACACATGATTTACAAGACAATTCCTCATAAAGTGTCTCTTTCTCTGTCTATCTCTCTCTTTCGGACTGTTTCCTGTTATTCTCTCCTCTGGGATGTGGCTCGCGCTCTTCAAAAACAGCATTGGTTCTGAATGCAGCAGTGTTCACTTAGATCCAGCAGGAGAATCAAGACCACGGGCTGCTGGGTCACATAGAGCAGCAGGGTTATATCACAGCACGATGTGGCGCATGGATACAAAAAAGATATGGCAGTGAGTGGGGTGGCCAATGGGGTGGGCAGGCTTCTGTCAGGCTTCCCCCTGCCCCCCCAGCTCTGCCCCTGCCCAGCTGTACTGAAAATGTCCTGCCTCTGTTCAAGTATAAATACTTGCTTATAAATACACATATTTACACAAAACAAACTCTTAATTGCTTGTTTAGTGATTGTTGGGTTTGCAAAGGTTAGATTTAACCAAAACCTCTCATAAGCAGTATTGGGTGTAATCAGATAACAAATTAACTTGTTTTCCATTTGAACTGAATTAATTTTTTCTAACCCCATTGGCAAATATTTTGTTCTTGTTTCAATTGAAACCATAAACTGTTAGCTAGAAAGATTTGGTATTTACCTTCTTTGGTATCTTACCTTCTAACTTACTTTAACAAACCAACCACAATATCTCTCTCTCTCTCTCTCTCTCTCTCTCTCTCTCTCTCTCTCTCTCTCTCTCTCTCTCTCTCTCTCTCTCTCTCTCTGGTCAGTGATTCAAATGAGTGGACTGGATTTAATTACGCTCAACTTTCTCCTTCTGTAATCATTTACTCATTCACTGATCATCTGTTTCAGGTCTGTGTGTTTGTGGGAAATCCAGAACTCCACCAGCAATAATGTGATTGAATTCTTAGAGCTTCAGTCAAAATGATGTTTGAATGTAAAAGAACTTTCTTATAAAAAAATTGATTTTGTAATGTTTGTTTTTCATTAAAATATCCAATTTACATGTCTCCATTCATGATCATTACATTTTATTGTGTTAAAATTAAATGTCAAATTTAGCTGTTATTGAAATGAAAGTATCATGCATTCACTGTCTATGTAGACCAACCCCAGGTTGGTTTGAGTATTTCTGGGATTTTCACACACAACAGTCTCTAGAATTTACTCAGAATTTACTCAAAAACAAAAAAAAACATCCAGTGAGCAGCAGTTCTGTGGACGGAAACATCTTGTTGAGGAGAGAGGTCAACTCTGAGGGTGACTGGTTTGAACTGACAAAGTCTACAGTAACTCAGATAACCGCTCTGTACAATTGTGCTGAGAAGAATATCATATCAGAATGTTTAACATGTCGAACCTTGAGGTGCATGGGCTACAACAGCAGAAGACCCCGTTGGGCACTTTGTGAGGACAATCGTGAATGTATACACACACACACACACACACACACACACACACACACACATATCTCACTGGCTTTCAGAATTGTAATCAATGTGTTTTTAGGATGCTTTGTCAAGTAAAAAACATTTAAACTCTGAAAATCGCATAGTGAGATCACTGTATTACAGAACCGTTCTACTAAGGGGAGCCTACAAGCTTAGCATAAAATAGCATAACGCGGCCATTCAATAGACATTCTATGGGCGTTACACTGGCACGGAGAAAAGAGGCTGCTCTTTTTGTAGGGCCTGCCCCACTAAAAATGGCAACAGAGACAGCATGGCCTTTTGTTCTATGATCAAAGGTGAGACATTGAACTCGGTTTCCCAGAATGCTTCACAGCCGGACGGGAAGTCCTGCCCATGGACTCAGTCTCATACGTCATTGGTCAAAACGGCCTATGACCGATGACGTCATCTTCTTAACAAAACCAGCGCTGAGATTTGGTCTCGCTCTCTCTGCTTACAGCCTCGCTGCCTACAACTGCACGAGCTGTTAGAAAAAACAAGTTTTTCTAACCTCACCATTTGGCCACAGTAGAGTAAGATTAACTTAGCTTTGTTCCAGTTGTGTAGTATTACAACCGGTTCATTTCATTTTCACTGCAAGACAGCAGTGAATTTGTTTAGAAAACAGAAAAGGCGACCAGCTTCCCTTCTCAATTGTTTTCTATCAACGTTGACTACCTCCCTGCATTTCTCCCCATCACCGGACCCAAGAAATAACGCAGAGACGTGTCTTTTCACTGACGAGCGTAAGACAAAGGACCGAATCCAGATCGTTTTCTCCTGACAGCTCAACGCAACAGGAATTGAAATGGACAACCCTGCTGAAATCACACAGGATTTCCCAGGCTTGATATCTGGGCAAATTTAGTTTAGAAACTGTGACTTTTTTTTAATAAAACTAAATCCTATATATTTATGCTAAATGTTTGATGTTTTGTTACATTTGTCTGTTTAACTACGATCGCTGATTGCTGTGTTGATTTATGAGATCGTCATTTTTGGGTGAAATGTTATTTGATTGAGTGATCTGAACTAACGATTCAATCGTGCTGTTACCAGCATGTATCCTCTGTTAAATTACATGAGCCCCTGTTTGTTCGCTCCATCTCACACTCACTGAAATTCACAGAGCGAGCAGCACCACGGTTTATGTTCGAATCAGGCTGGTGTTTTTCAAATTCTCCCGCCTGTTTCATTCAGTTTCTTTGTGTGTCTGCTCATTACCACCAACACGTGGTATAAGCTCTATTGTTCTGGATCTGATCCAGCCATCTTTCTTTCCCTACACCTTCAAGTAATCGTTGTAACCAGATTACTGTTGGATTCATATGGCAATAATTCAACTAGCTTCTTCCCTTTTTTGATTATTTTGATTATCAATCAAGATACTCAATCTTCAGGGAAGAATTTTATTAGACTTGATCAGTCCCCTACTATCATTTTTTTCTTGTAAAAGAGTGGTGCCCTGAGGATAGAATTTAACACATGAAATTGTATTATTTCATTTAATTAATAAACATTAATTATTAATTATATCTGATAGTAAAACTGATAAACAACCTGTGCACCCTTCATTTTTAATGGATGTATGGAGGAGATAATTCAGTGTGCTGAATAAACTGCTTTTGTGAGGAAACAGCACATCATTTAATGAATTGACCATCTGTCCAGTAATCATCAGCATGTTTCGCTTGATCTTTCTTAACAGATGTCACCTAAAAATACATTAAATCAAGCTTGAATTGCTCCTATGGTAAGAGAATACACTTTATTACAGAATTTCTATATGGGTTAAGGAGTATGGTTAATTGTGATTAAACCCTAATACTATATATACATACACCAATGAGCCAAAACATTATGCTATAACTAATATGCTGTTGGTCCTCCATGTACTGCCAAAACAGCACAAACCCGCCAAGGCATGCACTCTAAAAGACTCCTGAATTTGTCCTGTAAGCCACCGTGGATCGGACTTGTTGGTCCAGCACATCCCACAGATGCTCAATCGTATTGAGGTCTGGGGAATCTGGAGGCAAGGGCAACACCTTTAACTGTTCATCATGTTCCTCAAACCATTCCCCAACAATGTGTGCAGTGTGACAGTGTACATTATCCTGCTGAATGAGGCCACTACTATCAGGGCATACCATTGCCATGAAGGGGTGTACCTGGTCTGCAACAATGTTTTTTATAGTTGGCATGTGTAAAATTCTCATCCACATGAATGGCCAGACCCAGAGTTTCCCAGCAGAACATTGTTCAGAGATTCACACTCCCTCCACCGGCTTGTCGTCTTCTCACAGTACATCCTGGTGCCATCACTTCCCCAGGTAAACGGTACACAAGTACACGGCCGTCCACATGATGTTAAAGAAATCGTGACTCATCGGACCAGGCAACCTTCTTCCTCTGCTCCAAGGTCCAGTTACGACACTTGCATACCCATTGTAGGTCTTTTCGATGGTGGACAGGAGTCATTATGGGCACTCTGACTGGTCAGGTTCTATGCAGCCCCATATGCAACCGGGTGTGATGCACTGTGTGTTGAGACACATTCCTCCCATAACCATCATTAACATTTTCTGTGACTTCTTCCACAGTAGACCTTCTGTCGGTTCAGACCTGATGGGATAGCCTTCGTTGCCCTCATGCATCGATGAGCCTTGAGCAATTAACACCCTGTCGCCGGTTTGTGGTTTATCCCTCCTAGGACCACTGTCAGTAGGTATTCACTACTTCTGACTGGGAACACCCCACAAGCCTTGCCATTTCAGAGATGATCTTACCCAGTCATCTGGCCATATCAATTTGGCCGTTGACAAAGCCGCTCAAGTATTTCCTACTGCCCATTTCTCCTGCATTCAACATGTTGACTACGACAACTGATTGTTTGCCTACCATCTAATCTACCCAGAGTTTGACACGTGGCCTTGTGAGGAGTTGATTGACAATATTAACTTCACCTCTTAGTGGTCATAATTCTTTGGCTCATTGGTGTACATTGGAACACTAAAAAGAGAGAGAAATTCACAATTTACTTTACTCTCAAACTTACTGTGACATGATTGAAATAAGGTATTGAAGTAACTGTTAGTATTACAAATGAAGTGTAAAAAAAAATCAGCCATTGAAAACCCATATTTGTTGAGCAATAATCTGAAAGTTTGTGGGGATGTGCATGTTATTGTCCCTCAATGTCTACGTTGGGCAGTTTTTTGAGGTGAAAAAAAAAAGAAATTTAGAATGATATTAAACAAAATAACATACAAAAAACAACTTGAAGCCTATACACATGTGACATCAGTGAACAGTGGAACCTGATCAGGAGCATTTGCTTATTGTGTCCATCCCTCGTTTGTTCTTAGATGCTGTACGATAAAAATAATTCAGTAGAAGCAGCAGCAATAGAGACGGAAAGAGACAGACAGGCCGGAGCCGGCTCTCACTTACACAAACACACACACACACACACTTCAGGACGAGTTCAGCTCTACACACAATGTGAGCCTGTGATGATGCAGCAGATGCATTTTTTCTGTCTTATGAGCGTCTCGGTGGCCAGAGTCTTTAAATGGCCATAAATGTGCTGTACACAAACACAAATAGATGCTCATCAGTTTACCAGCTCAGACTAGCTGCTTCCTTTTCTTTCATACACTTTTCAGGTATACAGACAGGCTCACTATCTTACACTTTCTTCACTAACACAAGCAAGCCGAGGGTTTATTGAGGTGTTTTGTGTTCAAACTCAACACCTACACAAGATGGCGTTGAGTGTCCATGTCATTCATGAAAGCGGTAGAGGTGACAGGTGACTGTCCACGTCTAGTGGCTTGCGTGAGGTAGCGAGAGTGTCTCCGCCACCCACAGATAACACTGTCTCCAGTTGTTCACTCACACCGCCTGTCACCCGTCTGCCGCTTATCACGCCACACCCTTCCTGCAAACATGTGGAGCGAGTAATTAACCTGTTGCAGTTCCTTCACAACAAACACAATAAACACACACACATATACAGAGCCCTGGAGCTGTAATAGCGACCGGGAATACCGGCCCTGTTCAATGACATGGCAAGAAATTCCCTCTTCATATACTTTCAAGTCAGCATTTATGTAGGAGTTTAGATACTTAAGAATTGTATTTGTAGGTCAGAAGCCGGAGGAGAAAACTTCTGTGTAATCTTGGCTCCATCTTCAGGTACATTAACAGTGTTCCAGTTATTTGATTGATAACAAGCATCGATAGGCTTCAATTGAAGGGAAGGACAAACCATAAAGTCTTTATGAGTGTCATTAAACTCTGATTATGCAGTCTGTTTAGTTATTACTGATTTCATATCATGCATTGATTTACAGTTTATGTGCCGTCACCTGTACTGAGACCAGCTTAGCCAGTATATTTTAAGCTTCAGTAAATTTGATTTTAAAATATGTTCTTGTATGCCAGCTTTTTGCAGAAAAAAACTTAAAGTAATCCTATGGTATTGTGATTCTCCCAAAAAGTATAAACATTATGACTCTTTCAAATCATTGCTTTGTTTGTAGCCCTGCATAGCAACACTGACTCAACCAATTGTGTGAGTTAGGGGTATCTGTTTGTAAACCAATGGAAGATGGAGGGATTATTGAGGAAACATTTTAAAAAATAATAATTATTTTTTCAGCTTTGTTTGGCGATGCTAGTAATGCAGACATTAAATGAAAGGATTTCTATCAGTTTGTCAAAAAATTACAACTGTCCCACAGTTGTGGCATCATTTCCAGCACACCAAACTATTTCACCCCTAATAAAGTTTTTTCAAAAGTTAGCGTACTTATTAACCAAGTGAACAAAAGTGTTAGTGAAGAGCAAGTGAAGAAAAATCAAGGGAAATATCAAATATTTGTATTGGCCGTCATTTCTAATCAAGCTGTTAAAATTTTTTGCCAAATTATGCAAAAAGTGTGAAAATATGATTTAATTGTGTGTATTTAAGATACATAAAATTTTAGCTATGAAATGAGCTATAGCAAGACAAAGGAGTAAAAATGTAATTTCCATCAGCATCAGTTCCAGCACATAACTCTATTAAACACAAAACAGAATTTGAGATGTGCTGGAAATTACACAAAGATGCACATTGCACTCTGTGCAATAATATATGATGATATAAAATCTTCTATTTTGTATCTGTACTTGTATTTGTCTCCTTGTATTTATCTGTTTGTATTGTGAGTCAGAAAGCATTTTCATTACACATGTGACCTACAACATTCACTTAATCACTCATTCGCTCTAATAGATTTGTGAGCGCACAGCACTTATCGCTCAAATCTACTTAGTGTGCATCCTCTTTATGAATGAGGGATGGAAGAGCCCCTCGCATATATTTTGTTTGTGCTCGTCTGACAGACTGTCACAGGTGTCTATTGTGTCCCCTGACCTCAGAGGTGCATGCACGCGGCTGACTACTTCCTTTACTTTCCATTAAGGTCGTGAAATAATGTTGGTGTGCCCACTCGAGTGACCCCCGCTCCGGAAGAGACACTAATATTTCTCTGGCTCTGATTTGCTACATAATTTATAACATGAGAGCGATCAGGGCCATCCCAGCGACACTGACCTCATGACCCCCTTGACCTTTTAGGGTTAGTATGACAAAAGTGGGCTTTCCTTTTTAATTGTGAACGGGGCTGGTTACAAGCCTGACCCCTGCTCGAGTTGACCTCTGACCCTTCAGACTGGTGCCTGTGATTGAACTCAATTTCATTACAGGCTTTCTGTAGATGAACCTGAAACCAAACACAACAGACAACGCTCGTGAACAAAGACATTGTGGCAGGAATAATGTACATTATATAAGTGAGAGGTTTAGATTTGTGAGGATTGTGTGCGCGCGTGTGTGTGTGTGTCCACTGCAAACACACATTCAGGTCTGACTCCTTTCCGGTTTGCAATGCCCACTTATCACAAACCAATCAACAATCGATGGATAAAATCAAGTCCCCGCCATACATTATTTTCTTGAGATATAGTACATCACAATATGGAAGAGAGTTTCCGTTTCATACCGACTTTAACAAATTAGACATATTTCTTTTTGTCTATTAAAATTAAATAATTGTATTACAAGGAATTTCAATTCTGAATGGTGCACAACCCATTTAGAAACAAACTTTTGTAACACTTGTAACTACATTAATATTCTCTTTATAAAGGATTTATAAAGGGGTTTATTAATTACTAATAAATAATTTATAAACACATTACAAATCATTGTTATGCAGTTTTAATGAAAAGGCGAGTTTCATATATTTCCTAAATAGTGAGCATTTTAACTTACATGTTTAATTCTTAATAAATACACTTATTCATATTAAATGTTAATAGTTTCTAGAATTTCTCCCTATTTCGTGGTAGCCAGTGCACAAGAGTCGATCACTATAGAAACCGCAATGTTTTAAACAGTATGTCCTATCCAATGTGGAAAGTTCTATAAGAGGTAAGTGTCTTCATTTTGTGTAATTAATCAGCCTGTTGTGTCTCTCAGCTGTGATGAGCCGTAATGCTGAAGTTGTTAATTTAAAGCCTTTGAAAGCTATTTCCTAGTTTTAGTAGTGTATTAGTAATACAAGCGATCACAGAGTACTGTATGTAAACACTGGCTCATATTACACACAAAAGTGATCTTTTGCCACCACCACAAACAGAAGCTCCTAACAGATCTGCACTGCTCTTACACTTTAGTTTAGAACAGCATGAACACAAGCGGAGTGATACACACAGTGAAGTGTCCAAGTGATGATGTTGTCAGACCATCAGTGCTCATGGAACGTCTCGTCCAATCAGATTCAAGGACTGGAACTAACTATTGTATATAAAGGTACATTTTCATTGGTTACTAATATTGAATAAGTGTTATTTAGCATTTATAGCATGTAAGGTAAAATTGATCACTATTTGTCACATTTCGCATGAAAGTCTGAAAGTAACTTTTATTCATGCTTTCATGCATATCAGAGATTATTAATGCATTTATAAATGATTTATTAGTCATTAATTAAGCCCTTTATTAAAGGTGCTGTAAGCGATTTCAGCCGTTCTAATTCCACAAGATTGAGCAGTTGGTTTAGCCACCAAATAAGCTTTATTGAGAACTGAAACAGTTTCCCTCAACTGACAACTGTTATGAACAACATGGCATAAAAATTGCATTATGCCTCAATAATTCGCTCCACCAACAATACTATGAAAACGTGCAAAATGATTGACAGGCGGAAAGCATTGACCATGGCCCACTGACTTTTTTTAGTCTAGAGCTGTCACAGAGAATGGGGAGATATCTCACAATACTTATTTCATTAATATCTTTCAGGGAGTAGGAACATTTTTTGAATACCTTTCCATGAAAAAAATCACTTACAGCACCTTTAACCCTTAACAAAGTGAACATTAATGTAACATATTACCCAAAATTCATTTTTCAGGCTAAGAAAAACATAGGTGAAGACAACAAAATAACCTACAACATGTGCAACACATAAAAGTATGTTTAACCGAGAATTAGTACACAACACTATTAAGCTCATCACATCAAACGTGCCTGTGTTACTGATGAAAGTATACATAGTCCTGTGAGTGTGGCACTGTCAGGCACACAGCAGCACAATGAGCTGACAGTGAATGTGAGGGCGGGGCCACAACAGACACACAGACAATAGGGGGGCCCGGGGCCACTGGGGGAAACCTGATTCCCGCGCTGGTATTTTAAGAGGCCTGAGTTACTCTGTAGCCAGCTGTCAATCAATAGGTGCCACAAAAACATGAAACGGCCTAAAAACAGACAAGCAAGAGTGCTACAAGTGTGTGATGAACAGACGTCATCAGCATATTCATCAAAGTTTGGCATCAAAGTTCTTGTGCCGCTTTCAGATGGTTAGATATTTAGCGAGACATGCTGGAGGAAGCGATTAGTTCTCATCATGCTTTCATCCGCTGTGGCAGATATTTTGGCTCTGAACGTCGTTCCTATTTCACAGGGTGTTTTCTCTCACACAGCATTCACAATGATCAGCACAAACACAATGTCAGGACTAAAGACTGCATTATATACAGATGCTATAGGTGATCTGCTCATCTATTTCACATATTTAGATACACAGCTCATTGTTGTGTTTAAAACATGACCAGGAGGTCAAAAGGGGAGCATTCTCCCCAGTTTAAAACCAATTGTATTGAAAAGAAGGTTTGTTTAATTGATGAAAGAAAAGCATACAGAAGAGTTGTGATGACTATTTCAAGTTTACCCATAAATCCACAGCTTCAGGCACTTTTATCACTTCTTGTTAAAAATGTTTTACACTCACCAATATTTTGTTTTTGTCTATTAATAATGTCCAACAGTGTCACAGGAGATTAATGTCATTTTTGTCATTAAAATTAATTTCCAGCACATCTCAAATTCTGTATTGTGTTTAATAGAATGCTGTGCAGGAAATGACACTGATGGAAATGAAGTGTTTTGAAAAATTGAGAGAAATCATTTTCACACAATAAATATTGAAATGGTTATTTCACAAAGTATAAACTGGACAGAGGATGTCAAGCTCCTAAAAACACGAAATAGCACCATCAAAGTATCATGAAAGTGGTCCATACAGGTTTGGAACAAAATAAGAGTTCTTTGGGTGAACTTTACATTTACGCATTTATTTAAATAATTTAATTTAAGGAAGTGGCGCATAGAGAAGATGACCTTTAAATGTGACAGAAGAAACATCTGATGAAGGTTTTCTGTCAGAATACACACATTGTTTTTATAATCACATCTGAATGTCTCCTGAGACATTAATTGGTTGTGACCACTGGCTTCATGAAAAGCTGAATGGCAGCTGTTTGTTATTGAATTATTGCACAGAACACATCTGTAAGCGTTTGAACATGTCTTTGCCGCTGAGATGAAGCCCATGTCAATTAACCTGCACGATCATCCAGCGACTTCAAACCGATTACATGAATCCTGCTGCAAACGTTAAGTTACAACTGGGCAAGAGAGGTGAGGAAACTCTCTTTGAATGAATGTTTGAATTTCAGCTGTGAGTTTATAAAGTTGTAAGTTCGTCCTTACACACTAAACATGATTAAAAGAGACACAGAACGATTGCAGACATGCCTTCATCTTCACAACACCACTAAACACATTCCACATTCATTATTTTAATATTACAGCATTGTTGAATTCTTGATTCTGACTGGCTGACACACATTCCAAGGACCTTAATTCTGATGTTTTAAGTTGGTCTTTTACTGGTCTCAAATAATGTTCTGTATCTGCACAGTTATGAAGTAGTTTCAGATCTGTTGACCACATTACTAAGGCTGTTGATTTAACACATTTATTCAATGCAATTAATCATATATAGAAAACAGCCTGATCTCATGACAATTATGTCACAATGGCCACATTATTGCAAATCAAAATAACATGCTTCATTACACATTTTGCTGCAGATAAATGTCATGGGGGTGAGTAAATAATGTTGTATACAGACAAGTAAAACATACCTCCCTAACCTAAACCAACACCTAAACCTAACCAATAGTGTCCTAAAAGCAAATTCGACATGAAAGGCACATTTTCTGAAGCAACCACAGCATTTTGAGTTGCTTCTATGGCACTTTCATCACACATGTCAGCTCTTGTGTTTGTACAGGATCAATCCGTGTTCTTTCGTTGATTTGTGTGTGTCATGATTACCCTGGTGACCACTAGGGGTCACCATGTATGTTTATTGTTCCCTACCTGTTTTGAGTTTTGATTATAGGCTTTGCTGTTCTTGACAATGTCTTTCATTTCATTGGTTCTTGTGATTAGTAGTCCCAGTTGTTCCTTTTTTCCTTGTGTATTTAATACACTTGTTTTCATGTGTTCTTTGTCAGTTGTTTTCCATTTATGGTTATGTTTGTTTTCTTGATTTCTAATGTTTTCTGTGTGTTAGGATTTCCTGATTTTGCTTTGCGTACATTCATTAAAAGCTGCATTTAGATCTTGAACTATCGTCTCACCTTATTGTACATTACAGAACAACTGACCAACATATGGATCTAGCAGCAGAATTTGGCAAGCTACAGTATGTCGGGCAGTACTTTCTTTTTGGGACTATTCTACCCTTCATGTGAGCATAACATCGTTATCTTGCCGGAGGTAGTCTCAACTTATGTGGTCCTGGTGGTTCCTATCACACCGAAGGTGGCACCTGGTATGCTCATGCCTGCCACGGTCAATGAGCAAGCATCCACGCCTGCCAAAGTCAACGAGTCAGTGCCCATGCCTGCCACTGTCAACGAGCCAGTTCCTGAAGCCTCAACCATCTCAGAGCTAAGGTCTGAAGCCTCGACAATCCCAGAGCCAGTGCCTGAAGCCTCAACCATCCCAGAGCCAGCATCCTTGGTCACGGCGGCCATTCTCAAAATAGTGCTCCTGGCCATCCGGAAGAGGAGGAGGAGAAGGGCTCCTGCTCCCCTGTCACTGCCAGTACCCACAGCCACAGAGGCTGTTCCCCTGTCACTGCCTGTTCTCATGACCATGGAGGTCATTCCCCTGTCACTACTAGTGTTCACAGCCATGGAGGCCGTTCCCAAGTCGCTGCTAGCACTCCCAGCAACAGAGGCCATTTCCCAGTCGCTGCCAGCATTCCTGACCACTGTGGTCGTCAATGAGCCTGTCCAGATCCCCGAGGATTTTGACGAGCCTGTCAAGTTCCCTGAGGGTGTCGACAAGCCTGTCCAGATCCCCGAGGCTGTCGAAAAGCCGATCCAGTTCCCCGAGGCTTTCCGGTCCCTCGAGTCTTCCATTGCTCTTTCCCTCGAGTCTTCCATGTCTCTGCCCTTGAATCCTCAGCTTCCCTGATTTCTGAGCCCTCTGAGGTCCCAGCTGCCTTGCTCTCTGAGTCCCCCAGCTGCCTTGCTCTCTGAGTCCCCTAGTGCCTTGCTCTCTGAGTCCCCTAGTGCCTTGCTCTCCGAGTCCCCAGCTGCTCTGATCTCTGAGCTCTTTGAATCCCTAACAGCTCTGAACTCTGAGCCCTCCGAGCCTTCCACAGCTTCACCCTTCAAACCTCCCATGGCTCTGCCCACCGAGCCTCCACCTCCTGCGGCTCTGTCTCCTGCTGTTCCACCTGATCTTCCTTGGTCTCCTGGCTGTCTGCCTGATCTGATCTGGTCTCTAGGCCATTCGCCTGATCAGCCATGATCTCCTTGGTCTTCTGGCCAACCGCCTGATCTGCCCTGGCTTCCTTGTTCTCCTGGCCATCCACTGATCAGCCCTGGTCTCATTGGTCTTCTGAGTCTCCGCCTCCTGGGACTCCATTCCCTGAGAATTCTGTCTCATAATAAGGCTCTGCCCCCTGGTCTCCTGCTCCTCCAATGAACTTTATTTTGTGTTTATTTTGCAAAAGGATTGTTGTGGACTGCATGCCAGTGACAGACCCATGTTCAATAATATGGAAATAAACCAAACAATATTTTGACGTTATATAAAGCCACTTTTTGTGTTGTCTAATCAATGCTTTACTTGTCTGCCACAGTAATGTCATTGAATGATCTGATATTAATATATTATTAGTATATTTATTATAAATTAATATTATTATTTTTAGTCTACATTATATTTATAATTATTATAATTATATATATTGAATTATCATTGGGGGGGGCTTTTTTCAGAAAATATTGATAAATGTGATTCATTTTGTGAATAAATCGCTAACCTTTTTGATTAAAAATGTTCAGTAATTTACAACCCTACGCAATACAGTTCCAAATCACTTCAGCACGTTTAGTTTCAAATGGCCCTAAACACGAGTTAAATGTTCTTCCAAACAGATTAGATTTTTAAGGTTAATGCTCTAATGAGTATAACAATTTCAGATGTAAGTATAATATTTCAAGACTATAACCTATTGGCATTTGTTTTCTGCCCACAGATACACACACATGGACATGAGCATAGGCGTTTGAGCTCAGGTGTGTGTTTGTCGCTCTGTCCGTCCTCAGGTGAAGCTCTGGGCAGGAAACACTGATCCACTGCAGAAGGTCATCTCTGCCCCATTCAGCCACTTGTGTTCACCCCACATGGGCTGTAAATGGCGAAGGCCTCGAGAATACAGTATGTTTTCAATAACCTTCGTCAGGGTATGTTAGCATCCAGCGCCGCAAGGGTCACGACCCACCTTCTGCGTGCACCCAGCAGGGATAAGGGGGACGCGAGGTCAGAGGGCTTAACTGCCCCCCCATCAGTGTGGTCTGAATTCGAGCCGGCTGGTTTAATGTCAAGCCACAAACTCACAGTTGCCTGCGGTGCCACCTCAGTCCTCGAGCTACAGTGCACTACTTACTGGATCAACTGCGCGCTCAAGCTACGACACTCTGCCATTTACATGATTCGTTGTGCTCACGGAAATGTCTGCCATCATCACTGTTCATACAGAATATCCACAGGGACATTCACTCTCTCGAACCTACACACAAACTCTTACATATAGACCCTTACGAAATATACTTCTGTTTGTGTGTAAATGTTTCAACAGTCTCAACATTCAGTCCAGCATGCACACTTCACATCATGTACATTTCACTTCAATTGGCCTCCACTTTAAATCATTTATTAAAAATTAGGATTGTACTGTAAGTACAACTTTTAAAAGAGTGTTTTTAAGATTCAAGAAAATATAACTGAAAGAGTAAGACTAAACATTATTGAATAAACAGAAATAAAAAGAAGAGAATTCAAAAGATCGAGAAAGAGGCCAAGTTGTGTGGCAAAAAAGTAATGACCATATTATTACAATGTAAATACTGTGGTAGTTATATAATATCAGGTTTATTAAATATTGAGAATAATCTTAACATGGTTAACACATCTAGTGCCATATGTTACATAGTAAAATAAAACTACGATCACATGTTATTTTACAATGCTCATGTTTCATAGATAATTACTAAGTAATACTAATGAATTGCATGTAATTACTGTTTTATATGCTTGTACTTACATATCGTCATTGTTATTACAACATTATTTATTAAACACAGCATGTATTATGTGTAAAATAAATTGTAATTCAAACTATTTCATTTGACAGATAGATCAAACACCCTGCACACTTCACTTACATTTCACACAATATTGCATCAACGTTGTATGATTCATATAAAACAACAAAACAATACAGTAAGTAAAATGTTTACAAAGTGCTTTACAGAAGACACATATATGTACATACAGTAAATGCTCACATACTTAAGGAAGGAGATACAATATAAATAAAACTGCCTATGAATAAAAATAAAAGAATGAAGAGAAATAAAAGAATAAGAAAATAAAATGCAAGAGAAGACAATTGAATTTATTAAGCTAAAATACTTAGTAAACAAAACGCATAATAATCATGTTATTACAATGTAAATACTGTGGTAGTCATGCAATATGCATCATATAACAGTGTCTTCTATTAATTACCTAGACGGTGGTGGCCCACCACAGTTTCATAATGAACTGAAAATATTTGTACACTTCTCATAATAACATAAAAGATCTCTAACGTTGTGTTTTGCACCCTTGCTTCGGCAAAGCATCTCTCACTTCCAGTCAGTCCGCTAGAGATCTAGTAACAGCTGCGCCCTGTTTGATTGACAGGTGAGGTATGTGTGTGTTCCGAAAATACTCGCTCTTATGCGCGCCTGAACTGTCATGTAGTTTTCAAAGATTTTCTGCAAAAATGCCCGTCTTGGTGAGGTATTCATGTAAACACAGAGAGTGATGTCTAAAGTGAACGTAAATAGTGGAGAAAAAAGTGATTTTTTTTTTTTTTCAAAAGCACTGCATATTTTTCATCTATTTCTATTCATTGCTGTTTTTTATTGTTATTTTATTACTGACTGTTTACTGGTCTTGTATAATTAGTCTTGGAAGAACTCCATTACTAACATGCTAGTTAGTGTTATTGTTTGTTTTGGTTTTGAAGCCGGAATTGAGAATTGTCAAATTTCATTACCAACTACTGAAATTTGGGATTGTGATTATGTATAGCCTTTATTGCACATGGTAGATCTTGTTGCAATAACATGATGAAAAAGTAAATCTCATTCCATAGAAGTGTGTGCACCCCTGCTGTAAATGGTGGCAATGGAGGCTTTGCTTTATTTGTCTACCGTACGTAACATAAAATAATTATCACATAACCATAATCTCCTCCCCTACCCAGTGCGGTTTACATTTCTGTCATTGAGAATTGAGTTGATTGCATAGGTACATTATTTGGTTGGGCATCAGTCATAATCTTAGAAAAATATACAACAGAAACTTTGACTTATTACTTGAGCATGTAACCTTTTTTCTCTCCAGACAGTAACGTTTTTACTTGGACAAGTGAATGACCAATTTATTTGTCCGGACGACAAGAACATGAAAATGCTTAATGTCTTAATGCATGCTCTAGTCGATTTCATGTTTTAACCATTTGTGGAGTACGTTAAACTCCGTCTCATTTAGCATGCTTTGTGGGTGTGACTTTTTTGCAGTGTCATCACCATTTATGATTAAATTACTACTAGAACACTAAAGTGTTATCAAGAGCACAAAGTTCTTCATAGATGTAGCCTCTAAATTTTGCTCTCAAAGTGCATCAGATTGATGCATTTAATTTGAAAAAGTACAAAAAGTTCTTATGGGGGAGCATGCACCCGGACCCCCCTAGAGTTCACCCATCACAGTCTCACAAAATCCTGTGGGAAACACTGTATAAGGTTTATTAATATATAGTCTGATCATATAATCTATATATTGTGCTGAATGTAACACACTACATGTTATTTTAAAGTGTTCATGTTACACAGATAATTACTGAGTAATGCTAATGAATTGCATGTAATTACTGTGTTATATGCTTGTTCTATATCCTATTATCAACGTTATTAGTAATAGTAACATACTATGCATAACAGACACATAAAGCGTTACCAAAATGATTGAAGCTGGCATACGCATCAAATAGCATGCAAAACATTTCACTGACCTGTATAAAAGATTTATTGTAAAGCAAGTAAAACATTACAAAGTGTTTCACAGAAGACGTACTGTATGTACATAAACATTCACCTACTTACTCAGGGAAGCTGATGCCAGAAAATAAAACTCACAGGGTTATGATGAAATAAGAGAATAAATAGAAATTATAATAAAAAGAAAATAGAACAGAATTAAATGGAGGAAGAGGATGAGTAAATAAAAACATGTAATAACCACATTTGTACAATGCAAATACTGTGCTAGTGATGCAATATGAGTACCAATATCAGGTTTATTATATATGCGTATAGTCTTAACAGTACAAATATATGTCAAAGAAAATTATAGTCACATATTATTTTACAGTGTTTATGTTAGTGTGTATTTCAATAGATTATTTCTGAGTATTAATAATGAATTGCATATAATTATTGTGGCATTATGCTTGTGCTTACATATTATCATTGTTATTAATAATAGTAACATGCAATAACACAAACATATTTAAGTGGACAGACAGATCAAACAGTGATGAAACACATGAATAAATGTGGAACATAAACAAATAATGTCTGTGATAAATCATGAGCACAAAAGAGAGGTATCTTTATGACACATGTAATGAAAAACAAAAAGGTTCAAAAATGTCAAACAAAAAGAATTAAGTGAAATGCATTTGAAAGCATAATTAAAATTCACCCTGTATGGGCTGATTTTATCTTGAAATTCATATTTAACCATCCTTAAGATGCATATTATAAAAGTAATTTGAGTACAAAGGTTATCAGGGAAAAGACACGACGAGCAGATTTTTCCGCTTGATAGAGGATAAATAATTATTCATTAGAAAGGAGCGCCTCATCTAATTAGTTCTGTTGTTAACGGAATAAAGCAAAAGATTCTGACTGAAATATGTGTTTCGGTGGAAAGAGGAAACTCATTTAAATACAGTCTTATTAGTTTAATGACTAGAGTCTGTGATCAAGAATCATCAGCGTAAATGCCAAGCGGCCGCGTCCCGTGATGGCCCAGGGCTTCCGCCTCTACCCTGCGAGTGCGTTCAGCGAGGAAACAGAACGCCGGCCTGCTCGCAACACATGAAGCGTGACACGAGAACGGCACGAGAGTAACACGACTCGCTTGAAAACTCAAGAACAATCCCTCATCGGCTCTGAGGCATATATCTTTATATTAAGAACACTGCGTCATCTGCTAATAGGTGATTTAAGGAGCGTTACTGATGCTCATGAAAATGATAAATGCGGCAGTACCTTCAAATGAGTCGGAAAGAGAAGAAATCAGCTTTTCTGCTCCATATTGCACACAGATTGCCTATTATTTTTTATAGTGACTTTAATAGTGTTGTAATTGTGTAATGACAATATAATAAGAGACAGCGAACATCCCCGTGCAGATGCTCATGTCTTATGAAACGAGATATGGAAGGGAACAGATAAAGAGAAGTAAACGCTTATTAGTTGGGAGGGGAATGATTCACCAAAAATAATAAGCACTATACTGTATATTCAACATGTTTGGGCTTTCTGTCATTATTTCAACCATTATTATGGTCTTGTTGCTCATCAGAAGTCTGAGTTTGACATTCCTCCATAAAAACATAATTTGTCTTAATAATTCTGACATATACTGTATAAACACAAAACATTTCACTACATGATAAAAACTCTACAAAATGAAATGTAAAAAAGGGTCAGACATGAATGTCAATAATTGCATTGTGCACCACAGTTCATTTGATTTTTAGAGATACAGACATTTAGCAGACAGTTTGTTTATTTATGAGCCACAACTTTGCAAACAAACATGGTTTAGAAGACACGTCGAGCGCATCTGATGTGAGATCTTTTGCCGCTCAGTCTGACAATGTGCTGCATCTGGCAAAGAAAAGAGCAAAAAGTGTGTTAAAGCACCCTAGGAAGTGAACAACCTTGCTGACTGGGGAAAGCCGGCACTAATTAAACTAAACTAACTGAGCTGTGAGCGATATCAACACAGTCACCCTGCGGTTTCTTTATCAGTGTTGCAAACGCTCTTTGAATCTCTTAAAGTGTCACTCACACATTCAGGGGCATAACCCCCCTCCCCCCCAATAATCAAAACAAGCAATTGTTTTGATTACCATTTATCAGTCTACCGATATTATCGGCTGATATTAGTCTTTCGCAGATGTATCAGTATCAGCGCATATGTTTTCTGATATGCGCAGATATGAAAACTTTTTCTAAGAACATATAATGCAGAAAACAATGCTTGGGGTAATTTAGTTGGTATCATAATATAGTTTGTCCAGCAGAGCACGTGCCGTCTCCATTGTTTACAGAGCTGAGCTGACCGTGGTTCTGCAGCCAGTGCGGAGTTAAGTGGTTTCTTCATGGTAAGTTGCTAACTAGTTTGTGAAATACATATTGGAAAGTTATTAAACAATGACTCCATCATTTTCCCTTTTCAATATAACGTTTACCCTGTCCCTGACAACCATATCACTCATGTTTATCACATCTGATTTCTATGTTAGCCAGCTATAGTTTGTCAGTGCAGTCAGTAATGTAGCAGATTGAAAGGTAAGCATTAGAGCATCTTATTGCAGCTCAGCATACAACGGTGTGGTGGTGGATTGTGTCTGTTGAGTGTTGATTTCACGCTACGTTGTAACCTAGTTGGTGAGACGCAATGCTGGAAAGTAAACAAACAACATCCATCTTTTACTCTCTGCGACAACGAGCTTATAGCTAACTAGCTAACCATGTAGCTACTTTCATACCTTGTCAGCTGAGTGGAAGCTAATGTGTAAACATGTATTCACCCAACTGTTTTGTTCAGAATTCACAGTTTGGTACCCCTTCAACCGAAAAATTCAGTCGTTGCATTTACAAAATGTAATATTTAAAAGTCTGGTTTTCCTCCGTTGAAAGTTTCCCCTGTACTTGCATAGTAGATTACAGTGTAACACCACTGCCGCTGTTTATCTCTTGACTCGTCAGGTGTAAATACTTCTTGTTTTACAACCTGCCAATAATTGACTAGCAGTATAAAATTAGTCAGCATTTGACTGACATTAAACAGTACTACTGATGTTTATTTATGTATTTATTTTATTTGTATGTATTCTTTATTTAAATGGCCAGCCATTGACTGATTCTAAAGAGTACTGATGTTTATTTTATTTGTATTTATTCTTTATTTTCTCAGTGTTCATTTTTAGAATTTGTTGACAATGTATATTAATGATGTCAAATATTCTTTGATAAAAATATTTGTTTAAGAAAGCAGCCTTCTGAGTACCTTTGCATAGTCATATTGATACAAAATCGGTGAACAATCGACAAGACACCACAGGTCTGTTTTCATTCCAGCTCAAAAATGTATTATATCAGCCACCATATCAATAATCGGATCATGCTTTTACCTAAATTCACAGTTTAACTCCGGAAACTATACAAGAACTATTGAAAATTTCAGAAGACCATAAATTATGGACAAGAGTGTTTCTCCTCTGTAAATATTTTCACTTCTAATGAACTTTCACTGAAGCAAAAACAGTCAAGAATTTGTAATTTTATAATGTTTCAACATATATACTGTAAAATCTCATTCAAGGCTGGACTGGTAATGTGGCATACTGGGCATTTTCCCTGTGGGCTGACGCACTTTGGGGCCGATCAGGGGCGGACTGGCTGGAGAACCGAGAGGGCTGGTGGGTCGGTTGCGAAACGGGCTGAATGGGGCACCTCATTATGCAGAATAGACCACAAAACGGCGGTGCAATATGCAGAAAAGACAGCGAACACCCCTATCAACCAGCTACAACAAACAGCAACAATAGTCAAGAATTAAAATTAGAAACATTTTTAAATAAAAATTACTGTATTTTCTTTCTACACAAGTTCCCTTATCTTGATCAAACATGCATCATTTATTCGAATGCAAGGTCTGATGCATATCCCACACAGCCACAATTGTGTACTTGATCACTTTGAGTTCTTGTACTCCAACGCCATAGTTTATTTTATATTTCATTCCAAAATGTGACATTTCAAGTACTGTTTAATTAGGAAAATGTGATTGTTTTTATAAATGACAACTTTAGGTTTAGGGAGTAATGGTAACTTAATTAAAACTAGTACAAATTGTAAAAAAATAAAGCTAAATTGAGTAAACTAGTGTTTGTTGTACAGAGTGGCCCTACATAAATTAGGTATTAATTAAACTTCTTGTAACTATTAATAAATATACACTCACCAGCCACATTATTAGGTACACCTGCACACCTACTTATTTTGATAATCCAATCAGCCAATCATGTGGGAGCAGTGTAATGTATAAAATCATGCAGATATGGGTCAGGAGCTTCAGTTAATGTTCACATCAACCATCAGAATGTGGAAAAATTGTGATCTAAGTGCCATGATTGTTGGTGTCAGATGGGCTGGTTTGAGTATTTCTGGGATTTACACATGACAGTCTCTAGAATTTACTGACATCAAGGCTATGTGTGGCAGGGCGGAGGGCGGGGCCGTGTCATGATTCTGCACACCCAGCCCCTAATTAGTCTAATCAAGTCTCCAAGAGGGATAAAGGCTGACCAGAGACGGTGGTGCGACAGAGAATAGCATCTCAGAATGAACAACATGTCGAACCTTGAGGCGGATGGGCAAATGTCAAATGTGCATTTCTATGTGATCAAAAAATATGCAATATTGATATTGTTAACTGCATTTGTGATTCAATAATACTGTAAGTAATAATTCTGCTAGTTTTTATCTAGTAAAACTATGGGATTAGAATTAAATGTTGATCATCATTGACCGTTGTGTTTATCACTGGTGTTATGATGTATTTCTGCTGCGTCTCGCCTCAGGAGCCATGAGCTCTCCACCTCGCCACCAGTGCAGCACTTTTTTTTTTTCACACAGGTCGAGTGTTAACGCCTGTGGCCAACTTCACAGATTTGACTGACTGCAGTCTTAATGCTGCACGTTTGTTCTCAGCACTTGTCCTTGCAGATTTGCTGCCCTGGCTGCACAATTTTCTTCAAGTTCTAATTATTCATCAGCTCGTTATGCCTGCGCCACACTCTCGCTTTAATTAGAGCAGACGTGGTGTCCAATAGAGGCTCGCCTGGAGTGAGGAGACCAGTCACGAACCAGCGCCGCGCTCACAAGTTACTGGACCACTGCCAACTCGTGGTGTGACAGAGCGGCAAGATGACACTAGCATGTCCACCCATGGTAGGTCAGCAGCCATGCAGAACTCTGCGTTGTGGTGGTGTGAGCTTGTTTTGGGGTTACTTTCTGATAATGTGAAGAGATGACATGAAAAATAACAATTGAGTGTTATTAGATTCTGTAATCACACAATCTCATGCTACAGACACTGTGTGTGTGTGTGTGTGTGTGTGTGTGTGTGTGTTTGTGTGTGTGTGTGTTTGTGTGTGTGTGTGTGTGTGTGTGTGTGTGTGTGTGTGTATTTATCACTTTGTGGGGAACAAATATCCCCATAAGATAGTAAAACCTGACATTTTTGACGTTGTGGGGACATTTTGTCGGTCCCCATGAGGAAAACAGCTTATGAATCATACTAAATTATGTTTTATTGAAAATGTAAAAATGCAGAAAGTTTTTTGTGAGGGTTAGGTTTAGGGTTGTGTTGGGTTAAGGGGTTGTGTTGGGTTTAGGGGATGTGTTGGGTTTAGGGTTTGTGTTGGGTTTAGGGGTTGTGTTGGGTTTAGAGGTTGTGTTGGGTTTAGGGTTTGTGTTGGGTTTAGGGGTTGTGTTGGGTTTAGGGTTTGTGTTGGGTTTAGGGTTTGTGTTAGGTTTAGGGGTTGTGTTGGGTTTAGGGATTCTGTTAGGTTTAGGGGTTGTGTTTGGTTTGGGGTTGTGTTGGGTTTAGGGGTTTGTGTTGGGTTTAGGGTTTGTGTTAGGTTTAGGGGATGTGTTGGGTTTAGGGGGGGTGTTATGTTTAGGGGTTGTGTGAGGTTTAGGGGGTATGTTATGTTTAGGGGTAGTGTTGGGTTTAGAGGTTGTTTTGGGTTTAGGGTTTGTGTTAGGTTTAGGGGTTGTGTTGGGTTTAGGGGTTTGTGTTGGGTTTAGGGTTTGTGTTAGGTTTAGGGGTTGTGCTGGGTTTAGAGATTCTGTTAGGTTTAGGGGTTGTGTTTGGTTTGGGGTTGTGTTGGGTTTAGGGTTTGTGTTAGGTTTAGGGGTTGTGTTGGGTTTAGGGTTTGTGTTAGGTTTAGGGGTTGTGTTGGGTTTAGGGGTTTGTGTTGGGTTTAGGGTTTGTGTTAGGTTTAGGGGTTGTGTTGGGTTTAGGGTTTGTGTTAGGTTTAGGGGTTTGTGTTGGGTTTAGGGTTTGAGTTAGGTTTAGGGGTTGTGTTGGGTTTAGGGGTTTTGTTAGGTTTAGGGGCTGTGTTGGGTTTAGGGGTTGTGTTTGGTTTAGGGGTTGTGTTTGGTTTAGGGGTTGTGTTGGGTTTAGGGGGGGTGTTATGTTTAGGGGTTGTGTGAGGTTTAGGGGGTATGTTATGTTTAAGGGTAGTGTTGGGTTTAGAGGTTGTGTTGGGTTTAGGGTTTGTGTTAGGTTTAGGGGTTGTGTTGGGTTTAGGGGTTTGTGTTGGGTTTAGGGTTTGTGTTAGGTTTAGGTGTTGTGTTTGGTTTGGGGTTGTGTTGGGTTTAGGGTTTGTGTTAGGTTTAGGGTTTGTGTTAGGTTTAGGGGTTGTTTTGGGTTTAGGGGTTTGTGTTGGGTTTAGGGTTTGTGTTAGGTTTAGGGTTTGTGTTAGGTTTAGGGTTTGTGTTAGGTTTAGGGTTTGAGTTAGGTTTATGGGGTTGTGTTGGGTTTAGGGGTTGTGTTGGGTTTAGGGTTTGTGTTAGGTTTAGGGGCTGTGTTGGGTTTAGGGATTCTGTTAGGTTTAGGGGTTGTGTTTGGTTTAGGGGTTGTGTTTGGTTTAGGGGTTGTGTTGGGTTTAGGGGTTGTGTTTGGTTTAGGGGTTAGGTTAGGTTTAGGGGTTGTGTTAGGTTTAGGGGTTGTGTTAGGTTTAGGGGGTATGTTATGTTTAGGGGTAGTGTTGGGTTTAGGGGTTGTGTTGGGTTTAGAGGTTGTGTTGGGTTTAGGGGTTGTGTTGGGTTTAGGGTTTGTGTTAGGTTTAGGGGTTGTGTTGGGTTTAGGGTTTGTGTTAGGTTTAGGGGTTGTGTTGGGTTTAGGGGTTTGTGTTGGGTTTAGGGGTTTTGTTGGGTTTAGGGGCTGTGTTGGGTTTAGGGATTCTGTTAGGTTTAGGGGTTGTGTTTGGTTTAGGGGTTGTGTTTGGTTTAGGGGTTGTGTTGGGTTTAGGGGTTGTGTTTGGTTTAGGGGTTGTGATGGGTTTAGGGGTTGTGTTTGGTTTAGGGGTTGTGTTGGGTTTAGGGGTTGTGTTTGGTTTGGGGTTGTGTTGGGTTTAGGTGTTTGTGTTGGGTTTAGGGTTTGTGTTAGGTTTAGGGGATTGTTGGGTTTAGGGGGGGTGTTATGTTTAGGGGTTGTGTGAGGTTTAGGGGGTATGTTATGTTTAAGGGTAGTGTTGGGTTTAGAGGTTTTGTTGGGTTTAGGGTTTGTGTTAGGTTTAGGGGTTGTGTTGGGTTTAGGGGTTTGTGTTGGGTTTAGGGTTTGTGTTAGGTTTAGGGGTTGTGTTTGGTTTGGGGTTGTGTTGGGTTTAGGGTTTGTGTTAGGTTTAGGGGTTGTGTTGGGTTTAGGGTTTGTGTTAGGTTTAGGGTTTGTGTTAGGTTTAGGGGTTTGTGTTGGGTTTAGGGTTTGAGTTAGGTTTAGGGGTTGTGTTGGGTTTAGGGTTTGTGTTGGGTTTAGGGTTTGTGTTAGGTTTAGGGGCTGTGTTGGGTTTAGGGATTCTGTTAGGTTTAGGGGTTGTGTTTGGTTTAGGGGTTGTGTTTGGTTTAGAGGTTGTGTTGGGTTTAGGGGTTGTGTTTGGTTTAGGGGTTGGGTTAGGTTTAGGGGTTGTGTTAGGTTTAGGGGTTGTTTTAGGTTTAGGGGGTATGTTATGTTTAGGGGTAGTGTTGGGTTTAGGGGTTGTGTTGGGTTTAGGGGTTGTGTTGGATTTAGGGGTTGTGTTGGGTTTAGGGTTTGTGTTAGGTTTAGGGGTTGTGTTGGGTTTAGGGGTTGTGTTGGGTTTAGGGTTTGTGTTAGGTTTAGGGATTGTGTTGGGTTTAGGGTTTGTGTTAGGTTTAGGGGTTGTGTTAGGTTTAGGGGTTGTGTTGGGTTAAGGGGTTGGGTTTAGGGGATGTGTTGGGTTTAGGGGTTGTGTTGGGTTTAGGGGTTGTGTTGGGTTTAGGATTTGTGTTAGGTTTAGGGGTTGTGTTGGGTTTAGGGGTTGTGTTGGGTTTAGGGGTTTGTGTTGGGTTTAGGGTTTGTGTTAGGTTTAGGGGTTGTGTTGGGTTTAGGGATTCTGTTAGGTTTAGGGGTTGTGTTTGGTTTGGGGTTGTGTTGGGTTTAGGGGTTTGTGTTGGGTTTAGGGTTTGTTTTAGGTTTAGAGGATGTGTTGGGTTTAGGGGGGGTGTTATGTTTAGGGGTTGTGTGAGGTTTAGGGGGTATGTTATGTTTAAGGGTAGTGTTGGGTTTAGAGGTTGTGTTGGGTTTAGGGTTTGTGTTAGGTTTAGGGGTTGTGTTGGGTTTAGGGGTTTGTGTTGGGTTT
Organism: Moxostoma hubbsi; assembly: GCA_032164185.1. Classification (NCBI taxonomy): domain Eukaryota; kingdom Metazoa; phylum Chordata; class Actinopteri; order Cypriniformes; family Catostomidae; genus Moxostoma; species Moxostoma hubbsi. Next base: position 25,343,378 of record JAVLUX010000044.1, on the reverse strand, counting down.
AGGGTTTGTGTTAGGTTTAGGGGTTGTGTTTGGTTTGGGGTTGTGTTGGGTTTAGGGTTTGTGTTAGGTTTAGGGGTTGTGTTGGGTTTAGGGTTTGTGTTAGGTTTAGGGGTTGTGTTGGGTTTAGGGGTTTGTGTTGGGTTTAGGGTTTGTGTTAGGTTTAGGGGTTGTGTTTGGTTTGGGGTTGTGTTGGGTTTAGGGTTTGTGTTAGGTTTAGGGGTTGTGTTGGGTTTAGGGTTTGTGTTAGGTTTAGGGGTTGTTTTGGGTTTAGGGGTTTGTGTTGGGTTTAGGGTTTGTGTTAGGTTTAGGGTTTGTGTTAGGTTTAGGGGTTTGTGTTGGGTTTAGGGTTTGAGTTAGGTTTAGGGGTTGTGTTGGGTTTAGGGTTTGTGTTGGGTTTAGGGTTTGTGTTAGGTTTAGGGGCTGTGTTGGGTTTAGGGATTCTGTTAGGTTTAGGGGTTGTGTTTGGTTTAGGGGTTGTGTTGGGTTTAGGGGTTGGGTTAGGTTTAGGGGTTGTGTTAGGTTTAGGGGTTGTTTTAGGTTTAGGGGGTATGTTATGTTTAGGGGTAGTGTTGGGTTTAGGGTTTGTGTTAGGTTTAGGGGTTGTGTTGGGTTTAGGGTTTGTGTTAGGTTTAGGGGTTGTGTTGGGTTTAGGGTTTGTGTTAGGTTTAGGGGTTGTGTTAGGTTTAGGGGTTGTGTTGGGTTAAGGGGTTGGGTTTAGGGGATGTGTTGGGTTTAGGGGTTGTGTTGGGTTTAGGGGTTGTGTTGGGTTTAGGGTTTGTGTTAGGTTTAGGGGTTGTGTTGGGTTTAGGGGTTGTGTTGGGTTTAGGGGTTTGTGTTGGGTTTAGGGTTTGTGTTAGGTTTAGGGGTTGTGTTTGGTTTGGGGTTGTGTTGGGTTTAGGGGTTTGTGTTGGGTTTAGGGTTTGTGTTAGGTTTAGGGGATGTGTTGGGTTTAGGGGGGTGTTATGTTTAGGGGTTGTGTGAGGTTTAGGGGGTATGTTATGTTTAAGGGTAGTGTTGGGTTTAGAGGTTGTGTTGGGTTTAGGGTTTGTGTTAGGTTTAGGGGCTGAGTTGGGTTTAGGGGTTGTGTTTGGTTTAGGGGTTGGGTTTGGTTTAGGGGTTGTGTTGGGTTTAGGGGTTGGGTTAGGTTTAGGGGTTGTGTTAGGTTTAGGGGTTGTTTTAGGTTTAGGGGGTATGTTATGTTTAGGGGTAGTGTTGGGTTTAGGGGTTGTGTTGGGTTTAGAGGTTGTGTTGGATTTAGGGGTTGTGTTGGGTTTAGGGTTTGTGTTAGGTTTAGGGGTTGTGTTGGGTTTAGGGGTTGTGTTGGGTTTAGGGTTTGTGTTAGGTTTAGGGGTTGTGTTGGGTTTAGGGTTTGTGTTAGGTTTAGGGGTTGTGTTGGGTTAAGGGGTTGGGTTTAGGGGATGTGTTGGGTTTAGGGGTTGTGTTGGGTTTAGGGGTTGTGTTGGGTTTAGGGGTTTGTGTTGGGTTTAGGGTTTGTGTTAGGTTTAGGGGTTGTGTTGGGTTTAGGGATTCTGTTAGGTTTAGGGGTTGTGTTTGGTTTGGGGTTGTGTTGGGTTTAGGGTTTGTGTTAGGTTTAGGGGTTGTGTTGGGTTTAGGGGTTGTGTTGGGTTTAGGGTTTGTGTTAGGTTTAGGGGTTGTGTTGGGTTTAGGGTTTGTGTTAGGTTTAGGGGTTGTGTTAGGTTTAGGGGTTGTGTTGGGTTAAGGGGTTGGGTTTAGGGGATGTGTTGGGTTTAGGGGTTGTGTTGGGTTTAGGGGTTGTGTTGGGTTTAGGGTTTGTGTTAGGTTTAGGGGTTGTGTTGGGTTTAGGGGTTGTGTTTTTTTTAGGGGTTTGTGTTGGGTTTAGGGTTTGTGTTAGGTTTAGGGGTTGTGTTGGGTTTAGGGATTCTGTTAGGTTTAGGGGTTGTGTTTGGTTTGGGGTTGTGTTGGGTTTAGGGGTTTGTGTTGGGTTTAGGGTTTGTTTTAGGTTTAGAGGATGTGTTGGGTTTAGGGGGGGTGTTATGTTTAGGGGTTGTGTGAGGTTTAGGGGGTATGTTATGTTTAAGGGTAGTGTTGGGTTTAGAGGTTGTGTTGGGTTTAGGGTTTGTGTTAGGTTTAGGGGTTGTGTTGGGTTTAGGGGTTTGTGTTGGGTTTAGGGTTTGTGTTAGGTTTAGGGGTTGTGTTTGGTTTGGGGTTGTGTTGGGTTTAGGGTTTGTGTTAGGTTTAGGGGTTGTGTTGGGTTTAGGGTTTGTGTTAGGTTTAGGGGTTGTGTTGGGTTTAGGGGTTTGTGTTGGGTTTAGGGTTTGTGTTAGGTTTAGGGGTTGTGTTTGGTTTGGGGTTGTGTTGGGTTTAGGGTTTGTGTTAGGTTTAGGGGTTGTGTTGGGTTTAGGGTTTGTGTTAGGTTTAGGGGTTGTTTTGGGTTTAGGGGTTTGTGTTGGGTTTAGGGTTTGTGTTAGGTTTAGGGTTTGTGTTAGGTTTAGGGGTTTGTGTTGGGTTTAGGGTTTGAGTTAGGTTTAGGGGTTGTGTTGGGTTTAGGGTTTGTGTTGGGTTTAGGGTTTGTGTTAGGTTTAGGGGCTGTGTTGGGTTTAGGGATTCTGTTAGGTTTAGGGGTTGTGTTTGGTTTAGGGGTTGTGTTGGGTTTAGGGGTTGGGTTAGGTTTAGGGGTTGTGTTAGGTTTAGGGGTTGTTTTAGGTTTAGGGGGTATGTTATGTTTAGGGGTAGTGTTGGGTTTAGGGTTTGTGTTAGGTTTAGGGGTTGTGTTGGGTTTAGGGTTTGTGTTAGGTTTAGGGGTTGTGTTGGGTTTAGGGTTTGTGTTAGGTTTAGGGGTTGTGTTAGGTTTAGGGGTTGTGTTTTTTTTAGGGGTTTGTGTTGGGTTTAGGGTTTGTGTTAGGTTTAGGGGTTGTGTTGGGTTTAGGGATTCTGTTAGGTTTAGGGGTTGTGTTGGGTTTAGGGATTCTGTTAGGTTTAGGGGTTGTGTTGGGTTTAGGGGTTGTGTTGGGTTTAGGGTTTGTGTTAGGTTTAGGGGTTGTGTTAGGTTTAGGGGTTGTGTTTTTTTTAGGGGTTTGTGTTGGGTTTAGGGTTTGTGTTAGGTTTAGGGGTTGTGTTGGGTTTAGGGATTCTGTTAGGTTTAGGGGTTGTGTTGGGTTTAGGGATTCTGTTAGGTTTAGGGGTTGTGTTGGGTTTAGGGGTTGTGTTTTTTTTAGGGGTTTGTGTTGGGTTTAGGGTTTGTGTTAGGTTTAGGGGTTGTGTTGGGTTTAGGGATTCTGTTAGGTTTAGGGGTTGTGTTTGGTTTGGGGTTGTGTTGGGTTTAGGGGTTTGTGTTGGGTTTAGGGTTTGTTTTAGGTTTAGAGGATGTGTTGGGTTTAGGGGGGGTGTTATGTTTAGGGGTTGTGTGAGGTTTAGGGGGTATGTTATGTTTAAGGGTAGTGTTGGGTTTAGAGGTTGTGTTGGGTTTAGGGTTTGTGTTAGGTTTAGGGGTTGTGTTGGGTTTAGGGGTTTGTGTTGGGTTTAGGGTTTGTGTTAGGTTTAGGGGTTGTGTTTGGTTTGGGGTTGTGTTGGGTTTAGGGTTTGTGTTAGGTTTAGGGGTTGTGTTGGGTTTAGGGTTTGTGTTAGGTTTAGGGGTTGTGTTGGGTTTAGGGGTTTGTGTTGGGTTTAGGGTTTGTGTTAGGTTTAGGGGTTGTGTTTGGTTTGGGGTTGTGTTGGGTTTAGGGTTTGTGTTAGGTTTAGGGGTTGTGTTGGGTTTAGGGTTTGTGGTAGGTTTAGGGGTTGTTTTGGGTTTAGGGGTTTGTGTTGGGTTTAGGGTTTGTGTTAGGTTTAGGGTTTGTGTTAGGTTTAGGGGTTTGTGTTGGGTTTAGGGTTTGAGTTAGGTTTAGGGGTTGTGTTGGGTTTAGGGTTTGTGTTGGGTTTAGGGTTTGTGTTAGGTTTAGGGGCTGTGTTGGGTTTAGGGATTCTGTTAGGTTTAGGGGTTGTGTTTGGTTTAGGGGTTGTGTTGGGTTTAGGGGTTGGGTTAGGTTTAGGGGTTGTGTTAGGTTTAGGGGTTGTTTTAGGTTTAGGGGGTATGTTATGTTTAGGGGTAGTGTTGGGTTTAGGGTTTGTGTTAGGTTTAGGGGTTGTGTTGGGTTTAGGGTTTGTGTTAGGTTTAGGGGTTGTGTTGGGTTTAGGGTTTGTGTTAGGTTTAGGGGTTGTGTTAGGTTTAGGGGTTGTGTTGGGTTAAGGGGTTGGGTTTAGGGGATGTGTTGGGTTTAGGGGTTGTGTTGGGTTTAGGGTTTGTGTTAGGTTTAGGGGTTGTGTTGGGTTTAGGGGTTGTGTTGGGTTTAGGGGTTTGTGTTGGGTTTAGGGTTTGTGTTAGGTTTAGGGGTTGTGTTTGGTTTGGGGTTGTGTTGGGTTTAGGGGTTTGTGTTGGGTTTAGGGTTTGTGTTAGGTTTAGGGGATGTGTTGGGTTTAGGGGGGTGTTATGTTTAGGGGTTGTGTGAGGTTTAGGGGGTATGTTATGTTTAAGGGTAGTGTTGGGTTTAGAGGTTGTGTTGGGTTTAGGGTTTGTGTTAGGTTTAGGGGCTGAGTTGGGTTTAGGGGTTGTGTTTGGTTTAGGGGTTGTGTTTGGTTTAGGGGTTGTGTTGGGTTTAGGGGTTGGGTTAGGTTTAGGGGTTGTGTTAGGTTTAAGGGTTGTTTTAGGTTTAGGGGGTATGTTATGTTTAGGGGTAGTGTTGGGTTTAGGGGTTGTGTTGGGTTTAGAGGTTGTGTTGGATTTAGGGGTTGTGTTGGGTTTAGGGTTTGTGTTAGGTTTAGGGGTTGTGTTGGGTTTAGGGGTTGTGTTGGGTTTAGGGTTTGTGTTAGGTTTAGGGGTTGTGTTGGGTTTAGGGTTTGTGTTAGGTTTAGGGGTTGTGTTAGGTTTAGGGGTTGTGTTGGGTTAAGGGGTTGGGTTTAGGGGATGTGTTGGGTTTAGGGGTTGTGTTGGGTTTAGGGGTTGTGTTGGGTTTAGGGGTTTGTGTTGGGTTTAGGGTTTGTGTTAGGTTTAGGGGTTGTGTTGGGTTTAGGGATTCTGTTAGGTTTAGGGGTTGTGTTTGGTTTGGGGTTGTGTTGGGTTTAGGGTTTGTGTTAGGTTTAGGGGTTGTGTTGGGTTTAGGGGTTGTGTTGGGTTTAGGGTTTGTGTTAGGTTTAGGGGTTGTGTTGGGTTTAGGGTTTGTGTTAGGTTTAGGGGTTGTGTTAGGTTTAGGGGTTGTGTTGGGTTAAGGGGTTGGGTTTAGGGGTTGTGTTGGGTTTAGGGGTTGTGTTGGGTTTAGGGTTTGTGTTAGGTTTAGGGGTTGTGTTGGGTTTAGGGGTTGTGTTGGGTTTAGGGGTTTGTGTTGGGTTTAGGGTTTGTGTTAGGTTTAGGGGTTGTGTTGGGTTTAGGGATTCTGTTAGGTTTAGGGGTTGTGTTTGGTTTGGGGTTGTGTTGGGTTTAGGGGTTTGTGTTGGGTTTAGGGTTTGTTTTAGGTTTAGAGGATGTGTTGGGTTTAGGGGGGGTGTTATGTTTAGGGGTTGTGTGAGGTTTAGGGGGTATGTTATGTTTAAGGGTAGTGTTGGGTTTAGAGGTTGTGTTTGGTTTAGGGTTTGTGTTAGGTTTAGGGGTTGTGTTGGGTTTAGGGGTTTGTGTTGGGTTTAGGGTTTGTGTTAGGTTTAGGGGTTGTGTTTGGTTTGGGGTTGTGTTGGGTTTAGGGTTTGTGTTAGGTTTAGGGGTTGTGTTGGGTTTAGGGTTTGTGTTAGGTTTAGGGGTTGTGTTGGGTTTAGGGGTTTGTTTTGGGTTTAGGGTTTGTGTTAGGTTTAGGGGTTGTGTTTGGTTTGGGGTTGTGTTGGGTTTAGGGTTTGTGTTAGGTTTAGGGGTTGTGTTGGGTTTAGGGTTTGTGTTAGGTTTAGGGGTTGTTTTGGGTTTAGGGGTTTGTGTTGGGTTTAGGGTTTGTGTTAGGTTTAGGGTTTGTGTTAGGTTTAGGGGTTTGTGTTGGGTTTAGGGTTTGAGTTAGGTTTAGGGGTTGTGTTGGGTTTAGGGTTTGTGTTGGGTTTAGGGTTTGTGTTAGGTTTAGGTGCTGTGTTGGGTTTAGGGATTCTGTTAGGTTTAGGGGTTGTGTTTGGTTTAGGGGTTGTGTTGGGTTTAGGGGTTGGGTTAGGTTTAGGGGTTGTGTTAGGTTTAGGGGTTGTTTTAGGTTTAGGGGGTATGTTATGTTTAGGGGTAGTGTTGGGTTTAGGGTTTGTGTTAGGTTTAGGGGTTGTGTTGGGTTTAGGGTTTGTGTTAGGTTTAGGGGTTGTGTTGGGTTTAGGGTTTGTGTTGGGTTTAGGGTTTGTGTTAGGTTTAGGTGCTGTGTTGGGTTTAGGGATTCTGTTAGGTTTAGGGGTTGTGTTTGGTTTAGGGGTTGTGTTGGGTTTAGGGGTTGGGTTAGGTTTAGGGGTTGTGTTAGGTTTAGGGGTTGTTTTAGGTTTAGGGGGTATGTTATGTTTAGGGGTAGTGTTGGGTTTAGGGTTTGTGTTAGGTTTAGGGGTTGTGTTGGGTTTAGGGTTTGTGTTAGGTTTAGGGGTTGTGTTGGGTTTAGGGTTTGTGTTAGGTTTAGGGGTTGTGTTAGGTTTAGGGGTTGTGTTGGGTTAAGGGGTTGGGTTTAGGGGATGTGTTGGGTTTAGGGGTTGTGTTGGGTTTAGGGGTTGTGTTTGGTTTAGGGTTTGTGTTAGGTTTAGGGGTTGTGTTGGGTTTAGGGGTTGTGTTGGGTTTAGGGGTTTGTGTTGGGTTTAGGGTTTGTGTTAGGTTTAGGGGTTGTGTTTGGTTTGGGGTTGTGTTGGGTTTAGGGGTTTGTGTTGGGTTTAGGGTTTGTGTTAGGTTTAGGGGATGTGTTGGGTTTAGGGGGGTGTTATGTTTAGGGGTTGTGTGAGGTTTAGGGGGTATGTTATGTTTAAGGGTAGTGTTGGGTTTAGAGGTTGTGTTGGGTTTAGGGTTTGTGTTAGGTTTAGGGGCTGAGTTGGGTTTAGGGATTCTGTTACGTTTAGGGGTTGTGTTTGGTTTAGGGGTTGTGTTTGGTTTAGGGGTTGTGTTTGGTTTAGGGGTTGTGTTGGGTTTAGGGGTTGGGTTAGGTTTAGGGGTTGTGTTAGGTTTAGGGGTTGTTTTAGGTTTAGGGGGTATGTTATGTTTAGGGGTAGTGTTGGGTTTAGGGGTTGTGTTGGGTTTAGAGGTTGTGTTGGATTTAGGGGTTGTGTTGGGTTTAGGGTTTGTGTTAGGTTTAGGGGTTGTGTTGGGTTTAGGGGTTGTGTTGGGTTTAGGGTTTGTGTTAGGTTTAGGGGTTGTGTTGGGTTTAGGGTTTGTGTTAGGTTTAGGGGTTGTGTTAGGTTTAGGGGTTGTGTTGGGTTAAGGGGTTGGGTTTAGGGGATGTGTTGGGTTTAGGGGTTGTGTTGGGTTTAGGGTTTGTGTTAGGTTTAGTGGTTGTGTTGGGTTTAGGGGTTGTGTTGGGTTTAGGGGTTTGTGTTGGGTTTAGGGTTTGTGTTAGGTTTAGAGGTTGTGTTGGGTTTAGGGATTCTGTTAGGTTTAGGGGTTGTGTTTGGTTTGGGGTTGTGTTGGGTTTAGGGGTTTGTGTTGGGTTTAGGGTTTGTGTTAGGTTTAGGGGATGTGTTGGGTTTAGGGGGGGTGTTATGTTTAGGGGTTGTGTGAGGTTTAGGGGGTATGTTATGTTTAAGGGTAGTGTTGGGTTTAGAGGTTGTGTTGGGTTTAGGGTTTGTGTTAGGTTTAGGGGTTGTGTTGGGTTTAGGGGTTTGTGTTGGGTTTAGGGTTTGTGTTAGGTTTAGGGGTTGTGTTTGGTTTGGGGTTGTGTTGGGTTTAGGGTTTGTGTTAGGTTTAGGGGTTGTGTTGGGTTTAGGGTTTGTGTTAGGTTTAGGGGTTGTTTTGGGTTTAGGGGTTTGTGTTGGGTTTAGGGTTTGTGTTAGGTTTAGGGTTTGTGTTAGGTTTAGGGTTTGTGTTAGGTTTAGGGGTTTGTGTTGGGTTTAGGGTTTGAGTTAGGTTTAGGGGTTGTGTTGGGTTTAGGGGTTGTGTTGGGTTTAGGGTTTGTGTTAGGTTTAGGGGCTGTGTTGGGTTTAGGGATTCTGTTAGGTTTAGGGGTTGTGTTTGGTTTAGGGGTTGTGTTTGGTTTAGGAGTTGGGTTAGGTTTAGGGGTTGTGTTAGGTTTAGGGGGTATGTTATGTTTAGAGGTTGTGTTGGGTTTAGGGGTTGTGTTGGGTTTAGGTTTTGTGTTAGGTTTAGGGGTTGTGTTGGGTTTAGGGGTTGTCTTGGGTTTAGGGTTTGTGTTAGGTTTAGGGGTTGTGTTGGGTTTAGGGTTTGTGTTAGGTTTATGGGTTGTGTTGGGTTTAGGGATTCTGTTAGGTTTAGGGGTTGTGTTTGGTTTAGGGGTTGTGTTGGGTTTAGGGGTTGTCTTTGGTTTAGGGGTTGTGTTGGGTTTAGGGATTGTGTTGGGTTTAGGGGTGGTGTTGGGTTTAGGGGTTGTGTGAGGTTTAGGGGATAGAATCTATAGTTCATACAGTATTAAAATCATTATGTTTATGGAATGTCCCCATAAAACATGGAAACACAACATGTGTGTGTGAGAGGGTGTGTGTGTGTGTGTGTATGTGTGAGAGAGAGTGTGTGTGTGTGTATGTGTGTGAGAGTGTGTGTGTGTAAGTGAGCGTGTCACATTTATCACTTTGTGGGGAACAAATATCCCAATAAGGATAATAAAACCTGAAATGTTTGACATTGTGGGGATATTTTGTCAGTCCCCATGAGGAAAACAGCTTATAAATCATACTAAATTATGTTTTATTGAAAATGTAAAAATGCAGAAAGTTTTTTGTTAGTGGTAGGTTTAGGGGTTGTGTGAGGTTTAGGGGATAGAATCTATAGTTCATACAGTATTAAAATCATTGTCTATGGAATGTCCCCATAAAACATGGAAACACAACATGTGTGTATGTGTGTGTGTGTGTGTGTGTGTGAGTGAGCGTGTATTTATCACTTTGCGGGGACCAAATATCCCCATAAGGATAGTAGAACCCAAAATGTTTGACGTTGTGGGGACATTTTGTGTTTGTGCATGTGTGTGTGTGTGTGAGTGTGTGTGAGTGTGTGTGTTTGTGAGAGAGTCTGTGTGTGTGTGAGTGTGTGTGTTTATTTGCAAACATAAACATCATAAATCTTAAAGGCAGTGCACTGTAGACATTTGAGCATGTAACTCATTTTAAAATATGTGACATTTTATAATCATTATGCTAGATTTTAGGTAATTCTCACAAAATACTGATTTCTGGATAACAATAAAACATATAAATAATTAATAATGTATAATTATAATGCTATTAAAATGAAACAGTTGAAACAGTGAGAAACAATTTTTTTTTTGAAGAGTTTGCATGTGCGTATGTGCTCAAGTGCAGCAGGGGAACCCCAGAGTCTGATGTAGAGGAAACCCATCTAATGCAACGTATGTATCGATTCTACACAGTGCACGAAGCTTTCATGTCTTCGGCATTAAACAGATAACTAAACCCTCAGAACATTAAAAAAAAACAGTAAAGTGTTTTTACTCTCGAATATTAAAACTTTATAGCATTAAATTATCTTCACAGATTTTCCTATTAAAATCAAAGTGAGGTTAAGGGTTTAGGTGAGGGGATAAAATTATATAAGAGTTCTTTTATTTTTCCTCTGTGGTAGTAAAGGTTATAAATTTAACTTTAAGATAAAATTAATATTTTTTTATATAAAAAAACGATTTCACCATCTCACACTATTATTACGAATTGTCTTGAGATGGAGTTAGAAAGTTAATATTTCACAGTTTTTTTTCTAAATATAACAGTTTACACTGATAGAAGTGATCTGGTCTGAAGAGATTTTAACTAAAATACATGTTGATCTCATTTGCATTTATACATTTTTGTTCATTTGAACAAACACAGATATGTAAATAAACGTATTGATAGCAATGTTAAACCCCTACAATTTTAGAAATGTAAAAATCTCTCGGTATCCTCTGAAAACTGGTCAGAACTGAAATTGTCAGAATATTTGCGAGACAACTGCTGCTCCCACTTTTACATTTGTAGATGTATTTTCAATGAGCATCAGTCGCTATAACAAATAATGACATGTGTGTGAATTTGCTCTGTTGTGCTTTTAGTCATCATGTCATCTGTTTTGCACAAATGTGATGACATCATTCCAACACCTTTCTGAGTTAGCCGCAAGAGAGGCGTGTCAACAAATCTGTGATATTGAAGAGTAAACAGAGCAATAGTCACATTCTGAACACACACACACTAATGCTAATTAAAGTCTTGAGTGTGAGTGCAGAAATGTGTAATCGTGACATTTAGTCAAGGGAGATTTAGGCAGACGAGGAGAAATTCTAGCGCTGGTCTGAGTGGCCCAAGGCATCTGGAATACAAAAGGACATCCGCAGCGGGCGGGCAGAGCATACAAAGGTCATCGCCATGAAAAGGCTAATGTGTCGTTGCTTTTGTTCCTGTTCGTCTGAACATATGTTTGGCCATGCTCCATCTTTACCCCTTTTGAAATTGAAATCTAAACCACACGTGAATACAACTCATGGCAGTGCCACTGTTTCTCGAAGCAGTTTCTTCAAGCACTATCTTGCCATCAGAAAGGGATGAAAATCCAGTGTGCTCATGTGTACAAAGCCCACCTCAGAGTTTCAGAAGATGAAGATACACCCATCAACATCATCATCATCATCATCATCATCATCATCATCATCAATACAAATAAGCATTTAATCTCCAGATGTCTCACAGATGTCTTTAGGCAATGATTGGCAGTATATAGCTTGTACTTTGACAAAGCTGACCGGCTGCCAGTGTTGTATTAAGTATTCTTTCATCGTACTTAAGTACAAGTAAAGTTACCTTCATGAAACTGACTCAAGTAAAAGTCAAAGTAGTTCATGAGAAAAATACTTAAGTAAAAGTATTAAAGTAACTGATAATAAATTTACTTGGGTATCAAAAGCACAAGTAAATCACATAAATTACAGAAAAGCTAATTAAACACATGGCAACTTATTTGATTGGTGGTGCCGTGCTGGAGTTTATATTTGGAGGAGTTAACTCAAGAACTGCTATGACCAATTAGTCAGTGAGTAAATGCACACATCTGGTACATCCATCCATCCATCCATCGTCAACCGCTTATCCTGTGTACAGGGTCGCGGGGGGCTGGAGCCTATCCCAGCTAACATTGGGCGAAAGGCGGGGTACACCCTGGACAGGTCGCCAGTCCATTGCAGGGCACATCTGGTACAAAATAAAGTAAACAACATGATTTAAAGGGTTACTTTACCCCAAAATCAATCTCATCATTTCCTCACCCTCAAGACATCCCAGATGTGTGTGACTTTCAGCTCTGTAGGTCCATACAATGCAAGTGAATGGTGACCAGAACTTTGAACTTCAAAAAGCGCATTAAAGGAAGCATAAATGTAATACATAAGACTCAATGTCTTCAGAAGCGATCCAATCGGTTTTGGATGAGAACAACCGAACAGTGCCGCAAAGTCGTAAATCCAGTAAGATTTTCTGAGATGGGGCATGTTAATTTAAGAAGCATTGTAAGAATCAAGCAAATTGGTGACTGTACAGTCTAGATTGAATGTACATTTTGTGCTCTTAAGAATACAGCTTATTCTTTATTAAAGAATAAGCTTAAAGACTCATTTAGCTAGTTTAAATGAGGTGACAGGCTTGTGCACAAAATAATTGTCCATCAGTTATTGTGGCCACACAAGGATGATCAAATAAGACACACCTAATGATTTTTTCATGAAAGGATTCTGTCCAACTAAAATCACTTGATTGTGGATGGGCTCTTTTCATTTGGGCTAATAAGGAACCACCCAGAACACCCTAGCAACTGCAGAGCAATGTGCTACAAACTCAGAAAACAACTTGACAACAGCATAGTAACAACCTGGCAACCACCCTAGCAATGGCAGAGCAATGTGCTACAAACACAGAAAACAACTTGGCAACAGCATAGTAACATACTGTACATGGAGTAAACTTTAGTGACTTTTTAGATGATTCTACTGAATTATAATGATCCATCATGGAAGTATTTGTTTTATGCTGATTTCAGTCAATAAAACTTAATGTGGATATGACAAGTTAGTAGGTTTGTTCTTCTGCTAACTCTTCTGCTGCTGCAGAGAAAGTGCTAATGTCTAGAACATACACAGGCATGCTGCACAATCAGACATAGATACAATCCCTCATGCAGCAGATTTATAGACCGGTGGTGCTGAGGAGGAGGAGGGTTCAGAGAGAAAATGAAGGCAAAGTGAAAGAATATGCAAGTTGACGGTACATTTTTAGTTAATTTAAAACACTCTGCGGAGGCGTTAAAATAGTTTAACCCCTTACAAATGCCGTTACCATGATACAAATTAACTGATACTGTGATTTAAAATATCGGTCATGCCACGCACCCCTGCTTTGAGCAGTAGGATTGAAAAACACCTGAAAGCATCGTCAGTTAAACCAGAGAGTCCACGTCACAGTGCTAATGTGTTTTGCTGGTACATTACCCATCAGGCTTGTGTTTTGTGCAGCTGTCGGCACACATCGTGATGGGCCTGAACAGTGCTAAGTTCTGACAGCTCTTTGACGGTGCCCACTGTGAGGGGACGGGGGTGACACCCCCTCATTAGTGCTCATGGATACGCCGTCATGACTGATGGACGGCCTGCAGCATCGCTGTGATGTCAGCATGACCTAAATTTACATTTGCAGCTTATAGATGGACGTCGGCCAGTTATGTTGGCCTCATAAATGTTATTTTGTAAGATGGAACAAATAGAGTGAATACGAATGTGTGAATAGACAGGCCAGAACTATCACTGTCCCAGAGGCAAAAACGATTAGTAATGTGATAACTTTTTGAAGAAGTCAGCAATCTGATTATAGTTTAGATAAGTATCTTAAGCTTGAGTTGATACAGTTGCTTTGGTTTCAGGCTTGTTGATTTGGACTGGCCTTGGGTTTTCACATATATGAGGTAAATCAGAGTGCGGCAATGCTGCAGATAAATAAATTATGTCGAGGGGATGCATAAGGAAGAGAGTGCACGTCTCAGGCACAGAACACTGTTTAGGCAACAGAGTCCTGGCAGTTGTGCTCTTTAAATATCTCAGAGGAGAACATGTATGACAGACGCAACATCCTCTCAGAGCATGACACGGCTGGACAGACACTCCAGAGACCAGCGCGAGCGCCCGTCGCAAGAGAACATGTTTAGAAAAGCTATTAGTGCTCAAATGCTACTTTTTCCTCTTCTGGATAAAATGGAACAAAGTGAGTTTGAGTTTGTAGATTTAAACTTGGGAAGATCCAAACAGTGTGCAGCATCTTAAAAAAGAACTACAGTAGAGTTTACCCTATCATATGTCTATAAAACAGAAAAAACACTGTAAATATTTTTAATGTAAAGGATTCATAAAAATGTTTGAGTTTCTGTAAAAGCTGTACATTCATAAAACATTTTGTTTTAGATGTTGTCTGTAGGTTCAAATTGTAAGTTTTGTAAATGTTATGTACAAATACATACGAATAATAATGAGATCAGACTGTAAATTCACACCGTAAACAGCTGTGCTGCCACACAATCCAATAATTGTTGTCATTTCTTTAATATAGCACATATTTCTTTGCTAAAATGAGGGTAGCATGTAAGGCCAGGATGTACAGCACAGAGACTTTGAGAAGGATTTGTCACTGGCGCAAGCCTTATGTGCCTTCTCATTCTCGTCTTCGCCCGTTGAATTTGCCTGTGACGATCTTCACTCCACAAGCGGCATCCATGGTGCGATTCCATTTGGCAGTAAAAGCACACAAAATTTTCTGATGCGAAGCTGGTGCAGGTTTTCTCTTGAGCAATCGAGGAGCACCAACTTGAGTGGCCCACATCGAGTGAGCCCGAGTGATCTTGGCTCGATGAACAGAACTTATCAAGTCACCGTGACTCTGCATACTGCCGTCCAGCTCGTAAGAGACTTCTAATGCTTTCAACAAAATATTCGTCACATCTGCACCCAGTTCTGCTCTCCACCAACACAGGTCCTCCTCACCTGATTATTGTCTCTCACGCCACACCTGTTCACTATCATGCTGATTACTCTCCCTGGCTATTTATACTCCACTCATGCTGTGTATCTTTGCAAAGTCTTGCCAATCTCTTGTAGTTGTCATTTCTGAGCGTTGTTACCAGCCTGTTTTTATGTGGTTTACCCTTCACTGTTTCCCTGAATAATTCTCTATTACCTGTCGAATTGGGTTTGTTTGAATTGTGTATTACTCCTTACCTGGTTATGAGCCTTGCCTGACTCGAAAACTCTTCTTAATAAAACTCTGCTAATGGATTTTACCTCTGAGTCTAAGCCTGATTCGTCACATTGTATTTAATAGCAGTCTTGCTTGTATATATTGCTTGATAATGATTATTATTATTATTACTACTACAACAACATTTTACTGTACAGTAATTTTACTTTACAGTACATTTCTGTCTCAATTTCTTCAATTTCAGGCATCTAGCTTTTATCATGAATCATGCTTTTATTATAATGTGTATGATGTAAGTTTTTTTGTTAAACAGTTCGCGACACAGCCCAGTGTGCTGAAATCTCATCTCTTTACATTGGCCTTTGAGTCTGACAAATTAAACAGAGGACATACTGGTGTTTGTATATGAGGTAATTTTGAAAAGTTATGTTTAATATTGTATTACTGAGAGGCACCTTGGTCAACTCTGTTTTAAATGCGATATAAATAAAGTTTAGTTGAAATTTTAATGAAAATGCAGTGATTTAATTATATAAATATATAGTTGTGGCAGGGCGGTGTGTGGGGCCGGGTAGGGATTCTACATACCCGGTCCCTTATCAGGCTAATCAAGCCTCCGAGAGGGATAAAGGCAGACTGCGGAAGATGGTGCGGGAGAGAGAGATCGTTTATGGGCATGTCCATCGTGTGTGTTTGTGTCTTTAGTTCCCCGTCTGTCGCTCACTTCGATGTCGTGTCGAAGAAACGACACTAGGGGTCTCTCTTGATCGCCGAATATGCCTCTGATCTATGAAAAAAGGCCAATGAGAGTTGGCAAACAGTATTTGCATACCCCGCCCCGGGACATATGGGTATAAAGGCGAGGGAAATACGCTCGTTCATTCAGTCATTTTAATTGGAGCCGATGGTCGTGTATGCAGCCAGCTGCGAGTGACACACCAGATATCCTGCTTCTATCCTCTCACGCTCTGCTTTACTGTTGGATCTACAGTGCACTTCAGCGGCTTTTCTCTTCTCTGCACGGCATGCAGTTTGCCCTTGGGTGCTTTGACAGTGCAGTTTTAAAAGAGTTTTCCTTATAAAGAGCAATTTTCTCTGTGAAAGTGTTTAATTCTCTAAAAGAGCAATACACAGCTGCGTTGAATGTCCTTTTCAGGACGCGTCTTTTTAAAGATGCCATTCCGCCCCTGTGTAGTTCCTCCGCTTCAGACGGCCACAGGCATTGTCTCGTGTGTCTGGGCACCGATCACACCGAGGCAGCGTTTGTGGATGGTTCACGCTCTCACTGCGAGAGCATGACCATGGCAATGTTGCAGTCGTGGCTTGCTTTCAATAGAAAGCACGCCACTCCAGCTGCCCCCCGTATCGCTCATTCTTCCCACGGGATTGAGGACAATGCGGCTGGCGATGGAGGCGATTTGGGGAGGGCAGCGGGTGCAGCTCCGCCAGGTACGCCCCATCGGACCACCTGCCCCCCGACACGCTCGTTGACCCCTGTCCATGCTAGAGGCAATGGCGACTCGCCTCCGGGCCAGTCTGCCTATCCTCTGGAGCTCGAGGTGGATGAGCTCGCCTCTCCATCGGAGAGCGCAGCGTCTGACACTGACGCCTCCCCTGGGCTGCCGCCTTCGGGCCAGCACGCCCAGGTTGAGGCTTACGCACAGATGTCCGACATGCTTGCCCGGGCCTGCCGTCAGTGTGGAGTTGGATTGGAACCCTCCGTCCTACCCACACCCGTCACGGTTGGATGACTGGTTACTGGGGTCTGGGCGCCACTCACAGCCTCAGCCCCCCCCCCCCCCCCCCCCCCCCCGGTCGCGTTTTTCCAGGAGGTGCATGAAGAGCTGACGTCTTTGTGGAGAGCCCCGCTTTCCACTCGTCAAAAGCCCTGCTCGTCCGCTCTCGCTAACCCACAAGTACACGGCAATTCTCCAGGTGGATAGGGCTGTTGCGCTCCACCTATGTCCCGGAAACCCTACCACCTGGCATGGGCGCCCTATACTCCCTTCCAAGGCCTGTAGAACGACATCCTCATTTAACACCAAAGCCTACAGCGCCGCGGGACAGGCCGCTTCCGCGTGGGTAGCCCTGACCCCGATGTGCTGCAGGAACTGCGCTCAGCGACCGACCTCACCCTCAGAGCCACCAAGGTCACAGCGCAGGCACTCAGGCAGGCGATGGCCACCCTTGTGGTCCAGGAACGTCATCTATGGCTCAACCTGGTCAAGATGCGAGAGGCCGACAAAGTTCACTTCCTCAATACCCCTGTCTCCCAGTTTGGCCTCTTTGGCGACACCGTCGAGGACTTCGCCCAGCAGTTCTCCGTGGTGAAAAAGCAGACGGAGGCCATCTCACACATCCTGCCCTGCCGCAAACCTGCCACCATGGGCACTGCCCCATCTGCTCGCTGAGGGCGTCCTCCTGCGGCTAAGAAATCTGTTCCGCCTCAACCCGGGCCTAGCTCTCAGCCCCAGCGTCAAGCACACAGCAGGAAGCAGACAACCCCCATCTCTCGGACCCCCTCGAGGACCCATAAGGCTCCCAGGCGCTCCTGAGACGGATGACCCAGCGACCGGGATGTTAGCTCTGGAGGTGGTAAGACCACTCTGTCCCCCGGTGGAGGGCCGGGAGGAGAATCTTTTGTTCTTAAACAATTTTCATTTGCCACCCCCCTTAGATGGGGCTGCGGTACCCACATTCTCAATAAAAGAGCTATTTCCTTTGTCTCTGGGTCACCTGGCCCGCAAATGCCGTTCTCATGGCACTCTGCCGCCAGATCTCAGCAGTCCCGGCTTCCTGGACATGGACCACCCTTCTCCTGCCCCACGACTGTTCCCGGCCGGCCGGTTCCAACGAGTCTAGAGGATGCCTACCCTGGACCTCCTCCTCAGTCACCAACCGCCCCCTGCCGGGTGTGCGGAGCAAGTTAAGTGCTTTGAATCTTTTCTCAGCACCCCAGCCTCGGGACATCCTATCGCCTCCCAATGCTGCCCTACCTGCTCCGCACCACCGGGTACGTCAAAATTAATCGTCCCTTTGGTGCCCCTAGCGCAGAGGTTGGATGCGTGGCTTTCACTTCCCAACCCATCTCGCTGGCTGGCCCGGACCTTTTCCGCAGTACACGGCGAACATGCCCTGTCCCTGCGCACAGAAATCGCTACACTTTTGTTCAAAGACGCGATAAAGCCTGTCCCTCCATCCGAGATGAAGAAGGGTTTCTACAGCCCTTACTTCATCATCCCAAGAAAGGCGGTGGCTTACGAACAATCTTGGACCTGCGAGTTCTCAACCAGGATCCATTTACACATTTGCCAGATGCTTTTATCCAAAGCTATATACAGTACACTTATTACAGGGGCAATCCCCCCGGAGCAACCTGGAGTTAAGTGCCTTGCTCAAGGACACAATGGTGGTAACTGTGTGGATCGAACTATCAACCTTCTGTTTACCAGTTCTGTGCTTTAGCCCATTACACCACCACTCTGCGTCAAGTAGCATGAACTGAGGACTAGAACTCACGTAACTGTTTACTCTGGATCAGAAGAAGTCCCGGACCACTCCTCAATGTCTCCACAGAGTTTTCCTTGGTCTCCTCACTGCTGATTTCAGGGATCAAGAAGATGATCGCTACACTTTAATTATTTGTGCAGTTCTTGGCTCTGTGCCAAATGTTTGTCAAGTTCCAATAAAAAAATCAGACTTCATAGCAAAAGCTTGAGTCTCAAACATGAGAAATATGCACAAAAATGAGGACAATTCCAGTGTCATTTCATGTGAACTCGGTTGCGTTCAGACCCAGGTGGACAAAGGCGAGCCTCTATGTCCTCTGGTCCTTTACACAGAGGCATGGAGTGTTCTTCCGGGCATCTCCGTCTGGGTACTGCATATGGTCGAACACAGCTACAGGTTTCAGCTCATGAGGCGACAGCCTCGGTTCAGTGGCATCCTGTCCTCCAACGTGACAGTGTGGGACACGCCATTCTTGCGCTCAGAGATGCAAAGTCTCCTCACCAAAGATGCGATAGAGAAAGTACCAGCATGTGAGGCACAGAAGGACAGATTTTGTCTCATGTCTGTTCTATGGACTGGTTTCTCAACTGACCTGAAAGATGCCTAATTTCATGAGCAAAAAGCCCCTCACCACAGGCCATTCTTGAGATTTTGTTTGTCCCTAGCTCCTCCCACATTCATGAAATAGAGGCTGAGTGGCATCCCTGTTTTTAATTACCTTGACGACTGGTTGTTTTAGCACAGTCACAAGCATGCAAACACATGGACCTGTTGCTCACACATTTGGAGCATTTGGGTCTGAAAGTCAATTGGTCAAAGATTGTGTTTAATTCTTTGGATTAAAATCAACTCACAAGAATTTAGTGACCAATAGATGTTTTCCCTCAGACAAACCACCCATAGTGCCGTGGCCTACATGCGGTAACCAACACTGGTTGCGAGCTAACCCCAAAGTAATAAGGTAGTGAATGTCTCTTGAGCAATTTGAGCACTTCAATACAGGACGGTGGTCACCTTCAAGCATTTTGCTGTCTACCTTTGAGGACTTTCCTCCTTTAACATGTGTCACAAAGCCTTAAATTCGGGATGTTTTCCCACCCAATAAAATACGAGACAAATGTTTTGCCCAAAATACAGGACATCAAGAAATAGTATATATGAACAATTTCAGTCAGGATTTAGGCCTCATCCAACCTGATATCACGCCAAAGCGTGTAATAGACACGCTGGTCCACTAGCGGATGCGTGTCAGTGTCACGCTTTGCCTCCTCTAGGCGTGTACATGACACGCACGTGTGTAGGTAGAATACCAGCAGGGGGCAATCATTTCCTCAATGCCAACAACTCTCCTCGCACCAAAGAGAAAGCGATATATTGCGATTATTGTAATGCATTACTGGGAGGATGTCTGGCAAGTTCATTAAATAAACTTCAATTGGTTCAAAATGCAGCAGCCAGAGTGCTAACGAGAACCAAGAAATATGATCATATTAGCCCCATTTTATCATCATTACATTGTCAACCTTTTAGTATTAATTTTAAAATTCTGTTAACTACATACAAAGCTTTGAATGGTCTAGCTCCGCAGTACTTAAGTGACCTTCTATCATGCTATATTCCATTACGTTCATTACGATCGCAAAATTCTGGCCTGTTAATAGTTCTTAGAATAACAAAATCCACAAAAGGAGGTAGATCCTTTTAATATTTGGCTATCCCTAAACTATGGAACAGTCTCCCTAACACTGTTTGAGATGCAGACACACTCCCTTAGTTTAAGTCTAGACTAAAGACTCATCTATTTAGCCAGGCATACACCTAATTTATCCTTCAAACCACAATTAGGCTGCTTTAGTTTGGTCTGCTGGAACCAGAAAACAGAAAAATTTATCATGATCTATAACTCTGTAATAAATTGCATGTCATCTATGCTTACATCATTTTATTTGTTTCCCTGTCTCAACCTCGGGACTCCTATCCTGAGGTCACAAGAACCAGCTGGATTCAGCTCCATTCCTGCTTCCTGTTGGACTGCTACGAGTCTCTGAATGATGATTACTAAATGCAGCCGGTGCCAGCCATACATCACTTCAGTCTATTATGATGGACTTCAGAGGATAAACTGATGCCAACTCCAACCATAAGACATAGGATACTTCATATGCCATTGTCTGAACCTTGTAGGACCACACCGAACCTCACGTAAATTACAGGAAAGATTGAACTGCAATGAACCTCACCGACAGTCTGCCTGCATCACCTTGGTCTATTGATGGACTACACACTTGAAATGGAATACATAGATTAACAATTGCCAACAAAACCCTTCATCAGTCAGTTTACAAGGACAATTGAATCTATGTGAACTCCTGCAGTTAATATAGGATGAACTTCAAAGACATTAGTCATTAATCTTACAGTTCAAACAAAATCGATGTTTAAACACTGTCCCTTAACACTTAAGTTTAATAATTTTAAACCATGACTTTAACTATACATAAGTAATATTTACATTATATTCATGATGTTAGCCAGAGGGGAACTGACCCCCACAGTGAGTCTGGTTTCTCCCAAGGTAATTTTTCTCCATTAATCAACATTTTATGAAGTTTTGTGTTCCTTGCCACAGTCGCCTTCGGCTTGCACACTGGGGTTATTAATACAATTATTATTTAATTACTTATTTTTAAACACAATTCAAGAAGATTTATCTTCTGTAAAGCTGCATTGAAATGATGTGTGTTGTAAAAGGCGCTATACAAATAAAATTGACTTGACCTTACCTGTTATGTATGCCTGTTTTTCTCTGTTCATATTTGTTCACATTGCTATGACAACTTATGTAGATGTGCTAGCAAAAGTGACTGCAGTCTGAACAGAAAAGAGTCAGATCTGACCACATTACCCTGCAGTTTAAACAGTCTAAAATATCCGATTTGAGAAAAAAAAAATAATAAAAAATTCAGTGCAGTGTGAACAAAGTCATTGTGCATACTTAACCAAACCTTCATGGCAGTGCCCACTGACTTTGTGCATATGGTGTATTGTTTTAATGTGAGACTAGTGTGATAGAAATGAAAACCAATCTTCCAACTCCTGTCATGACCGTGTAATGCTAGTAAAGGCGTTACCTTTCATAATACACATAAGCATACAGAAAGTTATTGTTTACATTAAGCAAACTGACAGAAATCTCGTCAGTAATGCGTAACCTCAAACTACAACATATTACAACATTTTTAAAACTGAATAACAAATCTAAATTATTTGCTACAATATGCTGTAGATGGAGCTGACCTTGTATTAAACATTTCTTTAAGCAATTGTGGCTTCAATGGAAGCATCCAGGTGCAGAATCCAGTATAAAAATGGGAAATATTTCCAACAGACACATTATCAATGCACTGATTGGTGTGAGCCACGGGCATCTTAACCCATCTCTGTTTTTACACATGCTAGCTTGTGTTAAACTTTCTGAACTTTGTTTAATCACAGACATGGGGTGTGAGCAGCGTTAGCTGATGTGACAGCGGCGCATGTGTTGCCGGGGATTCAGCTGTGTCATGGACAGAGAGACACGTTGCAGGATGTTGACAGCAGAATGCAAGCTCGTGGTGGGCATTGACAGAGCCTTGTCCGTGTCTTTTAACACATGGAGCTGCCAGCTGTACGTCGCTCAAAAATCAGACAGCAACACTGACTCGATCATGTTTGATGCGCTTCATCTCACTGATACAAATCACCCAGCACATTTTATTCCAATGTTTGAAATACTGGGAGGCTTGTGGTGTGGAATAAATTCAACATCTTGTTTAAAGTCTACTTACTGAATACTGAAACACTTTTGGAAACACCATTTCATCCACTTCATCGGCAATAAAGAACTTGGTTCCTCTTATGGTTCCTCTCGACTGGAACTGCTTACTTGTAGGTTTCATTTTATTAGCCAGTAATGATGTGAGTTTTTTTGGATCTAACCCTACACAGACAGGGTTGGTAAGTGAGTCTATCACACCAATCTCATGCTAACATGTTGAGGTTTTATGATTAATCTTTCACAATGGAGTGAACACTTATTTGAGGGGCTGCTCACTAGCCTGTTAGACTGTAAAAGCTTTAATATATATGTTTCCCATTCATTTACCAACTGAGGGATGAATGGAAATCATTCCATAGATGCTGTCCACAGATATTACGTTATAAACAACCTGGATATTTCTTCAATAAACTGCTTGATTTGTGGTTCTTCTAAGATGTTTTTCACAAGCCATTGTTCCATTAGATGCCCTGATGCCATTTCAAACATGTACAAGATCTTTCAGCTATGCTGTGAAGTATGTGAAAACATCAGTGCTGTGTCCAGCATGCTCAGATAAGAGCTGTGAGGCTGACGTGTATGTCTGAGTGTGTGTGTGTGTGTGTGTGTGTGTGTGTGTGTGTGTGTGTGTCTAGAGAGTGAATGTCTCATTCACAGCACTCATCTCTAACATACACGACTGCAGAGAGCAGCGTCCTGCTGCATCTTCAATATTCTATGTGCCCGAAGGTAAACAACTAGGGTTAATGGTTTAAAAGCATTCACATGAGAGGCCTAAACAGCACACCTCAACATAGTGATCAATGAAAATAAAAGTTACAATTCAAAACACCAGCAGACATGATAAATACTGAAACAGTCAGTGTGAATTTAATGTCCTGGAAACAAATACATTACCCATTATCCTGAAGAGAGAACCACCAATTAGAGAAATTGGATTAACACTTAAAGAGTTCAGCAGTGAACACATACTGCCATGAAACAACAACATCAAAAGTTCTATAAAGTAACCTTTATATTTTTAAAATATCACAAACATGTCACATTTTATACTAGGGCTGTCAATCGATTTACATTTTTTATAAAATTAATTACAACATGGTGATTAATTATTCGAATTAATCGCAAGTAATCACATACATCATTATTTGCTGAGAAAGTCCCCCAAATAAATGTATATACATAATGCATAATATTATATTTATTTTAGGGCAGTCAATCGAATTAATTACATGGTGTCCCGATTAATTAATCGCGATTAATCGCATATACAAATATTTGCTGAGAAAGCCCCTCATATAACAATAATTCAATATCTAATGATTATACATATTTATATCAATATATAATTATACATAGTTATCTTTACATATTAAAAAATTATATATATATATATATATATATATATATATAAAATAAAAAATATTCAGATAATTAAAATGCATTCCTGTAGCAGAAGAGTTCATCATTGATAAGACGATACAAAAAGCGGCTTTATAATACAATGTATTGTTTACTACCATATTATTGATCATAAGTCAATCATTGGCATACAGTTCACAGCAATCCATTTCACAAGTGAATTTGTCAATCACTTGGAGATTTATTATGAGGGCTTGTTTAAGGACACGTCAATCTACACCTGCGTCAGACGTCTCGGGTGCGTTGTGTCATAAATATAAAATGTTTAGGTCACTGTGTCAAGTTAAATATAGTTTAATACTCAATCTTTAAACACATCTTGATATCCCTTAGTTCGAATTTGCGCTCCTTCAAGTGTTTTGAACGCAAGAACGTACCGCATGGTTGTGGTGCTCTGTCTACTGAAGTGTTTTGTTCACTGTATAAACATCGTGTTGCTCATACAGCTGAAATTTCACTTACTGCCCTCTGGAGTAAACAGGTGGTACCATAAGCTCGCATTTCTCAGGAATCTTCCTTATTATGGTCTGTGGGCTTGTGATTAATTGCGTTAATCATTTTAACATTTTATTTTTTGTAAAATGAATCGCCATGAATCAACGCATTAAATCAACAGCCCTAATTTATTTATGAATATAATATGTATAATATCTTTAATAAATTCAGTTTGAAATAAACTGCATTATTGTGGAAGCTGAATAAAGCATTGATTAGACAATACAAAAAGTGGCTTAAGAACTCAATATACTGTTTGATTTATTGTCATATCATTGAACACATCTACAATTGACAGCAGTCTGTTTTGCATTGAGTTCGTCAGTCAGTTCTCACAGTACGTGTTCTTGCTTTCCATCTGCGCTATTTTTTAATTGTTGCTCTTTTTACGTTTGGAGTGTCTCGCTGGTATTCATCATCTTAAATGTTCTCTCTAAATGGACACTCTGTCAAATAAAAAGAAGTGGAAACGCTGAAAATCACATCTCAAGATTCCTGTATTCTTTTGTGTTTCGCACACCTGTTGTGCTTCTGCTTCCTCGGAGTGAGTGAATCTCATTCTTCTGTTACGTTATTTGTGAGGTTTGTTGAGGCACACGGTTTGTAAAAACAGATGTATTACAAGCTTGAAAAAGTCTGTGGTTTTGCTTGCTGACATCGCTTCTACAACCATCTCATGTATGTTATGAACAAGGGAAGATCTCTCCGCCCACTTGTATGGTAGGAAAATACGTACTTTTATTGCGGAATTTACATACACGTCAGAGGACATGATTGATTGTTACTTTTTTTAACACATTTGTAAAAAATGTATGCGTTATATCGACAGCCTTATTTTATGCATTTATGAAAGTATCAGGATCAGAATGTCACAAATTCTGAAAACCTGTGGAAATATTGTCTAATGTTTGCTTTTATAGCCTTTTGTTTGATGGGTGAGTGACTGGTTTGTCATCAGATTTTCATCAATAAATCAAAGCGAATATCAGACGTGATTGTGATATACATGTGTAATACACATCGTGTTCTTGTGCTTTCATACATGTCTACTAATTTCAACAAACTCATGAATGCAGCTACAGTCATGTTCAACAATTTCCTTCCAAAGTTTTTATCTATTAAAAAGACAAATAATATTGCATGTCAATCAGCCAGATTCTCATAGAACCCTAAAAAATTCATAACACACTTCAGTTCTTATTGATTCAACACAAGCTCAAAAACAAACATCTTAAAAAGAGCTACAGTTCATATGCTTCTGTTGTTGTGGTCAGTGCGCGCTGGGCTTTCTGCTGTATTGTTGTGCGTGTGGCGGCACTTTTGGCTGTATTTTAATACTATTGCTTTGCCAATAGTACAGTCAATACGTTTACTGAATCAGCGTGAGTTCTGCTCTGTAACGATTCCCAATACAGCTGCTCAGACTCAAGCATTGATTCATTGAGGACAAACCAAACGTGATATACTGTTATTTACCAGCCATTGTATTTAACCAGTGTATTCATCCACTATACAGCCGTCTCTCTCTCTCTCTCTGGACTTACACACACACACACACACACACACACACACACACACACACACACACACACACACACACACACACACACTCACACACACACACACAAACACAAACAGAATCCTACTATTGATTTTTCAAAACATCATGCTCAATACTAAATGCAGTAACTGCGTGTGTGTGTGTGTGTGTGCGTGCGTGCGTGTGTGTGTGTGTGTGAGATACCAACAACTGACATGAGACGTGAGACAGAAAATCATGTGACCAGAAAAGATCTGCTCTAACCAGATTCACCCTGCTAGACTAGAAAATCAAAAAACCTGTTAACAGGACATGATACAAAAGAATACAAGTAAATACAAGTGTGTTCCTCAGGACACACACACACACACACACACACACACACACACAGTTTTAGGTAATTAATTTTGGCATTGCACTGACTTTGGTTGGATTTGGCTGGTTAATATTAAAATGGGTTTCAGACAGGTCACAAACAGAAATCTGTGGGATTTTAATCTGCCAAACACTGTGTTTAGAGTCTATGCGATACAACAACACTATATGAAACAATATATTGTATAGTGGGCATCAGAAATATGAAGATATTGAGAAATGAGCTGGTTTATGTTACATCTCTTGCAATTAAGTTAATCTATAAAATGGAATGAATAAACAGAAACATTGTGTATTATCCTATTGTGATAATGTATTTAAATAAATCCAATAAAATCAAAAATGTTATTTTCTTGATATTTGGACCATTTAAAATGGAATTGATGACCTAGATAAATGAACCCACCACCCACCTCCCTGGTAAAAGTAACCATACATTTAAATACATTTATTTGTTATTCATTTTCATTATTTTCTTTTTGTTCTTATTCATTCAAACTATATTTAGGAAAGGAAAAAAGTGAGTGAAAGACAAAGACAAAATAGAGACACAAATATATTTATAATTTGTATAAATATATTTATTATTTAACTAAAAATTATAAATGGTGGAAATTGTGCAATAAAGTATAATATTAAATGTAAATCCGTTTTGGTAAAATTTTCAGAAGAGGGAAAATAAAGCACATAATCATTTGTATTGAACACTACTGAAATCTTCCAAAAAGTTATATATTCAAACAGATACTGACTGAGAAATGATCCTGTAAGACTGATAGAAAGCAGTAATTTATCTGTTCTAAACTCCAGCATCAATAACTGTTAAAAGAGAGAAAGATAGACTGACTGACACTGTACTAACAGCAGTTACCTTACAGCAGCACTGGGTTAAGAGGTCATCTGACAGCTAGTTGTGTCGTTGTTGCATATCCAGTGATATATTAAGCATTGTGTGAGAGGATGTAAGTGCTTGTCATAAATACAAACCAAATACCAAATACTAACAAAGTGTATGTAAACTTCTGACCCACTGAGAATCTGATGAAAGAAATAAAAGCTGAAATAAATAATTCTCTCTACTATTATTCTGATATTTCGCATTTGTAACTGACCAAATACAAATAATGTTTTCTATGATCAAATGTCAGGAATTGTGAAAAACTGAGTCTACATGTATTTGGCTACGGTGTATGTAAACTTCTGACTTAAACTGTACATGTGTGCTCTTTGTTTGCTGTTCCTTGTCATATTGTGCTGGTGAATAGGGCTCTGATTTGGGCCTAATTTAGCTCTAAAGATTTTACTACCCACTGTAGTGTTTTGCAAACTCAGTGCTTGCAATATAGTGTCCGATTGTTATTTTGACTTTGTATTTTTTGGTGTTAACTTCTGCTTTGTTTCTCTTTTTTTATGAGCTGGGTGCTTGAGGCAGGAAGACTGACTTCATCTGCGTTTCACTGCGTGCTGTGGTCTTTGCCATTTTTTGGTACTCAAGTGTTTATGTGTGTGAGTACGTGTGAGTTTTGTGTTTTCCAGGACAGATAGTGTCTTCTATTAGCCCCTACAGCTCTGTTTAGTTTTGTGGGTTTCAAATTAGTGTATATTTCTATGGGTTTGACCCTTTATTTAATTTCTAAATTGTGATGTGAACATTTCAGTTTAAAGTGCTTCCTTTTAAACTCTTTTGTTGATATGTCACAAATAAAGAAATATGTATTTTGTACTGTTATTCATGTCTCTTGACCTGGGGAAAATGTACCTGTGTGTGCCTTATTTTTTCTTCTTTCTTTGTTTTTGTGGCTGGGTTTACTTCCACATCACTGTATATTCCCTGGGTGAAATTCCCAGGGTGGCATAGTTGGCTATCTTCTTTACCTACAATCTCGTAAATTGTAATGTAGGTTCCATCTCCCTACGTTTAACTCCACCGTTACTGCTCTGTACTGCTCGCCACAATTCATTTCCGTGAACCGGTTCTTTTGGACAGTTTGTTTCCATGAACCGGTTCAAAAACTGATTCAGTAGTTATTTTAGTTATTATCACGTAATGACATCTCTAGTACTCTAGTAATTCAAACATCCAAGAGTCATGCTTTTTCATGCTCAAACATATAAATAAAGCCATATGTGAATGCATATTGCTGATTATTACCTTTTATTCTATTTAGTTATAGTAACAATGGTGTTTATGTCAGTGTTTCATTTTGTGATCCTGCATGTCGAATACAACCTATAAATATTGATTAAATTTTGGATACATTTCCTACATTAAAAGTTTGCACCTAAAGCACCCAATACAGACACTGATGCGCAAACATGGATTTGTTCACGTCCAAAGCCTATAAAGAGAATAAACTAGTCTTAATCAACTCACCAGAAACCATGATTCATCTTCTAACAATTTAAAATATAATCTGCATGCACAATAAACAATAGTAAAATGCATATACATCTCTCCTCTGAAAAGTTTTTGCATGTTTCAGTTTAAATGCTATTTAAAAAAACTAGTCATAAGAATATTTTCAGTATGTTTTGCCTATTACTAAAGAAACATACATTTCACTTTAGAGTCGTTCATGTCCTCAACTCTTCGGTACACACACGTTCATATCAGCAGCTCACTAATCAGTCTCTTCAATAATCCTCTGCAAACTTCGACATTTCGTAGACCGGCTCATTCTGTTCTTTTTGTTTTGGTTCAATAACTGGTATAGTGACTCATAAGAGCCGCCGGTCTGTATCTTGTTCATTTAGAACTCAGGCTAGTCTTATCCATTTAGTGTCGTTTTAGTATGTTGTCGCTTATACATAAATTAATAAAAGTCCATTAATGAAATTAGTGAAAATGTCCATCACAGATCACTACACAATTCATTAAGTTTAATAAAAAAAATCCAAACACAACTAGAAAACTAAATTATTAATGATTTATGTTAGTAACATCATCGATTAAAAATGCCTACTTAAGTCTCAACTTCTGTAGGGATATAAAAAAAAATTTTGGCTACTGCCATTAACATCTCAAAACATAGCAAGTCCTCGGTAATACTCTGCAAACTTTGACAGTCAGTGGGACCAGCTCATTTGGTTCTTTTTGATTCAGACAGTTCGATTTGCTGCATAGCCAGTACATGTACTTCATCTGTGCGTCATCAACCCGGAACTAAAGTTCGATTCAGTTTGATGTTGTGAACTGGCTCGACTAGTTACTTGCTGAGAATCGGCTTAAAACGAACGATTTGTTGGAGTGTTGGACATCACCATCAGGGACAGTTCTTCTGGACCACTGAGTGCCACATAAATAGGCTGTCTCAAAAATCATCAATTGTCAGAGAAAGTAGTGCATTTGCTGAAGAATGTGCTTCTTGGCCGGTTAAAAAGTACGTTTTTTGAGTATGCAGGTGGGTGATATGAATAAATTCTGGACATACTTCATCCAGGAACATTGGTTTTGTCTCGTAACCCAAACAGTAACCCGTAACCTTGGTGTTTTTTGCTTACTCTTCTACAAATAATGAGGATTCAGACAGTCCATTGGCATATTGTTTTTTGCATACTAAATAGTATGGAAGTGGGGCACAAAAAGCAAGTTCCAAAGCGAGTTGTTCTTTGCTGTAAAAGACGAACAGCTTGGCTATTATGGTCCACCAGCTAGAATAGCACCAAACCAACCTAAACTAAAAAAACTGATGTTGACCTAGCTGGACTTTTATCAAGGTCCACTTGTGCCAGAATGTCTGATTCCAGATATTGTAAAGCTCAAGCTCTGCAGTCTCGATAGCACTCGGCTGCTCTGTGTTTTGCTGCCGGCACCAAAGTGCACAGGAAAAAGGAAAGTGTCAGGTCTTAATCAGGTTAGCGTGGGCTGTGATGGATTAAGCCACAGCCGGGGAGACGCTTCTCCAACATTAGGGTGTCTGAGATGTCTGTTTGAAAGCAGTCTCATTAATAGCTATCCTTTAGATTACTGCATTAAGTTTATTAGCAGCTCAAAATCTGGAAGCACTTCCAGCTCTCGTGTAGGCCGAGCTATGGCATGGTGTGGGGGGACGGTCTCCTCCGTCGAGCTCAATTTCTTCTCTGCACTTTAGTGAAAACAGCACAACAATATCACAAGGTCTTCTCTTGGATCTACAAGCTGATATGACATGTGGAGAAACCCAGAGGAAGGTTATTGCGCAGAGGTCGCTCTCTCATACCTCACAAGATTTAATAGTGTCAGTCATGTTTCATCAACATTGTCTCAGATGTTTCTCCTAAAATAAAGAGAAACAATAAAAACATTTCAATGGAGAGGAAAAACAGTAGTACAATTGTTGATAAACTTGAACATTACAGAGCTATTAAAGTAATGTGGATAGCATAGCTAAGATCATGTGGTCTTGGAAGAATTTGTTGAGAGTACATATTGAGATTTCTGACTTGTGATTGAAGTCTTTATCTTGGCAAATCTGAGCAAAGCTCGGGACATTGTTGAGCTCTCTTCTGAAACTCTAGAGGAGACACATTTGAGATTACTGGGATTTGTTTTGTCATGGGGCAGGAAACTTTAGCAAATGAAACACATTCCTGTAGAAGAGAAAACATTGAGAATTTAAATATGAACAAGATCTAATTTGTGAGTTTCCTTTTTTATGGGAAGACATTTCTGGTAAGTCTTACTCTTCCTCTGGATGTATATTTGTCAACTGCATCTCAATAACCTAATAGTTCTAATGTGTGAAAATTGATTTTTAGGAACATGCAAACCTTGACCTGCCATTCAATTTCTTGTTCACTTTTATTGAACTTTTTTATAGTACTTTTATAGTATTTTACATCTGCTCTTGTCTTTGATTTACACCAGGTCATTATTGATAATTATTGATTTTTCAGTGACATAAAACATTACCTTCATGAGTGCTCTGGAGGCCCGACCCGTGGCCTGACAGGGTAGAAGAGGGCAGAGGTGGGATGGAGAAGGAGGGATGGAGATAAAGACTTTAGAGAGAGATCAGCCCAGACCCGCATAACAAGCCTATCATTCTTCTGTCACGAGAGAGGAAAAGCGAGCAGCTTAATCACTGCTGAGCTTTTTATGATTACTTTAAGTGTCCTTGACTGGGACTGACCAAGTAGAGTCCTGCAAATATCTGATCCCAAGTACAATTTCTTGTTGAAGATGGTCTGACCCAAGGACTAGCATAGTTTAGAAACTTAAAACTCATCTTTGTGGGGACAACTTTAATTAAACTTCGGAGCATCTGTCCGGTCAGGTAAGAAGCTTTCAGGACATGGGCTTTCTTCCATCATCGGTTGGCGTAGAACATTTTCCCAAGGATCAGTGGGAAGGCCGACTCCCTTACTTTGGTTCATCAGAACCCTTGGAGACGCCTAATTTCCCATGAGTGGCAGGCACCTGATCCTGACAGGCGACATGGTATCTCAGCGGTGTTTGTGACATAGGTAGCCATTTGTCTATGGAGAGGAGCCTGGCTGCGATTCTATGAGCGAGTATTAGCTTTCCCCTGAGGGAGACTTCTAATTAGGTAATTGACTGATGCTCAAAGCAGGTGCATGTATCCGTTACAAAAGGGCTTGACCTGTTCATTATTAAACAGTGACCCTATTCTGTTCTTGTGCCAAAGCCAGAGGTACAGAATGAAAGTCCTCGGAAGATACGCTCAGAGGTGGGATCGCAATTACACTTCCGATTCATTTGGCTCCAGATGTGGGTGGAATTCACCGCCCTCATTTGCTGGCTGAAACTGGTGTGTGTTTCACTTACAATCCACAAATATAACATCTCAGCGAAGAGAAAAAACAAGGAAGATTACAACAGGTTCCACTTGATGAGAAAACAAGAGGTTATCCTAGAGAAGGTTTGCTGTCATCTGGACTGTAAAAATAACAAAATAACATGCATTATATATATCAAATGAAGAACGAGCTTATGTCAGAAAAGTTGAACTCCCTGGCTGTTAGTATGAGAGAGCATTTGCTAAGATTATTTACTGAGTGAGCAGCAGTCAGGATATGGATTGATAGCTGAGAAGCAAATTGATTCAGAGGCTCGAGCTACAGGAAATAAGAGACATTTCTGCCATTTTAATTCAGCTGGCCAAACATTTCATTTCAAAGAGCCGAATCACAGTGAGGTCGATGTTGATTACATCATTATCTTGAGGCCAAGAGCAAAAGAGCAAATGAGAGTGATCCAAATATTTGTTGGGTAATTCTTATTTGGAGGTCTGCTTGAGCTCTGAGAGGTTCTCAATATTAAAATCCAGCTGTCTGTCAATTCTTCAACATTCCAGTGTATTTAGAGGACAGGTGGTGAACGATCCCTTCGTGAGGTCAAGCTTCCACTGGTCCATTGATACCGTTGCCTGGGTGTGTGGAATTCGCCCACAACACACACAAATTTCTTACTTACCTGAGAAACTAATTTATTTGATAATAGAAGACAACTGTCAATGCTTGTCAAGAAATACAAGATGTTTTTTTACAAGATCTGGATATGTACTGAATTTATTCCATAAATGAAACTAAGCGGTTGTTCAATTGCTACAATAACAGATTAATTAATTTGTACTCCTGAAGACCATTACAAACAAATCTACTCCTCATTGTTAATGTAGAAACCAGATAAATAAGCCAGGGCTTGTTGTCACATTTTCTTTACTCCAGTGAATATTTCTCAGGGTAGGTGTATATTTGGACATCAATTTCTGTATAAATACATACCTTAAAGTCTTGACTATAAAAAGAAATGGAAATCTCCACTTTCATTGAACAGAAAAAAAAATACAGTTCAACCCATAATAGCAGGGCGAGAAATTAAGGGGGACTCAGGGCAAAAATGCCGTTGAAATTTCAAAAATAGGGCAAAAAATGATCCCATAATGAATTCTTCTATTTAGGCCTAATTATACATATTATTGTATAAAGTATAAATTGATTTAATTTATGCACAAGAGGTAATACATTCTCAATCTGGTTATTCCAACTGAGAATATTTGTTAATCGTTAGTTTAAATATAATATTTTACAAAAAAGTATGACATCTTATATTTTTATTTGTTTAAAAAAAAACACCTATATAACTATAAAATGCATCTAAAAATTTAGGGAGCAAATATTGCCCCTCAATGGAAAATTTCATTTCTACCTGCCCTTTAGAGTGTAACAGTTTGGTTCCAGAAGTAAAAAAAATCTCTCATTAGGTTAATTAATTTTAAAGGATAACTTATAAACCTTTAAAAGCAGACCTACTGTGAGCTCTGAGGTTGTCAGTCGATGGTATTGGCTTCTTTTGAAGCCTTCAGTCTGTGTTATTTCAACTTTTAATCAAAATCCTGTTTAATAGTTGATTTCCTCCTGAAGAACTACAGTACCCATAATCCTGAAGAGAAATCCACCAATGTCAAAAGATCTCTGCATCTCCGCCCACTCCCATGATGCACTGTGAATGACACAGTCGAGTCGCTCGGCCTACACTCTCAAACTACTTAAATATCAACACATTCTCACACCCAAGTCGTCACATATTGACGGTTTTGACAGGACCCCTTGGCGTCACATTTTAACGCCCTGGGTATACCTTTGGCGTCATTTTTCGACGCGTTGAGTAGTCTTAACCAAAACGGCATTCAAAGGTGAGTTTAACAACGCTCCACAGCGTGTGCAAGTAAGCAGTTTAAGCGTTTTCTTAGAGAGCATGCTGGATAACGTATTTTTATCGGAGGTTTGTTGATGTTAATAAATATATATAATATGCTACGATTGTGTTCAATTAATCAAAGTTTTTTATATTTTTATTTTTAAAATTTTGTTCAATTAATCAAAGTTTTTTTTTTTATTTTTATTTTTAAAATCCTCTATAGAAATCTATCGGTCTACCCAACGCGTCGAAAAATGACGCCAAAGGTATACCCAGAGCGTTAAAATGTGACGCCAAGGGGTCCTGTCAAAACCGTCAATATGTGACGAGTTGGGTGTGAGAATGTGTTGTAAATATTTGTATATATCTTAAGATTTTACAATAAAATGTAAATATATTGTTTCTATACTTAAATCAATAGTTTCATATTTTTCTATTGTTTTTAATTCAAAGAAATCATTTGCAATGCTTCATGGGATTGTAGTCCTTTCCCTCATTAAAGACATCAGGTACACAGTCTTGTGTCTTTGTCTTTTTGTCTGATTTTTCAAACTGTTTTTCGCTTCAAAACAAAGTTTGTAATGTTGTGATTCTCCTCGGAGTTGGTTGGTTTAGTTCATGGTGCAATGACCTAATTTAATTAAATCATTATGGAAGAGATGAATGGGAAAATACTCCCAGAACTAAGACCACAGAAATTTAAAAGGTATAGTAAAAAAAAAAATAAAACTATTGTTTTGGTCAACACAAATATAATGTTAAATTACAACATATAAAAATGTGACAAACTTGCCCCAATAAAAATATGACAGTTCATGATAAACACCTGAAAACAGAACAGTTCAAAACTAAATACAGTATATTATCTACTTGACTGCCTTATAGTAACCTTATAGTTACTGCGATACAGCCCATGTGATGACTAGCCTGTCTACGATTGAAAAACAACATCTGGCCAACAACATTTAACATCTAAAAAAGGTAGGGGTGAACAGATGAAGGCAGTAATGTGATTTGGGTTTCTGCGGTTTGATATTTATAAATCTCATCAGTCCAGATTAGCATACATCAGTGAATGTTTTCTCCAGAACCTTCAATACTCATAATCAAGCGTCCCTACACAAATAAACGGACAGATATCTCACTGGCTTGATTGGATTTATTGGAGCATTGATTGACTTGGATTAAACAGATCTATTCTTTGGACAGTGTGCTCAAACAATCTAAGCATTACTGTAATCCAGTCAAACATGTCAACTGACTGGCAGCTCCTCCGCTCTTGGCATTGTCGCGTCTCGTTTCATAATTTTCAGAATCAGAATGAGCTTTATTGCCAAGTGTGCTCGTGTACACAAGGAATTTTTTTGGTGATAGGAGAAACAAGCAAGTTCACACAGAACATTACAGTGAGACACTGAATAAAAAACAAGGTAAGAGTATAAACAGACATACAAAAAATAGGATATATATAACATAGAATGGCATATGTAGATGTGCAAGTGGTAATATATGTGCAAGGTAGGGGTATGTACAGTTATCGATGAGTGAATGAGTGAATTGTTGGGACAAAAGAGAGACAAAGTGAGTTTATTTGTGATGGATCATGTTTTATTATTTACTATAATCTCTTTAAATCTCTCACTCAAGTAAGGGATGCAGCTTTTTGTAATCATTTGGTCACTAAGTACATTTTCAAAGTTTATAGATTTATTTTCATTTTGTTTTTTCATTCAATCTTCTGCTGGTTTATTTGTAATTTATTTAGCAAGCCCCCTCATAAAAATCTTATTTTTAAGTCAAATACATTGGGGTCATAAAGTCTGCAGCCTTCATTCTTTTTCAATACAAATTATATTATCAGCATTACAGTTTGAGTGAATTGGAAAACTCAGTGCAGCTAATTGACTTACATTTGATTAGTGACCCAGAAATAATGCAGAATCTTAAATATTTCTTCTTCATTTTATGTCATAATGTTTCTTTCTTTTTTTTTTTTTTCATTTTCAAAATCCCAAAACTTTTTGTTCTTTCTTTATATAAAACTGAACAGAGATTTAAAGTGGTCTCAGATGTTTGGACCTACTGTATATGTGATATTTTTTATACGATCCTTCCTCTATTAATGGAGAGTTTTGGTCGAGTACTTTTAAGAGGACACCAGTTCTATGGTCTAATTAGTTGAGTTAAATGGAAACTGAATGGAGTTTTGGAAAACCTCTGTGTTCCTCTGTTCAGAAACTGTCCGTCATCTTCTGAGAAATTTCAGACTCTTTCCTCAGAAGACATTCTTCAATCTGCTCTCAAATATTCTCTGCACTCTAGAACAGGGCTATTAAAGGCAAAAAGTGCTAATAAAAATGTTTTTTATGAGATGTAAATGAGAGGTCACGATCACGTTGACCTCCACGTATCTGATCCTGACACTAATTACACGCATGTCGACGACTTTTATTCCAGATACTTTTGAAAAACAATGGACAAATAAATGAGAAAATCCAGTTTTGAGCTACTTTGAAATTCTGCCCGATTTCTTTCCATCTAATACACTCATGCTTTTAACTCTGTTTAAATCAATAAAATCGAGTTCAGTTTCAGGAGAACATTCAGTAATATTATCTAACTTTATACTTTTAAGCCACTAAATATAACTTTGACTACATGTGAAAATGTGCAAACATGACATTGAGTCCTTTTCAGGTCAAGATCGGGACAGAGCCTGCAGGTCATACAGACACTTCAGCTCTTAATGAAAGCAGTAAATCTGATTGGTTTCCCTTCTCGTCTTTTACAAGTGCAGTGTGTCGTGTATGGGAGCATATCGAGTGCTTCAGTCTCTCACCAGGTGCACTTGTGTTGCAAATTAAACTTGATCGCAGTTAAAAGTGCCACAAGCCCCGAGAGCAAAAATGCTTTTAGAAACTTTTAAATGGTGTTTAACAGCACCTTTTTAGTGGCACTAAAACTTCAGCCACCTCGCATGGAGTTCAGACCCCCAGAGACATTCATTTCTACATGGACTGTTAAATATCTGCTTTTTCCTTAAACTGCTGGAAACTGGATCATGAAGAATAAAGTTGAATGTTTCTGATATTTGTATGTACTGCAAGTCTTTTTACAGAGGTATTTGAATGGTATATCAAGACATTTTTTACAAAAATGTTGGTTTGTTTGCTGCTTAGACGTTCAATATTAAATGGAATTTACCCTTCGCTAAGCCCCGCCTTAAAAGCGAATCTAACCAGTCCTGTCTTAGCAACTGTTGCCAGGCGCCATTTCTCTGACAAGCTTTTGCATTTTTTACAATGAGAGCCTAATGGAGTAATGTGTGTTTGAGTAGTTTTAAGCTGAATTTTATCTAAATGATCCAAAACATTTCAAAAACGTTGCTGGGTCACTTATAATAGTGACACGAGGTACCTAGAGATGATGCACGCAGTGTTTATCTTTCTTTTATAAAAATCTTTAATCCATAGCATACTCTTCTCCAGATTAATATGAAGTCTGTCATTCCTCATTCCTAAATGAATGTATAAGATCAGCGAGGACACATACATTTGCTCCAAGGTAAATTAAAGCTTCTAACTTAACATTAATTAATTTAGGTATTGATTCATGTCTTAGTAAAGGTGCTGGTAAATAAAGAGCTCAGATCATCTAAAGGTGTGTGTTATGAGACGTTATCAGCAGTTCTTTTCACTTGCAATAATGTTATGAGATTTGTTAACAATGTCTTTGGTCACACTATATAAGTTGGCCTTAATTACTATGTACTAACATTAAATACATCCAAGACTATGTATTTACTGTGTAACTACATGTTGTTCGGCAAAATTCACACATTTGCTGCTACTGAGTTTGAGGTATGGGTGAGGGTAGGTTTAGGGTTAGGATTAGGGATTAGAGTTTGTTTTGGGTCAAGGGTTGGGTTAGGGGTAATTTTAACAGTGTAACTACACATGTAATTAATTAAATGCAAGTATTTTAAATTTAATTACAATGCAACAACATGCATGCACATAATAAGTACATTGTATCAAATGGTTAAGTGCATAGTCGTTAAGGCAACCTAATATAAAGTGGGTCCATTTCTTTTACAAAAAACATCAGAAAAATGTGCCTTGCAATGTTACTCTTCATTCCTGCCCACTTAAGAATATTATTCATTCTGTTTATGAGAATATTTGGCCAAAAACTGCGCCATTTACTGCAATCTCCCATTCATTCTTATGGGGAGTTCTGCAGAGCTTGTCAGAGCAAGTGACCTTAACCAACAGGGGTGAAGCTTATCAAAGGGTCAATTTTTCTTCCATACTGTGACATATCTGCATGAGAACAGGAAGAAATAGCAAGAGGCTGGGTTTAATTTGATCTAGTGGAGATTGATTGTATGGTAAAAAGTATGTGTTCCAGTTTGCAGATATTTGTGGAGGACAGAGTTAATCTCGTCAACAAAATTACTAATTAAAATGTTTGTTTGACAGAGTTTTTTGATTTTGTCTAAGATGCATCATGACTATAATCAAAAGGTTTTAACATAAACATACTGTTGACAGAAATACAATAGTAACAAGATGTTATACAAGATATTAATAATACACTCAGTTATTTATTTATTTATTTCGAAAAAGAAAAATCTACAAAGAATTGATCCAGACATAGTATGTTGTAGATTTCCCTGCTGAACACCTGTACAATGAACTGTAATTACATGTTAATTACCTCATTCAGAGACATCCTACAGTATATATGTGATATTAATCAGCTATATCCACAAAATAAAAGTTAGATTACGAATTCCATCTGCACAGACAATTAAGACCATGACAGGAGAACAGGTGAACTTGTATTAAGTTATGAAGAATGCATGACTTAAGCTGTTAAAACCCAGTTTCCTTTAATATGTTTAAAAATACATGTTTAAAAATAGTGAGTCATTTATATATTTTCACATCCAAAATAGATATTTGGTTAAAGTTTGTCTGTTAAAGTTTTAACCCCACACAGCAGTGACGCACGCGGGTGTCTCAGGAGGTTAAACATGTTTTATTTTTATTTATTATTTTACACATTATCGTCTACTAAATTGCTGAATTGTTACTTTTGTCAAATAAAATTACATGCCATTTTCTCAAGAGTAAAACTGATTAAAGTAAATGAATATGACATGTAGAAATATTGACTAAACATTTTCAAAAGACAGAAATTATGACAAAAATAAAAAATAAATAACTGAAAATGAACACTGGTGGAGGGGTAACTCCTGAAACACCACTGACACACATTGGCTGTAACTCAACTGGTCTTACTGATGTCAGTCACAATGGAAAGTCATTGCAGAGGTTATTTGACAAGAGCGAAATAATCTACAACTTTTGCTTGTGTGTGTGATATAATTCTTTAAAAGTATTATAAATATTAATGACTGAGGTAAAAATTTCACCACCAGCAGATTTCACTGAGAAAATGGTAGAAAAAGACTCTCTCTGTTTTCTGTATCTAGCCAAAAGCTTCCCTACCATGTCCCCCAACTCAAAGTATGGCTGTCTTGCCCTGAATAACCAAAACTCCACATTCCACAACAAAATATTATTATATCTGTATTTCAATTGGGTCAATTATCTGAGGCAATCAACTCTGCCTTGGCAATTTTAAGATTCCCTTCCAACTCCACGAGTTCTCATGCCCTAAGAACCGCCTTAAGTGCCTCCCGAGTCACACCCACCAAAGATACTCAGGGCCAGTTGGTCTCCATATAAACACTGAATTCAGCCTTTAACATTTGTTGGAAATCAGGATTTTGCAAAAGGGATATATTAAAAGCGCCAACTAAATTATTTATTTTTCTCCATATGTGGCACCACCTCTAAACTCACCAGGTCATGATCTGAGACTAAGATGTTTCCAATTGAACAACCAACAACAGATGAAATGAGGGACTTATATATATAAACCCTCCAAGTTGGGTTTAATATCTCCAAATATCTGTAAGACCCAAGATTTTTACACATCCAATGAAGTGTCAATGTTGCTCTAGAGTGTTTACACACTTTTTCTTCACTATGATCAAGGACTGAGTCAATCAAAAAATTAAAATCTCCTCACAATATTATATCATGAGGTGTGTCAGCGGCTTGCAACATCCCTTCAAGATCTATAAAAAAAAGCCCTGATCATCAGCATTAGGCACGTAAATATTAGCCAACCTCTGCCACTGAATTTGTGCTAAAACAATAATGACCCTTCCTAATTTATCTTTACTCCGTTTGAGACATTTCAATTGTAGATGTTTACTTATCAATATAATGACTCCCCTACTCTTACTTGAGCCAGAACTAAAGAAAACATGTCCACCCCATATCTTCCCAAATTTTTCAGCTTCCTGCAGGGAAAGATGTGTTCCCCGTCTGTCGTCACTTCAACGTTGTGTCGAAAAAGCGACACTAGGGGTCTCTCTTGAGCACCGAATATGCCTCTGATCTATGAAACAAGGCCAATGAGAAGTTGGCAGACAGTATTTGCATACCCTGCCCCTGGACATACGGGTATAAAGGCAGGGAAATATGTTGACTTCATTCAGAAATTTTCTTCGGAGCCGATGGTCATGTATGCAGTGAGCTGTGAGTCACACACCTGTTCCTCTTCATCTGAGCTGATTCTGCTGTTGGATTTACAGCGCACTTCAGCGGCTTTCTCCTTCTCTGCACGGCAGTGCAGTTTGCCCCTGGCCGCTTCGACAGCGCAAAACTTAAAAGAGTTTATTTGTTAAAAGAGTGATTTTCACAGAAAAAAGACTATTTTCCTCTAAAAGAGCAATACACAGCGGCACTGAACGTCCTTTTCAGGAAGCATCTTTATAAAGATGCCCTTCCGCCCCTGTGTAGTTCCTGGATGCGGTAGAGTGCTCTCCGCTTCAGACGGCCACAGGCATTGTCTCGTGTGTCTGGGCTGCGATCACACCGAGGCAGCGTTTGTGGATAGTTCATCCGCATATGAATGGATCATACTCATTCTCAGTAAAAGAGTTATTGCCTTTGTCTCTGGGTCACCTGGCCCACAAATGCTGTTCTCACGGCACTCTGCCGCCACACCTCAACAGTCCCGGCACACTGGATGCGGACCCCCCGCCCTCAGCCCCACGACCTCCATCGGACCTCCTCCTCAGTCACTAACCCACCCCCTGCCAGGTGTGCGGAGCAAGATAACTGCTTCGAGCCTTTTCTCTGCACCAGAGCCTCGGGATGCGCTCTCACCTGGCCGGCCGGTTCTGACGAGTCTAGAGGACGCCTCCATCGGACCTCCTCCTCAGTCACTAACCCACCCCCTGCCAGGTGTGCGGAGCAAGATAACTGCTTCGAGCCTTTTCTCTGCACCAGAGCCTCGGGATGCGCTCTCACCTCCCGATGCCATGTTACCTGCTCTGCCCCGCTGCTCCGCCCCGCCAGGTATGTCAAAGATAATTGTCCGCTTAGTGCCCCTAGTGCGGAGTTTGGACGCATGGCTTTCTCTTCCCAACCCGTCACGCTGGCTGGCCAGGACCATTCGACTCGGTTCCGCAATTCAGTTTGCCAGGCCCCCTACTCCTTCGGGGGCATCCCCTTTACTGCAGTACACGGCAAATATGCCAAATCTCTGCACGCAGAAATTGCGGCCCTCTTACTCAAAGACGCGATAGAGCCTGTCCCTAGCGCCTCACCAACGAGTGCATGCAGTCAGTGCTGGAATGCCTCGCTGCCTTCAGGCTGGGCACAGCGGTCCCTTTGAAACTTTCCCAGAGGCTCCTGGGTATATGGCATCCTCCGCAGCGGTCGCGCCACTGGGGTTGATGCATATGAGACCGCTTAAGCACTGGCTCCAGACTCGAGTCCCGAGACGAGCATGCCGCCACGGCACGCACCATGTGATAGTCACCCCCGCGTGTATTCTTTGCCCTGCGGAGGTTTCTCCCATTAGTTTGGGACAAACACACCTTGATCAGGTCAGACAGCACCACCATGGTAGCGTACATAAATTGCCAAGGCGGCGTACGTTCTCACCACATGCCACAACTCGCCTGTCGTCTCCTCCTTTGGCGCTAGCAGCGACTCAAGTTGCTGCACACCACTCACATCCCGGGTAACCTCAATGTGGTAGCGGACGCACTGTCACGACAACGCTTGCCCATTGGAGAGTGGAGGCTTCACCCTCAGTTGGTTCAGCTGATCTAGGAATGGTTCGGCAAGGCTCAGGTAGACCTGTCCTGAGAGACCACCCATTGCCCGCTCTGGTATGCCCAAACAGAGGCTCCCCTCAAGGGCAGACACACTGGCACACAGCTGGCATTCGGGGCTGCGCAAGTACGCATTTCCCCCAGTGAGCCTTCTTGCACAGGTGCTGTGCAAGTTCAGGGAGGACAAGGAACAAGTCACCCTAGTGGCTCCCTACTGGCCCACCTGGGCTTTGTTCTCGGACCTCGTACTCCTTGCGACAACCCCTCCCTGGAAAATTCCCCTGAGGAAGGACCTTCTTTCTCAGGGACGGGGCACGCTCTGGCATCCACACCCAGACCTCTGGAACCTCCACGTCTGGCCCCTGGAAGGGACGCAGAAGATCTAGCTGATCTACCACTTGCTGTCGTAGACACGATCAACTAAGCCAAAGCTCCCTCTACCAGGCAACTTTACGCCCTGAAGTGGTGCTTGTTCGCGAATTGGTGTGCTGAAGACCCACAGAGGTGCGCAGTTAGGTCAGTGCTCTCATTTCTGCAGGAGAGGTTGGAGGGGAGGCTGTCCCCTTCCACCTTGAAGGTGTACGTAGCTGCTATTGCGGCCCAGCACGACGCAGTAGACGGCAAGTCTTTGGGTAAGCACGACTTAATTACGAGGTTCCTAAGAGGCGCCCGGAGGTTAAATCCCTCCCGGCCAAGCCTGTTCCCCTCCTGGGATCTCTCAGTGGTTGTACTCAGGGCCCTCTCCCTGAAGACAGCCCTGCTGATCGCGCTTACCTCCATCAAGAGGGTCGGGGACCTGCAAGTGTTCTCTGTTAGCGACACTTGTCTGGAGTTAGGTCCGGCAGACACTCATGTGATCCTAAGACCGTGGCCGGGCTACATGCCCAAGGTTCCTACGACTCCCTTCAGAGACCAAGTAGTGAACCTGAAAGCGCTGCCCCGGGAGGAGGCAGACCCAGCCCCTTCGTTGCTGTGTCTGGTACGTGCTTTGTGCACCTACTTGAACTGCACACAGAGCTTTAGACGTTCTGAGCAGCTCTTTGTCTGCTTTGGTGGACAGCGGAAAGGGAACGCTGTCTCCAAACAGAGGCTTTCCCACTGGGTGGTGGACGCCATTTCATTGGCCTATCACACCCAGGCCGTGTCCCCACCCTTGCGGGTCTGAGCACACTCAACAAGGAGTGTTGCGTCCTCGTGGGCACTGGTCAGAGGCACCTCCCTGGCAGACATATGCAGAGCAGCGGGTTAGGCAACACCTAATACCTTTGTGAGATTCTACAATCTCAGGGTTGAGTCAGTATTGTCCCGTGTTTTCTCAGGTCCGAACCAGTAGAACTCGGTACACGCTGATGGACTGACCGGGTGGATCGCTTGCACCTAGCGCCCTTTCCCTCGGCCGAGGTAAAACTGTGCGCTTTCTCTCCCAGGAGATCCCACTCATTCGGATCCCTGGATGACTCCTCCCTAGCCCTTTGAGTCCGCAGTTCAGTGGAGGATCTCGCTGACCCAATCCACTTCAGGTGCTTAATCTACCCTGTACTGGAATAGGTGCTTTACAGCTCAGGACTCCTAAATGCCCCAGCCGTTTGGCTCTGTGCGAGAAACATAGAGAGAAAAGAGGCCCGGCTAGGCTTGGCCCGTTCCCAGGTTGGCAAGCGTTGCCTTGTTCCCCTGTCTAGGGTAACCAGAAGAATTCCGATGACTTTTTTGGGGCATTGGGGAAGGGTACATGCAGTCTGATACAGCTGGTCGCTTTTGCACGTCAAGTACCTGCCCGCTCCTGTGTCAGCAGTACACGTACACGGCTCAGCGCATGCCGTGATTTAAATTGGACCCCTAGTATCGCTTCTTCGACACAACGTCGAAGTGAGCGACAGACAGGGAACTTCTAGATTCAGAAAAATCTGAACTAGACGTATTTCCTCCCCTTTATACCCATATGTCCGGGGGTGGGGTATGCAAATACTGTCTGGCAACTTCTCATTGGCCTTTTTTCATAGATCAGAGGCATATTCGGCACTCAAGAGAGACCCCTAGTGTAGCTTCTTCAAAACAACATCTCGTTCCCTCCATCAGGGAACGGAGGTTACATATATAACCTAGACGTTTCTTGAAGAAACGTTATATATCATATTTCTTATGTTTAAGAAAATAAATAACCTTCCTTTTTTATGGAGTGCCCCAACCCATTCATATTCCACATGGAGATACAATCCACTCATATTAACATTTTACATTTTAACATATGAGAAAAAATAGATTGTGTGACAAAAATAAAATTAGAAAAATGACATTCCAGCATTAGTGCAACAGTCAAACCCCAAACTTACCCC
The DNA here is from genome assembly GCA_032164185.1 of Moxostoma hubbsi. Taxonomy (NCBI): domain Eukaryota; kingdom Metazoa; phylum Chordata; class Actinopteri; order Cypriniformes; family Catostomidae; genus Moxostoma; species Moxostoma hubbsi. The sequence goes on along the minus strand of JAVLUX010000044.1, from coordinate 25,299,710 downwards.
GAACGAAACAAACAGAAAAAAGAAAAATGTGCGCATTAACCCCATGCACGACAGCACCAACCAGCCTGCACAGTTCACATACTCCTACAAGAGCACCTGTGGCAACTTTGCTGATGGATTACTCAAGTCTGGTATTTTTATACAACTTTTGTGAGACAGAATTATATAACAGATAATAATCTATAAAACAAACTCCCGCAAACACACACACAAACAAAATTTTATTTTCCTTATGTTGTTGAATGTTCAGTTAGCTGGCTGTTTATGAGTGCAGTAGATGTCCTAATCCTTCCAATGTCCTGCAGAAAATACTCAACAAAACAAGCTCCACCCAATAGGAGGCATAAACACTAGGAACATGCAGATTCATCCACAACTGTCTCGGAGTGTTATTCCACAAAACAAACTCCAGCTGCTAGATGGAGCCAGCACACAAAAAAATAAAGGCACATAGCTTCCTTGGACGGTTAAGTGAATGTTCAGTGAGTCAAGCTCAGTTGGGGGCAACGTGAGAAACACCATAACTTCCTCAGTCCATTGATTTTATGAAAGATATAGCTTGTTGTGGGTTTGTAAATATTTTGCGGCCATCCTTAGTATCTATTCTAAATTTGGCTGGGAACATCAGTGCAAAAGCGACCTTCCATTGATGTAAAAGTTCCTTGCATTTCATCGATACAAAAGTTTCTTGAAGGAGTGTTATTCCACAAAACAAACTCCAGCTGCTAGACGGAGTCAGCACAAAAAAAAACAAAAAAAAAAAAAACAAAGGCACATAGCTTCCTTGGAAGGTTAAGTGAATGTTCAGTGAGTCAAGCTCACTTGGGGGCAACGTGAGAAACACCATGACTTCCTCAGTCCATTGATTTTATGAAAGACATTGCTTGTTGTGGGTATGTAAATATTTTGAGGCATCCTTAGTATCTATTCTAAATTTGGCTGGGAACATCAGTGCAAAAGCTACCTTCCATTGATGTAAAAGTTCCTTGCATTTCATCGATGCAAAAGTTTCTTAAAGGAGTGTTATTCCACAAAACAAACTCCAGCCTTAAGGGAAACCAATATAAAAAGAAACAAAAAGGCACCCAGCTTCCTCAGACAGTCAAGTTTATGTTCAGTGAGACAAGCTCACTTGGGGGCAACATGAAAATCACCAACTGGCTTACTCACCCCATTGTCTCTATGAAAGCCAATGCTTGCTGTGGGCATATAAATATTTTGCAGCCATCCTTAGTATCTATTCTCAATTTGGCCAGAATCATCAGTGCAAAAGCGATCTTCTGTTGATGTAAGAGGTTCTTGCATTCTTTGAATCGATCACGTTTCTCTCTTGTCGAATTTGCAAAGTCAGGGACCAAAAAAATATTGTTGTTCTTCCAAGTAAGCATTCTTTTTTACTCCTAAAACGAGATTGTTATTGGATGATCTATATTGGATGAATTTGCCCAGAATTGTTAGGGGCCTGTCTCCCTCAACCGATCTCCGAGCCGAGACCCTGTGAACTCGTCTAGGAATTTCTCTGAGATTTCCAGCTTATGGCCTGTTATGTTGAGCAGACTCGGGAAGAGCTCGTCTAGGGATTTCACCATATCTCGGACTTCCTCATGCTCAGGAATTCCAACAGTTCAGATGTTGTTTCACCGATTATGATTCTCAAGATCTTACAAATTTTCCCAAATGTGTTCCAAATCTGCTGTGGTCGCTAGTGGGTTAGCAGCTAATTATAATATTATACTGTATATTAATATATATAATTATTACTATATTATAATATAGATCCATTTCTCGACATCCCTGATTCTTGTGACCAACACAGAATTTCATCTTCATGGAAGTGAGTGATCAGCATATTACCGCAAGATACTCCAAGTCCACCATGACCTTCGTCAGCATTACAGACATGATGGACTGCTGATGTTGAACTTCTCCCGCTGCACCATCCAAACTGAGTCCCTGGTCTGCTGCACTGTCAGGGTTATGACAGTGTAGCACATGTAAGTGTCTTTTAACATCTCCAGAGCCTGAGGATTTTGAATTCTTTGCTTATATAATTTGTTTGTGTTGCTTGCCAGAGTTTGCCCATGGTGGTAATGACACTCAAAAAGCCCCAACACATTTAAAGAGTAAAAAGAATAAAAGGGTTCTGATTCCAGAAGAAATAATTGCATGCAATGATCTGTTTTTAGTGTTAAGAGGGCCTTGATGGATAGCAGTAAATGAAAGCGGGTAAAGTATTAGCCACAAATTCCTGCAGGTAATGCTCTGTTGTGTTGAGGATGTGAATCACAGAGGTTTTGACCGTGTAGGCAAAAATCCAGCAGGACATTGCATTTTGCTGTGTTGATGAAGTGTATCAGTGAAGAGCAGAACTTATATGTCACTCAAGGGAGTGTAGAATGGGAAAAGTGTATGTGTATGTGTAATTGTCTGTGTGAGTATATCTGTGACTGTATGAGAAAATAAACTCTTTAGCTTGTGGACAGTGGGGACAAGTATGTTTGAGAATAGGTATGTATGAGAATTTGAGCCCCACAAAATAATAAAGGTACTTGTATGAACAGTGTGTATTAAAAATTAAGGTGAAAGAAATTAGAAAAATTGTTCCAAGATATTGGTAGTGCAGATTATTGTAGTAGGAAATAAATGAAAATAGTAAGATATATGTTTACCCTCTAAATTTTATTATTTATCTAAATTAATGGTGATAAAATATTTTTTTAATCTTTGTATGCCAAGTAAAAATAACAGTGAAAGAAATAAAGACTCAGCTTATCTAACAAAAAGCATCTGATATTGTTGTTTGGCACTATTTGGATGCAGAGTGATCCAAAAGTAAATTGACAACATATAGGTAATTTATACATGTATGTGGTATAGTAATTATTACAATTAAAGTGCATGTTATAGAAAAAGATAAGGGAAATTGGTTTATAAATAGATACAAATAATTTAATTTCTTTTGGAATTGTTACAAAAATTGATACATTGATATATTTTTCCTAATTAGTATTAAAATGTCCATTGTGTAGAGAATTTATAGATAAGCTCTCAAGCAAATGGCAAAAAAGAACCAAAGATATGATGACAAAATGGCCAAAGGAATGGAAATTTGTATAGGGTTGTGCGAGGAAATGTTAACTTTTGATAAAAAAAAATGATAAAACTTAAAGGAAAAAACAAAAAAGTAAAAAGAGAGAGAAGTGCTAGCACTGTTTAAAAAGGAAGGAGAACATTCACTGAAAAATATAAGACAGGCAAGAAAAATACTGAAGGATGCAGAAAAAGAGAAATAAAAAAGAAGAGGTCCTTGCTAAACCCCCTCCATATGTGCCCCCAGAAGGTCAGTTCCCAATACTCAAGGGAACTGAGTGGATTTAGAAAAAGAAAGACAAACATGGCTGGGGGTGAGATGGAAGAAGAGACAGGAAAAGTGAGAAAAAGTGAGAGAAAAAGTGAGAAAAACCTGCCTTTAGATTGTTATGAACAGGCACAGACAGGGGCAACCTGAATTTAGAAAAGATAGACAGCATATTATTTTAGTTAAGATTAGATATTTTTCTTTTATTATCTTGTATTATATACACAACCCACATTGAGGCGGCACTAAAAAGCAGTGGAAAAGAAAGCTCAGAAAAGTAAAGAAAGTAGAGTTGAGTTGAGTTGAAACGTAGCATGCCGTTTAAAAGTGCCATTTGATACTAATTATGTTTTACCCTTTCTGTTGTCATCATTATGTGTATGTTGTTTCAATAACTCAGTCTGGAACAAGTCTATCACCATTGCAGATAACTGGGCCAGACGATTTAGAAAAAATTAAAGCACAGTATTAGGAAAAAACAGCATGTGAAGAAGAACCGTTAGGACAAGCGAGAAGAGAAGAAGAGGAGATTGAAGCAGAAGCGCAAGTAATAGAAGCAGAAATAGATAGAGAAATTAGAGAACAGAAAAATGTATAAGAGACACAGATATATTGGTGAGAAATAGAAGTAGACTATTAGACAGTAGGGAGAAAGTAAAAAGGAGTCATTATTTGATGGAGGAAGGTGGTCACAGGGAAATGGCCATTAAAAAGAAGGGTGAAACTGACAAATAAAAAAATATATTTTGTAACTTGAGTATGAAAAGTAAACCTTAAATGCGAAAACTTCATATGCTTGTGTCTGTTTTACTTTTTGTGAGTTGCAACTTTATCGGTGTAAACTTGATCAACCAACAAAAATAAGATAGGTAGAGTTTATTATTTTGTTAGAGACTGTCTGATGGAGAGATTGAGTGAGATGCTATTAGTGCCCTGAATAAACAGAGGCCAATGACACCTTACTCTGTAAGGATGGCGTCAATAATAGTCTACAGTCTTTGAATGGGAAAACCTCATTACTCTTGATGTCTCCACTCAGACAGGGGCAACCCGAATTTAGAAAAGATAGACAGCATATTATTTTAGTTAAGATTAGATATTTTTCTTTTATTATCTTGTATTATATACACAACCCACATTGAGGCGGCACTAAAAAGCAGTGGAAAAGAAAGCTCAGAAAAGTAAAGCGGGTAGAGTCGAGTTGAGTTGAAACATAGCGTGCAGTTTAAAAGTGCCATTTGATACTAACTATGTTTTACCCTTTCTGTTGTCATCATTATGTGTATGTTGTTTCAATAACTCAGTCTGGAACAAGTCTATCACCATTGCAGATGGCTGGGCCAGACAATTTATTGAAACTGCTAATACTGCTAATACTAATCTATGAAGATATCACTTTAGAGGCATACAGTTTCTGCACATTGATGTTTGTCTGTATTATTTAACGGAATAATTTGTCAGGAAATGCTGAGAAGTATAAGAGTATAATAAATGAAAAATTGCATTGTTAAATTATGCTAAACATTAGGATATTAAAAATAAGCGGCATGAGAAATTAAAAGGACGTAGTATATTTTACTGATCAATTATTTCAAAACACAAGAGATTTGTTTGAATTTCTATTCTACCTCTTTACTACTTTATTTTGTTTAAACTTCTGCATTACTTTTCTGTTAGTTCAAAAATTTGATTTATGTTGTTTCAGATAGAATGAAAGTTCCTTGTCATGAGAGAGTAAAGAAAGGAAGAAAGTAATCATTAGAGAGTTATTCAACTTAAAAAATAAAAGAGGGGATTCAATAGGTGTTGTACATTTAAAGATATGCTTGAACAGAAGGCTAAATTAAGTTGTATTTAATGTAAAGAGAATGTTGAAAAAGAAAGGAGAAGTTTGTGTTTTATTAAAGATTTGAACTAGCAGAATTAAAACATCTTACTGCTGCATGTCAGTTAGCTAAAGGACAAACGGTTAACATTTTCTCTGATTTGGCTTATGCTCATGGTGTTTGTCACATGTTTGGAGCAATATGGAAACAAAAAGGTTTTAGAAAAAGTGATGGAAGCCGCATTTAACATGCAGAACAGATTGAACAATTGATTTCTGCAATGATGTTACCAAAAAGATTGGCAAAAGATTAAATTTCAAGCCCATAAAAACAGCAACGACTTTATCATTAGGGGAAAAATGCAGCAGATTTAGAAGCCAAGGAGGCTTCTGGCTGTCAAGTTGGAGCATTAGCAATATTTTACCACAACTACAAGTGGATGTTATAATTCATATTCAACAGGAAACTGTCCATATGAACATATTATGTGGGAAAATAGGGGTGCAAATAAAGACTCACAAGGTATATGCCGTTTTCATGAAGGACAGATGGTTGCATCAGCTAAGCTTCTCAATGTTCTTATTACTGATGCGCATGGTTTTGAGAGATAAGGAGAATTAAACAATCTATTAAATAACCTGGATATTGGTCTCCATTTTTGCAAGCGAAGGTTGATGAGTTTTTTATCCACATGTGAAGCCTGTGAAAAAAAGTGCATGGAAAGCATATTATGCTTGTGGTTCAATCCTTCACTGTCATAGGTCATGAAGAGCTAACAAAACATATCGAGACATCAAAAGCCACAACATGTATGTCAGATCAAATACCATCTAAGCTCTTAACCCTCTGGGGTCTGAGGGTGTTTTGGGCCCTGGAGAAGTTTTGACACGCCTTGACATTTGTGCTTTTTTCAGATGCTTAAAAATACATTAATGTCTAAAGTCTGATAACACTGTATTCAGCACAAACTGGACTACAATAATATGTGAGCAACATGTGTGTAGATGTTTGTATATTTGAGAAAATAACGTTTATGCATGGTTTTTGAAAAAACTACATTTGTCATTGAAATAAGGCCATATAACACATACTAAACATTTGTCCACAAGCCTCTTGAGAACTGGATCTTATAGCCTAGAGTTTTTGCTACAAAATGATGTGAAAACCATCCTGATCACTCATTCATACAAAACAATACAATAATTGAACTTTTGTAAGACACTTTTAGTGTTAGAAAGGTCATATGCGAAGAGGCGTGAACTATCATGAATATTGATTGTAATTCACTCCTGAGGAGACAAAATACCCTCCCCTGGGCCTATCAATGAGGAATGTCAAAAAAAGAGAATGAATGTGAGGAGACTTAATGATAAAAATCAAGTTTTAAGTTAAAATAAGTAATCTGACTATACATATTCTTTACATGAAGACTTTAATTAATTTTAGACCTACACTACCATTTAAAAGAAGTCTCTTCTGCTCATGAAGGCTGCATTTATTTGATCCAAAATACAGTAAAACAGTGATATTTTGAACTATTTTTACAATTTAAAAGAACAGTTTTCTATTTGAATATGTTGTAAAATGCAATTTGTGATCAAAGCTGAATTTCCAGCATCATTACTGCAGTCTTCAGTGTCACATGATCCTTCAGAAATCATTATAATATGCTGATTTTCTAATATGGGCATATTTTACTCATTTAACCTGAACACATATTTGCAAGCACAAGCTTTGTTGATGATAATGAGGCAGCATAAACACTAGTTAAAATATAATCTAAACATTAATATTGTTTTTATATCATATTACATATCATACTTATATCATACAGCATACAATTTAAATACCTGCTTTAGCCGAAACAGCATTTAAATGGAAATAAAACAAGTCTCTCTTCAAAATACAAACGTTCACCGGAGTCCCGCACTTCTTCTGAGGAATATGTTAACTCTTCTTAACTATCCAGGAGTTTTCTCATGCACAGAAAAGTGAACAAACTTTGTTTTTAAGGCACAGTCGGGGGGCGTTTAACATTTGCATTGATCGCCTCAGCACATTACCGTTTGAATAGCGCCCTCTGCCCGTGGGTGTGATCACATTAGGGGTTTTATTTAAAAGTAGACATGTTAAGCTTTCTTTAGACATATGTTTCATGTTTGTGTGATAAGTATTTGCAGATTTTCAGTGTTTCAGATATGCTCGCGAACCCAGAGACTGCTGACAGCTCACCCTTTTTATTTTCTTTATTTTACAAATCACAAGGTTTTGTTGTTATTGTGTGTGTACACAAATAAAAGTAGACCCTTTATAGTCTCTAATGATGTCATAAACTTATCTGTATGCCCCAAAATGACGGAGAATTTTATGTTGTTTCCACTGTAATGACAAAAAAATCCAGCAGGACGCGCCGGCGTTTCCGCCAACGCCAGAGGGTTAAAAGAGGTATTCCCTGTAATCTCAGAACCTCTTATTATTATTATTAACTCCTCGCTATCCTGAGGACATGTCCCAAGAAACTTTAAAATGGCAGATATCAAACCACCCATTAAGAAGCCACAGCTTGATCCTGGAGAATTGGCTAATTACAGACCATTACAAATCTCCCATGTTTGTAAAAAAATACTAGAAAAGGTAGTGTCCTTCCAACTATGTTCATTTCTACAGAGAAATAGTATATATATGTGAACAATTTGAATCAGGATTTAGGCCTCATCACAGTACAGATACTGCACTTACAACAGAGATACAAATTATTTGCTCCTATTATCTAATTATGGCTGTATTTCTCTTCTAGTGCTTTTTGATATTAGTGCTGCCTTCGACACCAAAGATCACAACATTCTCTTGAATAGGCTTGAGAATTAATTTGGCATTTGTGGAGTTGCATTAGAATGGTTTAGGTCCAATTTAGCAGCAGGGTTGCCAGGAGCCAGCAAGGTTTTCCAGCCCAAAACCTCGTCAAAAACCGCGAGAATGCACAAAAAACCGCCCAAAGTTGTTTTGGCTTTTTTTTTTTTTTGGCTTGTTTCTCGTTTAAACACATAATCATTCATCTTTAAAATTACCTATTGGTCTGTGTACTTTTGCGTCCATTCGTTTTTCCTTTTTTAACCCGTAATTGAAAAACGAAAAATGAACGATTGTTGTATTTTTAAACCGCAAAGTTGAACACCAAAATTGTAATTTGAACTTTAAAAAAAAAAATAAAAAAATACAAAAAATACAAAAAAATAATATTGACGTATTTTCAGATTTTTGTTTATGACTTTTTGCCCCTTTATTAAACATTTTAAAGTCGCAGGGTCGCAGAAAGAAGGATCTGAAGTGCCGGTGTTTCGGCTACAAAAACCCGCCGAACTGATGCGAAACCAGCCCAATTTTTATCCACCCGCCCAAACCCATTTTTGCCCGCAAAATATATTGCAAAACTGCCCAATTGTGCGGGAAACCGCCCAATCTGGCAACCTTGTTTAGCAGACTGCTACCACTGTCTATGTAAATGAGGAATTGTCAGATCAAACAAAAGTTAAGTATGGAGTGCCACAGGGATCAGATTTAGGGCCTCTGCTTTTCTCCTTGTATATGCTTCCCCTGTGAGATATTATCAGGAGTCATGGAATAAGTTTTCACTGTTATGCCAACAATACCCAACTTCATATTTTTTTGAAACCCGATGAAATTTCACAATTCTCCAAATTAACAGTGTATCAATTAAATCAAAGATTGAATGGCCAGAAATGTCCTTCTACTCAATTTCAACAAAACAGATGCACTAATTATTGGACCAAAAACCTCGAAAAATAAGCCATCAAAATATATTTAATATATAAATAATATATTTGATACCAATCTGTCCTTTGAAAATTTCCACCTCAGAAATATTGCAACACATACTCTCTGTTGCTGATGCCAAAAAACGAATGAATGTGTTCATGACCTCAAGACTAGATTATTGTAATGCATTACTGTGAGGATGCCCAGCAAGTTCAATAAATAAACTTCAATTGGTTTAAAATGCAGCAGCCATAGTGCTGACTACAACCAAGAAATATGATCATATTAACCCCATTTTTATCGTCATTACATTGTCAACCTGTTAAATTTTGTATTCATTTAAAAAATGTATTAACTACCAACAAAGCTTTATGGTCAATCTCCACAGTAACTAAATGACCTTCTACCATGCTATATTTCATCACGTTCATTACGATCACAAAATTCTGGCCTGTTAATATTTCCTAGTAGGGTTGCACTGATACCAAAATTTTGGTTTCGGTACGATACCAGCCCTGGTGACTCAGTATCGATACTAACTTGATACTTAGACAGCAAACACCTGGGTACACCATGTGATTAAGATAATGTTCGAGTTGACATTCGCGATAATACTCATTCACCTCTGTGCTTTTCACATCATGAAGCCAAACTATACACTGGTGGCCAAAAGTTTGGAATAATGTACAGATTTTGCTGTTCACCAAAGTTGCATTCAATTGATCATAAAGAGGTCAGGTAATTACTGATGTAAAAAACAGCATCATCACTATTTTAATAAAGTAAATTTTTATAAAATCTAGACAGGCCCCATTTCCAGCAGCCATCACTCCAACAACTTATCCTTGACTAATCATGCAAAATTACTAATTTGGTACAAAAAAAATCACTTGCAATTATATCAAACACATTTGAAAGCTGTTTTTTTTTTTTTTTAATTAAGCTTTACATTGTCTTTGTGCTTGTTTTTGAGTTGCCACATTATGCAATAGACTGGCATGTGTTAATGTAAATATTAGGTAAAAAATGGCAAAAAAGAAACAGCTTTCTCTAGAAACTTGTCCGTAAATCGTTGTTTTGAGGAATGACGGATATTCAATGCTTGAAATTGCCAAAAAAACTGAAGATTTCATACAAACGTGTACACTACAGCCTTAATAGACATAAGACAACTGGCTCTAACAAGTACAGAAAGAGAAGTGGAAGACCAGATATACAACTAAACAAGAGGATAAGTACATCAGAGTCTCTAGTTTGAGAAATAGATGCCTCACATGTCCTCCGCTGACAGCTTCATTGAATTCTACCCACTCAACACCAGTTCATGTACAACAGTAAAGAGAAGACTCAGGGGTGCAGGTCTTATGGAAATAATTGCAAAGAAAAGTCACTTTTGAAAACGAAAAACAAAAAGTAAAGGTTAGAGTGCGCAAAGGAACACAGACATTATGGATCTTTTGTGGGATCAGCTAGACTGTAAGGAGTGTGAGAAGTGCCCGACAAGACAGCAACATCTATGGCAAGTGATACAGGAAGTGTGGGGTGAAATGTCTATGAGTATTTGAACAAACTGACAGCTAGAATGCCAATGATCTTCAAAGCTGTCATTGCTGCACATGGAGGATTTTGATGATGAGAACTCTTTGAAGTAGTTTAAGTAATTAATTTATAATAGTAATTTATTTGTAATAGTAATTTTTCACGTTATTAATGTCCTGACTATACATTTGAATGCCACTGTGGTGAATAAAAGTACCAATTTCTTTCCACACAAGCAAAATCGGTACATTATTCCAAACTTTTGGCTGCCAGTGAGTGTGTGTGTAAATATATATATATATATATATATATATATATATATATATATATACACATACACTGTATATATAGAAGAGCTTTAAAGTATCAATGAAAACATTAAATGAAAACTGATTCTGATTATCTGAGGCAAAAGGCTGCCATGGTTGAATCACAACATGCTGATATACAGTACACTTGCTTATGTGATATTGCTTACAGATAGTAAAACCATTTATAATGTTAATAATATAACCATTTAATATTATATTACTGTTACTATGAGTATTATTGTGACTGCTTTGAATATTACACTTTTATACAGTAGTAATATTTACGCATCTGGTGGAATGGAGCTCTCATTTCAGCGGGACTTTTATTTTGAAATTCCTTTGAAGTTCTTCCTGTTTGTGAAGGGTTCATTATATCAAGCTTCCCACAACTCATGAGCTGAAATCTCAGAGCTGCGATTGAGAAAGTGTTCATTTAAGAGTTCACAGCCATTTATACATTCACACTGATCTGTGGCTCTGCAGATGGATACTATTGGACACACTGCATGAAAATCAAGCATTAGTAATGTGTGTTGCGTTTGTGTGTGTGTTTGTGTTTGTGACTGTGTGTTCATGTGCGTGCCTGTGAAGGAGATGACAAAGCAGAGAGGCAACTCTTATTTATACTGTGGCATGCAGCACATGTGATTGTATATTAATAAGGATGTTTAATGATATCCTTCATCTGTTTAATGATCACACTTGGCCATATAGAGACTTTTTTATTATTATTTTCAAAACTCTCACATTACATTACATTTATCTAATGGCAGCATACTTTAATATGGTACAGAAATTAACAACAAGATGATATTGTACCATTTTTTTTTTTTTTTTTTTTGGTATTGCGATATTTCGTTAGTACCGGTATAATACGCAAATATCAAAATCCACAAAAGGAGGTAGATCCTTTTCCTATTTTGCTCCTAAACTATGGAATAATCTCTGTAACACTGTTCGAGACACAGTCACACTTGCAAGTTTAAGTCTAGACTAAAGACTCATCTCTTTAGCCAGGCATACACCTAAATTATCCATCAACTCACAATTAGGCTGCTTTAATTTGGTCTGCCGGAACCAGAAAGCTTTCTTATGATCTATGTTGCTGTAAAAAATGTAATGGCATCTACGCTAATCTTATTCTATTTGTATCCTGGTCTCAACCTCAGGATTCTTAATCAGTGATTACATCTGCTCTGTGCTCTCTGCCTCACTGGACTCACTGCAGTTTGCTTACCTCAACAACTGCTCCACTGATGATGCCATTGCATCTACACTACACACTGCTCTCTCCCACCTGGGAAAAAGAAACGCAAATGTGAGAATGCTGTTTGTAGACTACAGCTCAGCATTCAACACCATTGTGCCCTCCAAGCTTGATGTGAAACTCCTGGAATTTAAAAACAGGCATCCTTGTTTAGAGTGGAGGGACAGAAAGTTAGGTAGATATAAGCACACATGCAAAGCTGATATAAACAATTGAAATTCATAAAGTCAATGACTATACAAATGAGAGTTAATTCATGGTCATCTTAAATGTGCATTCATTTAAAACATTTACACAATTAAATTACTATATGGTAATGTTAGTTATCAATAGTTGTCAGATAATTAGCTATTGAAAGAGTGGAACAGTTTTATCCTTTTGCCTGCTTTTCATGCATTTGTTAGCCATGGTGTGAAGATTGTAAACAGTTTATTAAATACTTTTGAGTAAATTTTGGCCCTGTTCAGTAGATTTCTAATATAGATACAAAACATGTATGATGATGCTAATTAGTCATGGTTTTGTTTACTTCCAGGCTGTGCTGTTTGCAGCGCAACAAAATCAACTGGCATCCTCTCAGAAAAAAGAGTGTCCATATCTGAGGAGTGGGTGTACTTTAAGATCCTGTCCTCAAACGCAAACAGATCGACATTTCTGGCCTTTTTGAGGAACAATTTACGTCAACATGAGACATCCAGGGCACACGAAATACCCCAATGCACACCTCCGATCCCAGACATTTTGGATCAGTTCCCCTGGAGTCAAATGCAAAGATCACACCAATCAATGCAAAGCAGTTCCTACAAAGTCTGATCAACAACATGGAGAAGCGCCTATCATTTGAAGGTGAAATGCTTCATGAGCTCAGCATTCTGGATACAGGCAACTGGCCATCAACACCTGGCATACGGCATGGTGAGGCACAAGTAAAACGACTGTGCAGGCGGTTCAAACTTTGTGAAGAGCAAGCGGTTAATGGTATGAGAGATTTCCTTGAGCACCCAGACAGTAAGCCTGAAAGCCTAAAACCACTCATACGATGCATGCATACCATCCCTAGTAGCATTGCTGAGTGTGAAAAGGCTTCAGTCTCATGAACAATGTATGCACAGACAAAAGATCTACACTGTTGTTGTCCATTGTAAGTAATTTGATGATGATCAGCATCAATGGGCCCCCTGTAAGACTTTTTGAGCCAAGGAAGTACATTACAACATGGTTGAGAAGCCATCGCTCTGCCACGCAGGCAAGGAGGCAATGCACACCTCAGATCCCAGAGTACAAACATATTTGAAAAGCTTTGTAGGCTACTAGGCTACCCACCCTCTCCCCGTAGTGACCCCACTCCTCCACATCTTACCCCATCCCAAGGACACTGCCAGCAATCTAGGTGGAACAGGAGCTTTGCTGTCTGTAAGTGTTCCATCCATTTTCCAGGGCCTGTGGACTAACACAGTGAACCCGGTATGGATACTTTGACGAAATGATGTGCCTTTTCAGCCTTATTTGTTAATTAACCTTGTATTGTTTTTTTCTTATTTGAAGCTTATTTGTCTTGTAGCAGTTACTGGATGCTTTCTCATGCATTTAAGCTGATACAGTACATAGGCTAAGTTTGACAATGGTTCCCCGTCTGTTGCTCGCTTTGACATTGTGTCAAAGAAGTGACACTAAGGGTCTCTCTTGAGCACCGAATATGCCTCTGGTCTATGAAAAAAGGCCAATGAGAAGTTGGCAGACAGCATTTTCATACCCCGCCCAGACATACAGGTATAAAAGTGGGGAAATACGTCGAGTTCATTCCGAAATGTTCTTTGGAGCTGATGGTCGTGTATGCAGCCACACACTAGTTAAGAAGGGTCTCTACAGCTCTCTCTTCATCGTACCTAAAGGTGGCGGCTTACGACCGATCTTGGACTTGTGAGTTTTCAACCAAGCTTTGCACAAACTCCCGTTCAAAATGCTCACACAGAAACACATCCTAACCTGCATTCGGCATCTAGATTGGTTTGCAGCGGTAGCCCTGAAGGACACGTACTTCCACGTCTCAATTCTGCCTTGACACGACCCTTCTTATGGTTCGATTTGACGGCCAGGCGTATCAGTACAAAGTCCTCCCCTTCGGCATGTCTCTGTCCCCTCGCGTCTTCATGAAAGTTGCAGAGGCAGCCATTGCCCCGCTCTGAGAAGCCGGCATTTGCATAGTCAATTACCTCGACGACTGGCTTATTCTGGCCCACTCACGAGAGTTATTATGCGCTCACAGAGACCAGGTGCTCAGGCACCTCAGCCATTTAGGACTTCAGGTCAACTGGGAAAAGAGTAAACTCACCCCAGTCTAGAGCATCTCTTTTCTCGGCATGGAGTTAGACTCAGTCTCAATGTCAGCATGTCTCACCAACAAGCATGCGCAGTCAGTGTTGAGATGCCTCGCCGCTGGGGTTGATGCATATTAGACCGCTTCAGCACAGGCTTCAGACTGGAGTCCCGAGACGAGCATGGCGCCATGGCATGCACCGTGTGACGATCACCCCTGCCTGCCTCCAAACATTCAAACCCTGGAAAGACCTCTGTTTTCTACGAGTAGGAGTACCCTTGCAGCAGGTGTCTCGACGTGTCTTGGTCACGACCGACGCCTTCAGATTGGGTTTGTGCGCCGTGTGCAACGGGCACACAGTAGTAGATCATTGGAAAGGGGCCCCGCTGCGCTGGCACATCAACTGCTTGTAGTTGCTGACTGTTTTCTTTGCCCTGCGGAAGTTTCTCTTGTTAGTTTGAGACAATCATGTCCTGTTCAGGTCAGACAGCACCACTGCGGTAGTGTACATAAATCGCTCCCGCCACATGTCACGACTTGCCCGTCGTCTCCTCCTTTGGACCCAGCAGCGACTCAAGTCGCTGGGAACGGTTCGGCAAAGCTATTTGCCTCCCAAGAGCCCTCCCACTGCCCACTCTGGTATGCCCGATCAGAGGCTCCCCTCAGGGCAGATGCACTGGCACACAGCTGCCCTGCGGGGCTGCGCAAGTACGCATTTCCCCCAGTGAGCCTTCTTGCACAGGTGCTGTGTGCAAGGTCAGGGAGGACGAGGAACAAGTCACCCTTGTGGTTCCTTATTGGCCCACCCGGGCCTGGTTCTCAGATCTCGTACTCCTCGCGACAGCCCCTCCCTGGCGAATTCCCCTGAGGAAAGACCTTCTTTCTCAGGGACGGGGCACACTTTGGCATCCGCACCCAGACCTTTGGAACCTCCATGTCTGGCCCCTGGATGGGACACAGAAGATCTAGCTGGTCTAACACCACGGTCATAGCCATGATCAACCAAGCCAGAGCCCCTTCTACCAGGCAACTTTACTTCCTGAAATGGCGCTTGTTCACAAATTAGTGCTCTTCCCATGCTGAAGACCCACAGAGGTGCGTAGTTAGGTAAGTGCTCTTATTTCTGTAAGAGAGGCTGGAAGGGAGGCTGTCCCCTTCCACCCTGAAGGTGTATGTCACCGCTATTGCAGCCACCACAATGCAGTAGACAGCAAGTCCTTGGGTAAGCACAATTTAATCATCAGGTTCCTAAGAGGCGCCCGGAGGTTGAACCTATCCCGGCCAAGCCTGTTCCCCTCCTGGGATCTCTCAGTGGTCCTCCCGGGCCTCCAGAGAGCCAAGCTGCTAGAATCAGTTAGACTCAGGGCCCTCTCTCTAAAGATGGCCCTGCTGATTGCGCTCGCTTCCATCGAGAGGGTCGGGGACCTGCAAGCGTTCTCTGTTAGTGACACCTGCCTCAAGTTTGGTCCAGCAGACACATATGTGATCCTAAGACATGACCGGGCTACGTGCTCAAGGTTCCTACCACGCCCTTCAGAGACCAGGTAGTGAACCTGCAAGCGCTGCCCCGGGAGGAGACAGACCCAGCCTCTTCATTGCTGTGTCCGGTACATGCTTTGCGTACCTATTTGGATCGCACACAGAGCTTTAGGTGCTCTGAGCAGCTCTTTGTCTACTTTGGGGGACAGCGGAAAGGGAACGCTGTCTCCAAACAGAGGCATCCCCACTGGGTGGTGGATGCCATTTTATTGGCCTATGCCCCCCCCCCCCGCTGGTCCAGGCGGACTCAACAAGGAGTATTGCGTCCTCGTGGGCACTGGCCAGAGGCACCTCCCTAGCAGACATATGTAGAGCAGCGGGTTGGGCAACACCTAATACCTTTGCGAGATTTTAGAATCTCAAGGTTGAGTCAGTATCGTCCTGTGTTTTCTCAGGTCAGAGCCGGTAGAACTTGGTAATATGCTGACGATCTGGCCGGGTGACTCAATCTACCCTGTACTGGAATAGGTGCTCCACAGATCGGGAATCCTACATGGACTCCCCCTGTCTGTATTTTCCGCGGTATGGTCCCCTTACGAAGATGACCCGCATCTCCCTTAGGCAGTTTTAGCTGCCCTCCGGTCGCTATGCTGTAGCAACTGCGCCACGTTCCACATGTTGCCTAAAAAACCCATGTGATGTATCCTCCACCTTTACATCCCCTTTTGGGCAGGTGTGGCCTCTGCAGGGTCTTTTTCCCCTGTAGGGCCCCGGATGTTCTTGCTCTATGCGAAGAAACATAGAGAGAAAAGAGGCCCAGCCAGGCTTGGCCCGTTCCCAGGTTGGAAAGCGTCGCCTTGTTCCCCTGCTTAGGGTAACCAGAAGGATTCCAACGACTTTTTTGGGGCATTGGGGAAGGGTACACGCAGTCTGACACAGTTGGTCGCTTGTGCACGTAAAATTACCTGCCAAGCACATGGCGTGATTTAAATTGGACCCCTAGTGTTGCTTCTTCAAAGTGAGCAACAGACGGGGAAAATCTAGGTTACGTATGTAACCTCCGTTCCCTGATGGAGGGAATGAGACGTTGTGTCCTCCCGGCCACGTCGCTGAGCCGAGCCACTCCATTTCCGGCTCCTCAGAAAAATCCTGAATGAACTCGACGTATTTTCCCGCTTTATACCCTTATGTCCGGGGCAGGGTATGCAAATACTGTCTGCCAACTTCTCATTGGCCTTTTTTCATAGACCAAAGGCATATTCTGCGCTCAAGAGAGACCCCTAGTGTCGCTTCTTCGACACAATGTCTCGTTCCCTTCATCAGGGAACGGAGGTTGCATACGTAACCTAGACATTTCGGAAGATAAGTGTGCTTGAGAAGATGTGTACCAATTTTTGTGTATATATTTTATAAATCAGTTCATAATATTCTGTAATTAATTAGTGTTGGTGATAGAACTGCACAAATGTTAATTGTTAATACTGCTACTGATAAGCTTCAGCTTTCCATTATTGTTAATAATAGTTGCAACTTGCACTCTTAAATGTGCATTGAAAAGTCTTGTGTTGCTTATAATAAATTTACATGTTGATAACACATAATCAGTCTTTCAGAATGCTCTCAACTACATGTAGATGCATACTGTATGCATTAGTGAGTGTGGTGTCACTCTGGGACGGGTGAGTATGAGGCTGGGAGGGAAAAATCACAGTATACTCACTACAAAAAACTAGACTACACCACTGATACTGTGTATTCTATATTGTGAGTATTGTATACTGTACATTGTATATTATTATTTGGATATTGTGTTGTTATACACAACTATATAGTAGTTGTGTATATTCGTTTTGTAAATTGTGTTTTGTAAATTTTCTGTTTATTGTAAATTGTTGTCTCATCACTGTCTTGACTGCTATGTTGCTCGGAACTGCACCCAAGACTTTCAGCCACTGTGGCACTTGTGTATATGGAGAGACAAAAAAGTGATTTGATATTGCATATAATTTTCTCCTAAAACATTAGATGGCCCCAGTAGCACAGTAATAAATAGTTTGACATTAGTGGGAAGGAATAGATTTATTCAAATGGTTACATTTTGACTCCTGGAAAAGGCCATAGAGATTAATTTGTGAAATGGGTAGGCACTAAAATTGTAACACTAAAATGTACAGTGTTGATTTTCTACAAACAGTAGAAATCAGAAATTGTTGTTATATAGATATCATAAAATGCACAAAGTGATTTAAATAAATGTAAATTGAGACATCCTTGGCCAATGTTTGCTCATTTAAATATATATATATATATATATATATATATATATATATATATATATATATATATATATATCACACACACTACCGTTCAAAAGTTTGGGGTCACTTGCCTGAAAAGTTTATCATGATCTTAAAAATCTTTTGATCTGAAGCCGTATGTTTAAATGTTTGTAATTAGTTTTGTAAATAAAAATATCATTGTGCCAACATATTAATTTATTTAATTTATGGGAACTCCTTCAATACTATTTAAAAAGCATCCCAGTGTGAAACCTCAAGTTGCTTGAGAAAATGTCAAGAGTACATATCTGCAAATTCTAGGCAAAGGGTGACTACTCTGAAGATGCTCAAATATAACACAGTTTTGATTTATTTTAGATTTTGTTTAGTCACAACATAATTCCCATAGTTCCATTTATGTTATTCCATAGTTGTGATGACTTTTGTAAGGATGTTGCTGGCGCTGGCAATGACAAAGGCGATGACTATGGAGTGAAGTGCAATTTTATGAACAAAAGTGAGATCCAATAACCCTAACTATAAACATGAACTAAATAAAACAGTAACATGAACTTGACTTGACTTGACTTGACTACGTTACCAAACATACAGTATCTGACCAAGGACAAAGAGGGTTTAAATATATGGACAAGGGGTAAAACAATGACTTAGGAACCAATGAACAGACAGAACTGATAATCAAACAATAAACCAATGAAAACAAGACATATGAACATGGAGGGAAACTGGAATCACATGTCTAGGAAACCACATGACATGAAACAGGAAATACACATTCAATATAAAAGACAACAAACAACAAAATACACATGACTATTATTCTAAAATGTGATTTTTTGTTTGTTTGTTTTAAATAAATAAAAATAAAGAATGAGTAAGTGACCCTAAACTTTTGAATGGTAGTGTGTGTGTGTGTGTATATATATATATATATATATATATATATATATATATATATATATATATTTATTTGTATTTTTTTTTAAATAATGTTAATCTATTAATATTCAGAATATAGCACCCCCCCCCCCCCCCCACACCAATTGTCTTTAAAGGGGATCCAGTGCCATTTTAAACTAATCAAGAACATGAAGGACAAAAAAGATGATGCTTGAGACAGTAAGTAACATCAATTTTGATTTTGTGTTGTCTGACAAGTAGATCATTTTACACCCTCACAAGATCAGAAACAAGCCATAGAGCTTTATTTTCATATTGAATTTCCTCTTAAGTCATATTTTTTTCCCTTTATTATGGAGCAAAATGAAGATTAACACATTGGTGTCAGTAGTGGGTGATGAAGGCTCGTGTGAAGGTGCGACCCCGTGACCCTTTCACTCGTCCGCTTGTAAACACGGTTATGGGAGGGGGCACCAACAAGTGAAGAAATAGAAGCCATGTGACTCAAGACAGCACCTATAAATATACACAAGATCACAGAGGCACTTAATGTACAAGAGAGCAGACGCCTCTTTTACCATCGCCACTACAACATCTTAAAAACTGCCCGTCGTGTCATATGAAACCAATAAAACACAAACACTTCCTTGCTAGAAAAAAAAGTCCTGTAAGGCCACAGAGCACTGTCTAGATTTCAATTCTTTTCTTCCATTTTTCCTCCCCCAAGACAGCCTGAAATCTCAGCAGATTGAAAACATCTCAGAATGGATTTGAGACTGTGTGAAGATGTTTTTCTTCTGTTGAGACTGCATTTGGCTGCAGTTCAAGGCAGAGCAAATCTAATCTAGAAAAAGATTTCAAATGCCAAACAGCACAAGGTTTTTCTCAATGTTTGCTAGTGTAGAAGAATTTGAATAGAAAATAATGATTGAATTGAGCAGTCAAAGTTCTTTCACATTGTTTCAACACTCATGAGGTCAAAGGAAAATATTAATGACCTTAAAGGGACAGCTCGCTCAAAACTTTAATTCCTGTCATTATTTACTGACATAAATTGAATCTTGTTCATGTTAATTTTTACAATCCTCTTTTCCTTACAATGAAATAAGTAAAATAATAATAATACATAAACACCATTAAGATATCATAAAGGTGTTTCATGTGACTAGTGTACTATTTTCAAAGTCCTTTGAAATCATTTGATAGTATTGTGTGAGGAACAGACTGAAATTTAAGTCAGAATTCACTGACATCTTCCTCTCTGTCTGTCACGATTCCCCTTTGTCTGCCTTGGGTTTTTCCCTCACCTTCACTCCAAACTACATTTCGCACAATTCCCGGCCCTAATCACTCCCTCATTATCCCCACCTGCCTGTCATTCCCTCGTTCAGTTCCTTGTGTATATAATCCTTGTTGTTTTGTCAGTCCTTTGTCAGTTATTGAATGTCGTCTGAGCCTGTCACTGTGTTCCTGCCCGTACCCTTCGTTATTATTTATATAGTATTTACCTCAGTTTTCCCATCGTGGATATTTCTTTGTTCCAGTGTTTTCCTTTGTTTAGCTTCCAATAAATGCTGCATTTAGATCATCACTCCTCGTCTGCTCCATTCGTAACACTGTCATAGCACTCAAATCTCATGCAGCTTCACAAATATTCAAATATGTCACATGAAAATTCCTTACTCCTGGTTCGATATCAGTAATGTCGACTGCCATTCATTCTTAAAGTTGAAATAAGCAGAAGTGCTAATGAGATTTGAGATTTTTGAGGCAGATGGAAATAATAATTTTCTGATAATAACAGTCTGATCCTCAAAAAAACTAACATATAACTTCAGAAGACTTAAATATAGAGTTGTATGGACAAGTTTTATTGTGCTGAGTGTATACGAATATCAACTTTCATTGTATGGAAAAGAGCAGCAGGAACATTCTGCTAAACATCTCCTTTTGTGTTCCAAGAAAGAAATTAATGTAATGACTTAATGAAAGAGTAAATTAATTTTCAGTTTTGGGTGAACCATCCCTTTATGTCTTGATTCTAATCACTTACACATGTTAATGATTAATATTTCTGTTTACTTTCAAAATATGGGTCATGTCACACTGAATATACAATTTCAAGTGATATCTGTTTATGATTTAAATTAAGGAATAATATGGAGTTTAGAGTACACCATCACTACATTTTTGTTCAAATGTCAGTTTGAACATTATAATACTGTAGCAACATTTTTGCACAATGATATCACGTGGTTCATATCACGGCAATTCTGAGCTGAAATGTGTCTGTGGTGCTAAAGGTGTTAAATGTTCTCACAAGCATATGAAGTAAATCGAAACCTAACCAATAGTTTCAGAAAAAGCAAATGTGAGATGAAAAACACAACTGTGTCATTTTGTGGTGCTTCTAAGTCACTTTTGGTTCACGTGAGGACTCTTCAGAACCCGTACCCCGCTCCTTTATATCACAAGTGCAACACTCAGTATCAGCTGAGCTACCACAGCAAACAAGCTTGTAACTGTAGTTTGATATGTAATGCAAATGTTAAAATGAGTCATGCGCTACAGTAAAAGTGTTCAGATGTCATAAGATAGCATTGTGTGAAGAACAGAGTGAAAAGCACGTGATTGTGAGCACAAGCTGCAGTTTTACTCATGATTTGCTTGAAAGCGAATAAAAGTCATTGTTATTATAGCGATCTTGTGTTCAGTTCACCAGTAAACAGCCGCGATACGTCCAACGAGCCATGTACAAATACATTTGCAAGAATTTGGTGATTCTATGAGACTAGGTTACCAAATGCACAGAAACGTAATCCAGAGCACATTGTGAGTGCGTAACTGTGTACAGGGCTGGTCTGGTGCCGTTCTATCAGCACATGATTTGAGATTGAGCAGTTGTGCGAAACAGGAAGGATGACATCAAGCCCGCTGCCAGAGCCCTTCATGACCTCATATGCAGGAAATGAGGGTCTGTGTTTAGAGCTCTGCAAGGGTCTCTAGTATCGCCAATGAGCAGCAGCCCCACCGAATATTTCCTCCAGACAAACTGAGAAGAAAAATGAATCATAGTGATGAATAGGATTGCTCGTCAATGAAGACGTTAAACTGAACAAATGGATTGTTTAATTTACACAGTGTGAAAGGGGTTGGGGAGCAATCAGGGATGAGAAGTGAAAGGTAATATGTTCATTTGAGGGCAATGAAATAGAAGAGTCCGTTCAACAGGTTGAAGAAGAGCAGCTTCAGCCAAGAAACGTGATGGTAATCACTCGGATGAAGTGGGAGGTGGAGCTGATGACTCTAAACACTCTCCACTGCCCACAAGCCCCATGTCCCAGCAGTGGCGTCAGGGGCCGGTCCAGAGCCTCTAACGCCAAAAGGCTTTAATCAGGCCAGAAGCCCTAATGAATGGAGGCTGAGAGTCTGCAGAGGAGCGGAGGAAGAGGGAAGGCAATTTCTGGAAATGATTACTGACTCATTTCCTTGTTTATCCTGCCTTTGAAAGAGAGAGACCCCCACGCCTACCGGTCCTTCAGTCCATACAACTGTTGCCGTCCCTGCGAGCCCCTCTCGCCTGCCACTCTTCTGGATCATTGTTGTCCCACTTTTGAACATTTGGCACAGTAGATCAAGCCCGATCTGCTTCTTTTCATGTACCTTCTCTTGCCCTTGTTCGCTTAAAGGGGGAAAGGCCGCTTAGTCTGAAGTTAATAGGTGGAAATCTCCAAGTAACCTCCCCAACAGCTGTCTCTTCAACCTCTTTCTGTTCCTTCTTACGATTCCTTCCTTTCTTACGCTTGGGCCCTCGTGGTTTTGTTTTCCTGCGCTCTCCTCCCCGAACCAATCAAAAGGATGAAGGCAATAGGCTTGCTTGTTGATAAAACAAGCACTTCAGCGAGTTTTTCAAAAATTGGCTTTCCACACACAAGTGGCTTGAGGCAGGAAGGGCTGTGAAGGACACGCTGTGTAAAGCTCTCTTGTTTTCATCCAGATCTTGTTGAAAAGAAGAATAGAAAATGCCTGGCTGCTGGAGTTGTCTTTCATTAGGAGTCCACCCTCAAAAGGCAATAGGGGTTTTCAGTCCCACAGGAGCAAGCATTAATGACGTAAGATGTCTGAATGCTGAACTTCACCTTTACACAGCTTCAATTATTCAATAATGGGTTTGATGGAGAATGTGGAGACAGAGCAGAGCAGAGTGAATGGGGTAGAAACCCATGAAAACTGCATACTCATAGATGCGTGTTTCAGATATTTCTATGTATATTGTTGTAAATCAGCAATTCACTTTTGACTATTAAAGTTGGATTTGGAATGGGATTCACTAACTCAAAATCATTACAAAATTCAGTAGAATGGGTGGTTACTGGGGCTTAAGCCCCGACTGTTTTTCGTAAAGCTCTGAATATTTTTATCATCTTGTAGGGATGTAAAAAGTAGCAGTGCTTCGGTATAGAGTCAATGCTTATATATTAATAAATTTTGATGTCAAGTAACATACAGTATACACTCACAGAGCACTTTATTAGGTACACCTCTACACCTACTTATTCATGCGATTATCTATTCAGCCAATCGTGTGGCAGCAGTTCAATACATAAAATCATACAGATATGGGTCAGGTGCTTCAGTTAATGTTCTGATCAACCATCAGAATAGGGAAAAATGTGATCTCAGTGATTTTGATCTGGTGGCTTGCTTTCCAGCATTCTTGCCTCA
Source organism: Moxostoma hubbsi (assembly GCA_032164185.1). NCBI lineage: Eukaryota > Metazoa > Chordata > Actinopteri > Cypriniformes > Catostomidae > Moxostoma > Moxostoma hubbsi. Next base: position 25,275,911 of record JAVLUX010000044.1, on the reverse strand, counting down.
TTTTCTGAGATATATGAAACTGTGTTGAGTTGGTCTATTCAGATTCAATACGGACCAAACATTTGATACATAACAATGAAAACAAAGAGTTCTATAAAGCTGTGCTCGAGGAATTTGCAAATTTTGATAATCTTTCTCTTAGCCCTTGAGCTGTTTTTCTCATTGGCTACCACTCCTTGTGTTCCAGGGTCAAAATGACCGACCCATTTAAATGGTTTACGAATCTCACATAATCCATATATAATTTTTTCAACTTAATTTCTAATAGCTAATTTTGGGATTTACTAACAATAGGCCTATATTACCTGAGCTAATATAAAAAGCATTTTGCATGGATATTTTTACTATATTAAATACCATACATAACATTCCCCGTCTGTCGCTCACTTTGACGTCATGTTGAAGAAGCGACACTAGGGGGTCTCTCTTGAGCGCCGAATATGCCTCTGATCTATTAAAAAAGGCCAATGAGAGTCGGCGAACAGTATTTGCATACCCCGCCCCCGGACATACGTGTACAAAGGCGAGGGAAATACACACGTTCATTCAGAAATTTTCTGAGCCAGCTGCGAGTCACACACACCAGATTCCTGCTTCTGTTCCTCTGACGCTCTGTTTGCTGTTGGATCTATGGCACACTTCAGCGGCTTTCTCCTTCTCTGCACGGCAGTGCAGTTTGCCCCTGGGTGCTTCGACAGCGCAGATAATTGAAAGAGTGATTTTCTCTGTAAAAGAGTTTATTTCTCTGAAAGAACATTACACAGCGGCGTTGAACGTCCTTTTGAGGATGCGTCTTTATAAAGATGTAATTTCTGCCCCTGTGTAGTTTCTGGACCCGGTGATTTCTCCCCACCTCTCACGGTCATAAAAGCTGCTTCGCGTGCCTGGGCTGCAATCACATGCAAGCAGCGTTTTATGAACGCTTCATGTTCTCAGTGCGAGAACATAGCCATGGCAACATTGTGGTCGCGGATTTCTTTTGTCATGAGAGAAAGCCACATCAGCCGCCCCCCTGCACCTCGCCTCCTTCCTACGGGATTGACGCAGGCGCTGCGGGCGATGAAGGCGATTTGGGGACAATGACGGGCTCTGTTCACCGGGTAAACCCCCTCGAACCACCCTCCTCCCCGGCACGCTTGCTTGCTTCAGAATTGGATGACATCACCGCTGCATCGGAGAGCGTTACAGCGGCCGCCACCTTCGGGTCTGCTCGCCCAGCCTGAGCCTGACGCACGCAGGTCCACTATGCTTTCCCAGGCTACTTGATCGGTCCCGCGGGCATGTGCACCGCTCACAGCCACGCCAAACCCCCCCCCCCGGTTCCTTTCTTCTCGGACGTGCATGACGAGTTGAGCAAAGCCGCGGCTTCTTCGCTCCTCTGCTCTCACTACCCTCGTGGTGGAACGGTCCGCCCTGCATGCCATGGCCCTTCCTGCAACCAATGCCAGGCCAAGGCACTTCAAAACTTGCACTTGGGTAGTCCTGTTCTTGATGTGCTGCAGGAACTGCGCTGGATGACCAACCACGCCCCCGGGCCATGGAGGTCAGAAGCTCCGGCACTCGAACAGGCGATGGCCACCCTTGTGTTCCAGAAACGCATCTATGGACTGGACCTGGTCGAAATGCGGGAGGTAGACAAGGCACACCTTCTCCCACACCCCCGTCAGACAGAGATGGTAAGACCGCGCCGTCCCCGGTGGAGGGGCGGGAGGAGAATTTTTTGTTGAATTAGTTTTCACATTCTCATTAACAGAGCAATTTCCTTTTGTCTCTGGGTCACCTGGCCCGCAAATGCCGTTCTCACGGCACTCTGCTGCCAGATCTCAACAGTCCCAGCATTCTGTACGCGGACCACCTTCCTCCAGCCCCCACGACTGTTCCCTGGCCGGCCGGTTCCTACGAGTCTAGAGGACGCCTACCCTGGACCTCCTCCTGCTCAGTCGCTAACCCGCCCCCTGCCGGGTGTGCGGAGCAAGGTAAGTGCTTTGAGCCTTTTCTCAACACCAGAGCCTTGGGACGCGTCACCGCCTCCCGATGGTGCTTTACCTGCTCCACCCCGCTGCGAAGCCCCGCCAGGTATGTCAAAAATAATCATCCCCTTGGTGCCCCTAGCGCGGACTCTCACGCGTGGCTCTCACTTCCCAACCCATCTCGCTGGCTGGCCCGGACCATCCGACTTGGCTACGCAATTCAGTTTGCCGAAAGAGACAAAAAGAGTGTTTTTTTATCACATTTTAGGAATATTTTTAAAAGCTTGCAACGTCTGAACTTTTAAGCTTATTTGAGGCTGAGATGAGAGTTAGTGGGCCCTTTTTGGTTTTAGTTCCAGTAATACTTAAAGAATTACTTAATATAAAATAAATATTTTAAGAGCTTTTATGTGTTCGTGCAAGCATGCACTAAGCCTAGGTGCAAGTGGGTTGGCGAAACTGTGCTTGCAAAGTGCTAATGGGCTGGGTCAAGTACAATTTAATTCAGAAGTTTTCTCTGGTTATGCACCATCTGCGTTCTATTTATTCCATTTCATGTCAAGCAGTCCATATAAACATAGACAGTATAAATGGGCTGTTTATAATGCATCCCCTGCTCTGTATATCACCTGTGCTGCTCTGGACTGAGATGTATGAGTTGTATGCTCTCTATCGGCCTCTCTGGGACTGTTGGCTCTGCCCGCTCGCCTATGTCTCAACTTTTTGAAATATGCTTTTCTTCTCACCCAATTGTTAATTGTTTTGTTTTATATATTTTTCTCTGTTTAATTTCAGTGTAGTCTTTGAGCTTTGGACGGGAACTATTCAAAATAAATGTATTATTATTAATGATCATATTGATCTACTGACCTACAAATCATGGCTAGTATTAAAAGTGATTGATAGCATTTTAATATCATCTGCTGGTGGAATCCCCAAAATGCAAATGCAGGAACTGATTTGAGACATTGTGCCAAGAATAGACGTGGTTCTTACACTACCTATTTCTCAGGAAAATAGCAAATTGTGCTTTGTGCCACTTCATTAGCGCTGAGGGAACGCAGAGCAGAGGTGATGTCGAGGGACCGGCAGGTCAAGGCACGGAGGGTCCAGGCGGAGTCGGAGGGTTGAAAGTTCCCCTTGCCTGCTCAGGAATACTAAGGGTGGATACAAGGGCGGGAACCATCTCCAGGTCTAATAGCTCTCAGAGGTGGCTGTGACGTGGCATGGAGCAGGCTGAGGCATTGCTGTGACATGGCATCGAGTAGGCTGATGATCTGGGGCAAAAGATGACGCTAGCTCAGTGATCATGATGAGGAACTCTGGCTCGGTGGCCATGACATGGAACTATGGCTCGGTGGCCATGACGTGGAACTCTGGCTCGGTGGCCATGATGTGGAACTCTGGCTTGGGGGCCATGAAGTGGAATTCTGACTCAGCGGCCATGCCGTGGAATTATGGCCCGGTGGCCATGATGAGGAACTCTGGCTCGGTGGCCATAACGTGGAACTCTGGCTCGGCGGCCATGACGTGGAACTCTGGCTCGGTGGCCATGATGTGGAACTCTGGCTCGGGGGCCATGAAGTGGAATTCTGGCTCGGCGGCCATGACGTGGAACTATGGCTCGGCATCCGCCTCCCCCACGTTGAATGGTGAACCACTCATTAGAAGGGCAAAGTCGATATACTGAGTCAAGCTGTAGGTGCTCCGACCGTCAGGCATTAAATATGTCATGGGAGAACATAAACCATTGAACAAACAGAAAAAACAGAAGACAAGACACATGAACATGAAAACAGTACATCACATGACAAGGAACACATGACAAGAAACAGGAACTAAATTTTACAAAATAAAAGTCATGAAATACATTAACACACACATTAAACATTACACTGGGTTAAACCCCCTGAATATCCAGTGACCCTACAACCACCCCTGATTCAGTAGCATCTTAAATTGTAGCTGTAATACACACCCTGTAACTCCAACTGTTGCAGGTGGCTTATATCTTTCTGTCACGGTGATTAATTCCCTTAATTCTCCCGAGAGCAAATTATGACCTTCCATTCAAACATGCAGCTTCCTACGCATTTTTGTGATGTGATTTCCACTGGCAAGCAAACACTCAACCTTGTTGTCCAGTTGCGACTATAATCAGGCCACTCCCGTGCCATTTTCTCAGTGATTAGCAGCTGACAAGTGCAAACGTGTTTCGGAAGATGTCGAGCATTCTTCTCCAAACCAGAAGACAGCCATTTGTCTGAACACCCTGATGCTCCTATCTCCTGAGCTACAGTATCTCAGCGGGCTGAAGGTTTTATTTTTTCTCGATGTCAGACCTGTCAGCTTTTCACTTACAATTAATATATGCCTGTTTCAAGCTTGTCAGTTGTCACAAGTTTAGCACCCAGTCATACGAGCGGACAAATCAGGCTAAGGCAGAATGACACCGCTGGTGTGAAAGAAGATACTAATTCTGGATAATTAGCTGACAAGAGCATGAGAGAGAAGGGATGGAGGCGAGGAGGAAGGACGAGAGAAAAGTGGCAGTGCGTCGTAAGCGTTTCTGTCAACAGGCGACGTCTCTCTTGTCTGTTCCCCTGACCTCTTTTGAGTCTTCTTTGTCCTCAGACCAAAGCTTTTCACAGAAACAAATCTTTATCAAGCTTAGACAAAGCCTGCAGTCATAATACTGCTTTTATTAGAGAAGTGATAATAGATGTGAAGGTATTTTTAGCCAAATCTCTAGTTACCAAAGCAGAAGATGATTTATTGCAGAGTGCAGTTATTAAGTTATTAACTCTTGTGATATTGGCTTTACAGAAACCCTACTTAAATATAATTGACATTTTTAGAGTATTGAAATGCATATGCTACAAAGCATGAGGCACAACAATGCATGTCTACATAAATGAATTAATATTGACGATGAAAAACGATAAAATAGTGCACAGTCTGTCTGCACAGTCCCTGAGTGAATGGACTGACCATTCAATGAAAAACTCAATTTCCATTTGAAAGCAGTTGTCTCTTCTCAGCTTTCATAGAAACGTTCCACTCATCATAACATGATCCAAATGACCGCTGTATATACAGCAATTAGAAAAATATTTTTTTTTCAAATTTCCATAATGTGGCCTTTGCATATTTGGAGCATTGTCTCTATGGCAGGCTCATTGACTCACATAAAAATTTCGGTAACACTTTACATTAATGTTCCCTTTATTAATGGTGTATAAAGTGGTTCAATAATAATTTAAAATACATTATAAATAAATCATTGATATTTTATTTATTTTTCATCAATGATTTATAATTTATAAAGTTACAACCTCATGAACAAAAAGTGCACCTTTCATGCAATACTTTCCAAATAGTGAGCATTTTAACTTACATGTTATAAATGCATAATACAAAATTATTCATACTTATATTATTAGAAAAAGCCCCAAATCATAATGTATGTCACAATGCAGCAAAATAGACAATCACAGTGAGATTAAAAAGAGGGATGATGTCAATTTGTGTTCATATTCATTACTGTAATATCTTGACTCTCTTGTGTTGACACTTTCCTTGTCACATTGATGTCAAAAGAATGGTGCTACTCTGAGTGCTGTTCTATCTTACCTGTCCTAGTTACCTAAAGTCCTCTGCAAAACACTTTTCAGATCTTCATGCTCATTCACTGCAGATATTATACAGTATAATAAAGACTGATGACCATTAAACCATAATGACCTTTATGTACATAGGATTCCAAAGATGGGAGTTCCTTAATAAATGGACACCTTTATAAGTGTTACCAAAACTTCAATTATATCAGAACCAGATATTCAAGGTAAATTATGTTTCTCTTTGGTTGTCACAAATCATGGAATTAAATATGACTCTTTCAGCAATGATGTACATACAGTAAGTGTATTAAACCATAGTCATGGAGATCTGCCGTCACACGTGTGCCATGTGGTTTGAATCGTCAACCTGTCATGGGTTTTGGTGCAGTAATATGAAAGGTGTAAATTTACAGTGTTGGGGTATGTAGCAGGTCATTATCACCATGTGGCGGTGTCTGCTTCATAAGGAGAACATTAGAGGACATTCTCTGCAGCAACAGACATGACTGAAAATGTGATGGACATCCAAAAGCCAAGCAATTACACATCCAACACTACAGCATGAATAAACCAGATAAAGAGGTGACATTAAAATGTATTTTAATGCTATACATTTTAAGAATGAATCATTGTTATTGGAGCGTCATGAATATAGGAGCGGTACAATACCTGGTCACGAGTTGGGCCGGGGTCACTCGGAGGTCATACTTTTCTCTTTGAGTCCAAGACAAAACATATAAAACAAATAAGCATCAATGTTTGCACTATTGTTACAGGAAGTCTATGACACTGACAGTATAATTAGTTAGAGGTTACAAGCTTTGATTTTTACACAGAATTACACTTGAAGCCAAAAGCCCAGTGGGCTTGAGGAAACACAGACTCTGACATGACACTCGAAGGGGAAAAAAAACATTTGCTGGCTAATCTGAAGTGACATTTTGGATGTCAGAATTATCACATCAGCCTGTGGGTTTTAACGGCCATTGAAAATCAAAGCATCAAAAAGACTGTTGAGAACAGACAAATATTTGTCAGATCCCACCATGTGCTGAATTGCACTGCAATTTTTATTTAATTTTTTAGATTAAAATATCTATTTTATTTCCTTCACTGCAAAAAAATAATTTTCTCACAAGGTATTTTTGGAGGAGAAAACATATCTCAGCAACTTACTGTCTTGTTATCAGAGAACTCTCAACAAGATTTTGAGCGGTTTATTCTTAAAACAAGAAAAAAGATTGTGCGATTGGGGTCAGAAAAATACATTTGTTTTCCCTTTGAATCTATTTTTTTTTCTTAGTCCATTGCCCATACAGGAATCTGATATATGGCCATACCTGAAAATAAATTATAGTTCATACATATTGATTATATATGTACAGGTATATATTCAGATTTCACTAGTAAGTTTAGGTATTTTTACTGGAAAACAAGACAAAAATACTCAATAAATGTTTGTATTTTTTATTTTTTTGCAGCGTTCAGATCAAGACCAAATCAAAGGACTATTGCAGGTCCTAAACAAGTTAAGCTCAATCAACAGCAATAACCCCATAATGTTAAAATACTGTACATTTCAACTTGTCCTTTAAATTTCTTTAAAAATTATTATTATTATTTTTTTTTTTTTTAAATTTTGACCAAAAGCAGCATAAATCTGTTACAGTGAGGCACCTACAATGGAAGTGAATGGAAATACACTGTAAAATCTAATTAGCTAACCTTACTTTAAAAAGCATGTAATCCGATTGCCGAGTCCGCTTTACTTGAGCCAAATAAATATATTTTCCTGATTTTTTTAAGGCAATTGGTTTCCTCACTTTTTTTTTAAGTAAAGTCAACTTATTACATTTTACAGTGCACTCACTGTTTCAAATGTATAGACACAAGAAGTGAACAATAAGTGTGATTTTTTTTTTGTGTGTGTGTGTGTGTGTGATAAAATCACTTACTAACCTTTTCTGTGTAAAGTTGTATCCAATTTTACAACTATGTTTCCATGATGACATAACACAGTGAACCCTAAAATGACGGTAAAATCTTTACTTACTGAACTTTATAGGTCAAAAATACACCACAAATTAAATTCAGTGCTTTTATAAAATTACAGTATACGATTTTTGGAAATAAAACAGAGGTACTTGTAAAGCATATGAATGCAATGTGAATTTTTATATTCATTATTTTATATATTTATTGACAAACTTAGAGCAAACCTCATAGTTTCTGTAGCTCAACTCATGCGTGTGACGCTGAGGATTGATTCCCAATGAACATCAAAATTGAATGCAGTATGAGTTGTTCAGGTACAACATCTGCCAAATGTACAAAAGTAAAAGCAACAAATAAACATTCCTCTCATTAATGTATTTCTGAATATTCTCTAGGAGGTCACCTCAACAGACAATTCTGATGTCATTTGATGTACTTCAACAAACGTTTTGAGTTTTTAGCATGGCAGAAGATATTTACCAGAATCAATAAATGCATCATATTTCCATCAGAACGGCCACATGTACCAAACAATTCAAACAAAAACTTGATTAGAGAAGTTAACCCATAGTTGAGCCTGTTCCACTCATCTGGGCAGGGTGCAAGGGTCGGCGAGCACGACAGAGGTGGGGCGTTCGACAGCGGAGGCCCTACGTATTTGAAATGATATCCATTACTGTTTGTGACAGGCTTACCAGAGCGCACGCTTTGATGCTCTCTCAGACTGACAAGCTGAGCGCACTGACACTGATGCCTTTGGGCACAAATCAGAGGCGCTTTCCTGCAACCCGCTGGCCGAGGCAGCACTCCATGTTTTAGTGCCCCTCCTCTGTCGTGGCAGGCGTGAAGGAGATTCAGAGAATTAAATGCATTAGAAGCCCAAATCTCATCCAACCTCCACACTCAACACTCTCTTATATCACTTCTCTACTGTCCTTCAAAAGTACACAACAGTTATCTTTAGAGTGAAGGCCATGTGTATTACAGGACAAAAGCAGCTCTTTATGCTGTTTAATGCTGTTTCATTCTCATGCTTGAGTCACTGATGACATCTAATGCATTTTTACTTACTTGATTTTAAATAAAAGAAGATGCATTGATACTATGTAATGATGAAATATATTTAATAGTGAAATATGAAACAGAAGAATCAAATTGTTCAATATAATCATAAACATCAGGGTTGAGCAAATATCAGAATTTAAGAATAGTCTCCCTTCCAACAGAGAGCAAAAGTCTGGTTCCAGAAGTAAAAATACCATAAATTTTTTTCCTTAGGTGAATTGAATTTAACAATAACTTATAAACCGTTAAATACAGACATAGCATGAGCTCTGAGGTTGTCAATCAATGGTATTTGCTTCTGCTGAAGACATCAGTCAATGTCATTTTAAAAAAGTGTTTAATTGTGGAATTCCTGCTGAAGAACTACAGTACCCATAATCCTGAAGAGAGATCCAACAATCAAAGAATCACGTCAAAAGAGCTCCGCCCACTCCCATGATGCACTGTGAATGACGCAATGAGTCACTCTCCTTAAACTCTCAAAATACTTATATATTTGATATATCTGAATGTTTTGTTATAAAATCAGATTATATTGTTTCTATACTTACAAGTATCATCTTTAAATCAATAGTTTTATATTTTTCAATTGTTTTTAATTTTGCAATAATTCATGGAGGAGGTATTGCCCCAAGTGAAGGAGTTCAAGTACCTCGGGGTCTTGTTCACGAGTGAGGGGACAATGGAGCGAGAGGTTGGCCGGAGAATCGGGGCAGCGGGGGGCGGTATTGCACTCGCTCTATCGCACCGTTGTCACGAAGAGAGAGCTGAGACGGAAGGCAAAGCTCTCGATCTACCGGTCAATTTTTGTTCCTACCCTCACCTATGGTCATGAAGGTTGGGTCATGACCGAAAGAACTAGGTCGCGAGTACAAGCGGCTGAAATGGGCTTCCTCAGAAGGGTGGCGGGCTTCTCCCTTAGAGATAGGGTGAGGAGCTCAGTCATCCGTGAGGAACTCGGAGTAGAGCCGCTGCTCCTTTGCATGGAAAGGAGTCAGTTGAGGTGGTTTGGGCATCTGGTAAGGATGCCCCCTGGGCGCCTCCCTAGAGAGGTGTTTCAGGCACGTCCAGCTGGGAGGAGGCCTCGGGGAAGACCCAGGACTAGGTGGAGAGATTACATCTCCACACTGGCCTGGGAACGCCTCGGGGTCCCCCAGTCAGAGCTGGTTAATGTGGCTCGGGATAGGGAAGTTTGGGGCCCCCTGCTGGAGCTACTTCCCCCGCGACCTGACTTCGGATAAGATGGATGGATGGATAATTCATGGGATTGTAGTTCATTCATTCACACGTTCTATTTTTTATCATGAACATTCATTCATGAAAGATGTTAAGTATCCAGTCTTGTATCTTTGATTTGAAGCAATACACTGTTTTAAAATCAGGCAATAAGACAAAGTTTATAATGTTGTGATTCTCCTCAGAGCTGGATGGTTTGGTTCATGGTACACATCACTTTTATGAAGGTGTAACGAGTTCAAGCTCGGAAATGGAAGGGAGGAGACAGAGAGCAGTGATGCGGTCAAGTAAGTTTCTTTATTTCTCTGCCTTCAACAACCTGCGTGCACTCTTCTCTGTGCTTTTCTCAGTTCAATCAGATCAGTGTAACACAAACTTTGTCAACATAAACTTCTCTGAGTCTTCACCTTCAGGAAATCCCCTGAGGATGGGAGGGGCCGCAGTCTAAACCTTCCCCACATATCATCTTGACGTGGAGCTGACGAAGACAGCCCTGGCTCCTCCTCCCCTGCATTGCATAAATCACATCTCATTGCTTTTACGCAGGACCCATCTGCACATATTCCCTTTAATAGGTTTCTGAATTCAGACCAATTAGCAGCAGTGTCACCATAGGTTATTTGTGAATATCCCCATGCACACATTACACCCTCACCATTTTAGCATGGCCCAATGACTCGTGTTGAACCAAGCATTGGTGGATCGTGGTTTGATTACAACCAGTGTCCACCAATTCTTGGTGAGTACCCCTCTTGATCCTTACCACTCTCTGGTATGCTCCGGCCCGGTCGGGGGCTGGCCCAGATGCCACGCCCTCACCTGCATTGGCAGACACTTACACCTGAGGGGGAGAGCGGCTGGGCACTCTCCACCACCTCGCATGGGGAACTGGCCTCGGAGGCAGAGCTTCTTGCCTCCGCAGTGCAGAAATATGCCACCATATGGTCCTCCACGAGTTGGACAGCTTTCTCCTGCGATGCCAGGTGGTGGCACTGGACCCATTCTACTGTTCTTTTTGGCAGACGAAGGATTAGCTGCTCCAGTACCACCTGTTCGAGCACTCCCACGATGCCATTTCCGGCACACGTCTCAGAGCGGTTGGGAGAAGGCAAAGTGGCAGTCAGTGTTCCCCAGCTTCAAGGACCAGAAGTGCTGGTGGTACTGCTCTGGACTATGACCCACCTGCTGCTGGATGACCTTCTTCAGGTCGTCAAAGGCCAGGAGGTTAGCTGCCGGGAATTGTTGGGCAGCAAGCTGGGCTTCTCCTGACAACAATGGAAGGAGCCTGGCCGCCCACTGGTCACGCGGCCAGCCCCAGATCTCGGCGGTCTGTTTAAACAGATCGAGGAAGGCCTCTGCGTCATCTTCCACCCCATTTTCAAGAGCGTGGGTGGGGGAAGGGGGCTGCGGTTGTCCTGGGTTTCGGCACCAGTGTAACGAGTTCAAGGTTGGAGATGGATGGGAAGAGACGGAGAGCAGTGATGCAGTCAAGTAAGACTCTTTATTTCTCTGGCTTCAACACTCTGCGTGCACACTTCTTGGTGCTTTTCTCAGTTCAATCAGATCGGTGTAAAACAAACTTTGTCAACATAAACTTCTCTGAGTCTTAAGCTTCACAATCAAATAAAACACTCAATAGGACATGCTCGTGTCGTTCTCTCTCTCCCATCTGGCGGTGGCGTGGCTGTTTATATGCCACTCTCCCCATGCTCACTGGAATTAGAGACAGGTGTTAGACATAATTTAGACATATTAGGTGCAAGCGCCCTTACCATTTTCTCTCTCTCTGGACAGGCGCTCGAACAAGCCCACGCTGCCACAGAAGGATTTTATGAAATCTCTATGCAAACAACGAATGGGAAAAATACTTTCAGGCTGTTGAAAAAGCAGGCACTGTTGGTCTCTATTCATGAGTGTGGAATCAAATTGGCCACAACCCCAGTATATTGAATTAGAGTGAAAGAAAGAGGAAATTACTACATACAGAGGAATTTCATTAGTCCAACACAAGTTACAGAATATACAGAATATTTAATTAATTTAGACTAAAGATTTCTATTTATTTCCTGATATGTAGAATCATTTTTTTCTCTACTGAATAGATACATTTCTTAACTAAGTTCAATACTGTCAAAACTATTACACAGCCATCAAACTAGATTTTAATTGGGCCATACAGCCCCACAAAATGTCTACCCCATTGTTTTCATATAGCTTTTAAAAAATAAAAAAATTACAATAAAATGTTAGGTAAATTTGAGTATTCTTTGTAATGAAGTTCATTTATTAAATAAAATATAAAAGTTTGGAAAATCACACTGTTGACCGAGAGTGATGAATGTCAATGTACTTTACAGTAACTCGGGGCATTTTCAGACCTGTAGCTCATTTGATTTGTTCTGAAACAGGGGCTAAAATTGTTAATGTTGCATTTTCTTTTTGGTTTGGTTCTTTTTCACAAGGCAACATTTCAAAACAAACCAAAACTCAGTCAATAAAAGTCACATGTGCGCAAACTATCCTCTATTTGGTCAGAATGTTTGTCTGCTGTTCTGGACTTTAGCACATCCATTTATATACCGGTTAAGATGATAATCCTGTACAAATTTGTCAACCTTTACAAATTTTCAAGTGTTGTTTGTCACACTTTTGCTAAAGCTTACTGCATTTTATAGAATGCATGTTCCAGTCAGAGTTTGAGTTGTAAAATTTACGTCATGGATATTTGTATTATTAGTTGCTTTTGCATTATTTCTGCATTGAAAATGTATTTTCTCATGGTCACAGAGCTCGCTCTCGCGCAGAAACAGCAGAGAAAAAAAGTTGTGGAACGTCATCCTCTACCTGTTGTCCTACTGATTCGGGAGAAGTGATTGTATGGAATTATAAAACAACTCGTATATTAAATGTGCAATTGTGTCTAATATAGTCGCCAAAAGGGTAAATCTACATTTTAATTATAAATAACAGTGGCTTGCTTACTTACAGAGTTCCTCTCCAAAGAACCATCAGTTATGTTCATGGTTGTCATAGGGATGTTGGTTGTTTCATTGGTCCGCTGGGTTGGATGGCATTTTCACAACAAGTGAACCGCTCAAGGGTTCAGGTGGTCTCGGAACGATTGTTTTGGAGCGGATCTGAGTGCTATTGCCTTGTTCATATATTCCTAAAGGAACAGAACACCAGGTTCCGAAATAAATGCTCCAAATGACCCAGGTGTTCAAACACCCTCAAACTAAAATTACAAAAACATAGCAGCATAGAAGGCACTGTGATAACATGGTCTCATACTTAAAAAAAACAATGTAAGGTCACCTGGCCTGAATTTATTTAGGTTTTCATTAAACGTTGATTATAAATATAATTTAATGTTTCTCTAAATACTCCATATGTTGCATGTTTGATACGTGCATTGGTAATTCATCCTGGTCATTCTAATTATCAAAAGCTACACTACTGCTGTTATATACATCTCTACGAATTTCATTCCCTTTTAACTGTACTTCCTTCAAAATTTGAATTATCATCCTTTTTGCAACCTCAGTTAAAATTCAAGAATTTATTTGGAAAATAAAGCAATTCTCGATTTTGTTCTGAATAACGCACAACCCTGATATGGAATGATTTCTGTATATATGCAGATTCACACTAAATAATACACTCAGTATCCTGTAACTGACCCCATCAAACATGCTACAGTCTTATTACTGCTACTGGAGCTACTCATGTGTCCTGATGATTGACAGCACCTCCTGCCCAATCCCATGCTCTCTCTCTCTCTCTCTCTCTCTCTCTCTCTGCTGGAGCCTGCATCGTGTTTGAGTTAAATGGTTGTGGCAAGCAGGCGTGCGCAGCCCCTGCTGTCCACTCTCCATGTGTCATGGGCACTCAGTAGAGGCACCAGTGTGTGTGCAGAGGTAGATCTCATCCGAACGGCCTCTGGCCACAACGCCAGTGCGATCACTTCAGTGGGATAGGTGTGCACTTCCTCTCAGACCGATTTGTGCTGTTATTTCCCCAAGCCCACATTTATTTCTGTCAGCTTCCATATTCTTGTACTCAAAGCGTGTTTGGCTGTTCTTGGTAGATGTCTCCTGTGAGCTCGGCAGATGAAATCGGAGCGCCACGGGCTGCAGGAACAGGAACCGGTTTCTAGTGGCTGACTGACGGGTTGGCTGTGGGACGTGTACGCCAACAACCTGCCTCTGAGAAGTGTACAAAACTAACTGTCAGAGGCAGTGAAATCAGATATATACACTGCATATGAGCATTTCCATATCAATATTTCAATTTAGCATCGAAACATTGTGTTGAAAGGGGAAACAGAAAGATAGTTTGATATGCTGGTTTTGAAATACTGAAGGATAAAAAGTAAATATAAGAAAACAATATTTATATAACATCTTTTTAAAAAAGTGCTTAACAGAAGACACACATCATTTACATAAATGGTTACATATGTGTGCATATTGAAGTATGAATGGAGTATGAATAAAAATACAAATAAAAAGGACCCAGTACTGAGCCTTGAGGGACACCGCAAGATATCAAATGATGTCTGGAGGTGTGTGTACCCATTGCAACTGCCGCTAAAGTAGGCATTTGTAAACCAGTCTAGAACTGGACCTGATTGGCCAACCCAGCTCTGCAGTTGGTCAAGCAGAATCTTGTGGTCAACTGTGTCAGAGGCAGCACAAAGGAACAGAATTACACAGACTACCTCATTCCAGTTAGTAATGTGTTGGTTTTGTGAGTTTGTTTTCTGAGGTTTTTTTGCTTCCAGACCTCATATTTCTTTGTGTGATTTTTGTTGAGCGGATGGATAAATTCTATAAAATTCATGATTCACATTCACTCAGTATTTAGTATTATTATTATTATTATTATTATTATTACTTTATAGTAGTTATTATGATAATGAATAGTAGCCCAACTATAATAATAATAATAATAATTCCGCATATAGGGAGTATAAATACACAGATATGATTTAAATATGAAGGGTTTGCAAGTGCAGAAAAAATACAAATAAAAACCTATACAGATTATATTAAAAATTTATTTAAATATATTTTGTGATATATTTGCGATGTGCATGATCAATTCTGATTTCAAGATTCATAACATCCAATCTGCTTAAGTAGTATGTGTTCAGATTAAAATTTAGGACAAAAACCGTTGTTATTTCTCACTTTGCGCTCATACTTTTTAATGGAATACATCACGTCTGGTGGGCAGTTGAAACAGTCTAGTTGCAGGAGTTAAAATTCTATGCATCCAAAATTTCAATGCATCCAAAGCTGAAAACATATCTCACAAATTATGCATCTGTCGCCCATCCGTTGCCCTTGTGTGACTTTTCATTGGAAATGACTGACATCCGGTCCATCGTCTGTCATTTGTCGGAGACTGGCTTTAGTCCAGTTAAATGAAAGAAAATTATCTGCAAAACTTTAACCAGTACTTTTCAACTCTAAATAAAATTGTAAGCAGTAAAAAGTGTAAAACAATTATTTGGAAATATAATCAAGTATACTCTTTTCATTTCAGATTAAACTGCCCTCAATTCAAGGGCAAAGATTTGTCTTGAACATTGGGGGGGTTGCAGCATGAAGCATTTACATGTTTCCATGAATCATGGTCTGAATATGGGGGGGATATATGTTATTATGGCCACACCTCATTCGACCCTGATTATGAATTTATTTGCAGACAGTATTGGCAGGACCTGTAAATCCATCTTTGTTTATAAATCATAGTCATGTTTGATTACCTTGCACTTGTCCAATCTTCCTGATGGCTCAAGCTTTGCTTTGGTGTCAATGCTGAATCTGTTTTAATAGGTTGGAATCTCAAGCATTGATCTCTGTTCTGACCCTCCCATTCCTGCCCTGACACAAGCGTTAGAAGAGATTTTCCCATTTTACTGAAACTGTAGATTTACTGGTGAACTTCTGTCCACCCCTTCAATCAAAGCTATAGACAAGACCTGCCACCAGCACTGAAAACCAAGCTACAGCTCTTCTTGTAGTGATCCATCTGTCACAATCACATGCTTTATTTGAAATTCAAATCCAGGTAAATTGACTCCAAGAAATGGTATTGTAAAAGAGCTGAGAACTGCCATTTCCCAAGGACCGGTCATATAAGTGGAGCGTGTGGACAGACGTGCTCTCAGGATGGGCTTACTCTGCCCACTGTCAGATTCCCTGGCAGATCATAAAAGGTAATTGTGCAGTCTGAGCTTTTAAACATTTTCAAAACAGAGCCACAGGGGTGGTCAGGAGGTAACTTGTGTTTACCTGGGCTGGGACACACTTGAACTTACAACCGCCAGTAGGAAGGCACATCTCAAGCTCCCCAATTTCGACACTGGTTTGGGATTGTTTGAGCACTAAATCAGCCCAGTATAGAACATTTTCATGGTGAAGCTGTCTGGTCAGGGACCGCAAGTTTCCTTTCTCCAGACACGCAGCTTGCCAGACGTGACTCTAGAAGTTGACGAGGTGTCGTGCAGGTAACAGTGTGCAGCTCGTAACGACAGACCACAGTCTGGGCCACACAAGCACAACAGGGGAAGTCAGCTTACTTATCACGCCGGGAGGTCCCGACATGACTGTGAACATGAGAACCAAACACCACATACTCTGACCTCAAGATAACACTAAAATCTGTTTGTTCATATGAAGGATAGAGACATATTTCAAGAACCTAAAGACTAAATGATAGCTCTTATTTCACAGTTTGAGTCATTTTATATAACAGTTACAGTATATATCACATTTGTCACAAAAAAAAATTTTTTTTAAACGTGTATTTTTTATATATATATATATATATATATATATATATATATATATATATATATGTGTGTGTATATATATGTGTGTATATATATATATATATGTGTGTATATATATATATATATGTGTATATATATATATATATATATATATATATATATATATATATATATATATATATATATATATGTAAAAATACAATATATATATATATATATATATATATTTCCCTGTCTGTCGCTCACTTTGACGTCGTGTCGAAGAAGCGACACTAGGGGTCTCTCTTGAGCGCCGAAAGATACCTCTGATCTATGAAAAAAGGCCAATGAGAGTTGGCGAACAGTATTTGCATACCCCGCCTCCGGATACGGATATAAAGGCGAGGGAAATACGCTCGTTCATTCAGTAATTTTCTTCGGAGCCGATGGTCGTGTTTATGCTGCCAGCTGCGAGTAACACAACTGATCCTGCTTCTGATCCTCTGACGCTCTGCTGCTGTTGGATCTACGGCGCAATTCAGCGGCTTTTCTCTTCTCTGCCAGCGTGCAGTTTGCCCCTGGGCGCTTCGACAGCGCAGAGTTAAAAGAGTTCCATTTAAAAAGAGTAATTTTCTCTATAAAAGAGTTTATTTCTCTGAAAGAGCAATACACAGTGGTGTTGAACGCCCTTTTCAGGGCGTGTCTTTATAAAGATGCCATTCAACCCCTGTGTAGTTCCTGGATGCGTTAGAGTGCTCTCCGCTTCTGACGGCCACAGGCGCTGTCTTGTGTGTCTGGGCGCCGATCACATCGAGGCAGCGTTTGTGGATGGTTCATGTTCTCACTGCGAGAACATGACCATGGCAATGTTGCGGTCACGACTTGCTTTCAACAGAAAGCACGCCACTCCAGCCGCCCCCCGTATCGCTCCTTCTTCCCACGGGATTGAGGACGATGCGGCTGGTGATGGAGGCGATTTGGGGAGGGCAGCGGGTGCAGTTCCGCCGGGTACGCCACCCTCGGACCACCCGCCCCCCGACACTCGTTGACTTCCGTCCAGCCTCAAGGTAACAGCGACTCGCCTCCGGGCCGGTCTGCCTATCCTCTGGATTTTGAGGCAGATGAGCTCGCTGCTCCGTCGGAGAGCGCGGCATCTGACGCTGACATCTCCCCTGGGCTGCCGTCTTCGGGCCAGCACGCCCAGGCTGAGGCGGATGCGCAGATGTCCGACATGCTTGCCCGGGCCGCCGTCGGGGTGGGTTTGGACTGGAAACCTCCACCCTCCCCACACCTGTCACGGTTGGCTAACTGGTTCCTGGGGTCTGGGCGCCGCTCACAGCCACGCACCCACCACCACCCCCCCCCCCCCCCCCCCCCCACCCCCCGGTCCCGTTTTTCCCGCTCTCCATTCATCAAAAGCACTGCTCGTCTGCTCTCGCTACCCTCGACGACAGAGAGGCCCACGGGTACACGGCAATTCCCCAGGTGGATAGGGCAGTTGCACTCCATCTTTGTCCCGGTGACCCTACCACCTGGCGCGGGCGCCCTGTACCCCCTTCCAAGGCCTGTAGGACTTCATCCTCGCTGAACAACAAAGCCTACAGCGCCGCGGGACAGGCCGCCTCCGCCTTGCACACCATGGCCATCCTGCAAGTCCACCAGGCCAAGGCGCTCAGGGATCTGCATGAGGGTAGCCCTGACCCTGATGTGCTGCAGGAACTGCGCTCAGCGACCGACCTCGCCCTCAGAGCCACGAAGGTCACCGCGCAGGCACTCGGGCACCCTTGTGGTCCAGGAACGTCAAGCTGTCTCCCAGCTTGGCCTCTTAGGACTTCGCCCAGCAGTTCTCCACGGTGAAAAAACAGACGGAGGCCATATCTCACATCCTGCCTCGCCGCAAACCTGCCGCCAAGGCCACTGCCCCGTCTGCCTGCCGAGGGCATCCCCCTGCAGCTAAGAAACCTGCTCCGCCTCAACCCGGGCCCAGCTCTCAGCCCCTGCGTCGAGCACACCACAGGAAGCAGACGCTCCCCGTCTCCCGGACTCCCTTGAGGACCCAGAAGGCTCCCAGGCAGTCCTGAGACGGATGACCCAGCAACACAGATGTTAGCTTCGGAGGTGGTAAGACCGCTCCGTCCCCCGGTGGAGGGCCGGGAGGAGAATCCTTTGTTTTTAAACAATTTAATTTGCCACCCCCCTTAGATGGGGTTGCGCTACCCACATTCTCAATAAAAGTGCTATTTCCTATGTCTCTGGGTCACCTGGCCCGCAAATGCCGTTCTCACGGCACTTTTCCCCCAGATCTCAACAGTCCTGGCTTCCTGGACACGGACCACCCATCTTCAGCCCCACGACTGAGTCTAGAGGACGCCTACCCAGGACCTCCTCCTCAGTCACTAACCCGCCCCCTGCCGGGTGTGCGGAGCAAGGTAAGTGCTTTGAGTCTTTTCTCAGCACCCCAGCCGCGGGTCACCCTGTCGCCGCCCAACGCTGCCCTACCTGCTCTGCCCCGCTGTGAAGCACCGCCGGGTACGTCCAAATTGATCGTCCCTTTGGTGCCCCTAGAGCAGAGGTGGGACGCGTGGCTTTCACTTCCCAACCCGTCTTGCTGGCTGGCCCGGACCATCCGACTCAGTTACGCAATTCAGTTTGCCAGGCCCCCACCCCCTTCATGGGCGTCCGCTTTTCTGCAGTACGCGGCAAACATGCCCAGTCCCTGCGCGCGGAAATCGCGACTCTTCTGGCCAAAGACGCGATAGAGCCTGTCCCTCCAACCGAGATGAAGGAGGGTTTCTACAGCCCCTACTTCATTGTGTCCAAAAAAGGCAGCGGCTTACGACCAATCTTGGACCTGCGAGTTCTCAACCGAGCGTTGCACAAACTCCCGTTCAAAATGCTCACGCAGACGCACATCTTAACCTGCGTCCGGCATCTAGATTGGTTCGCAGCGGTAGACCTGAAGGACGCGTACTTCCACGTCTCCATCCTGCCTTGACACCGCCCCTTCCTGCGGTTTGCGTTTGCATTGCCTCCCCTTCGGCCTGTCTCTGTCCCCTCGCGTCTTCACGAAAGTCGCAGAGGCAGCTCTTGCCCCGCTCCAAGAAGCCGGCATCTGCATACTACCTCGACGACTGGCTCATTCTGGCCCACTCGCAAGAGTTACTATGCGCCCACAGAGACCAGGTGCTCAGGCACCTCAGCCATTTGGGGCTTCAGGTCAACTGGGAAAAGAGCAAGCTTACTCCAGTCTCAATGTCGGCACGCCTCACCAACGAGCGTGCCCAGTCAGTGTTGAACTGCCTCGCCACCTTCAGGCCAGGCACAGAGGTCCCTTTAAAACTTTTCCAGAGGCTCCTGGGGCATATGGCATCCTCCGCGGCGGTCGCGCCGCTGGGGTTGATGCATATGAGACCGCTCCAACACTGGCTTCAGACCCGAGTCCTGAGACGAGCATGGCACCACGGCACGCACCGGGTAACAATATTTGAGCATTTATGTACACATTTAAATTCCACAAGTGTTTTTTTAAAAAAGATACAAATATGAAAATTGTCATTTTTGTCTTATCAACTTTCTGTATATTCCATATATTTACTCTATATAACTGACATTTTTATATCAGTAAAAATATTTATGAACACTTTCAGCATACAGTATTCAGCATATCGCCACTGGTGTATATATAAAATAACCATGTGGTGATGTCTATTCTTGTATGTATGTAGTTGTTACCGTCATTGGTAATGAATAATCTAAATGTTTTAGTTT
Organism: Moxostoma hubbsi; assembly: GCA_032164185.1. Lineage (NCBI taxonomy): Eukaryota > Metazoa > Chordata > Actinopteri > Cypriniformes > Catostomidae > Moxostoma > Moxostoma hubbsi. The sequence goes on along the minus strand of JAVLUX010000044.1, from coordinate 25,255,476 downwards.
CAACTATCAGTATCTAAATTAAAAGAGATTATCCAGTCAATTCAATACTTTACAAATGAAAAATACTCATTTGGTTATTTTTAAAGTCGCAAATCAAACATTTTTAGATTATTCCTAACCAATGATCCAAAGATACATACATACATTTTTTGTTAACGTTTGTTAAGAGTTAATAAAGAGATTAATTAATGACTTGTAAAGACATTTACAAAAGCATTATAAAGGATTTATATGCAATAATAGCTACATACATAAAAAGTGCAACTTTCATCAGATATTTTCCAAATAGTGAGCATTTATCTTACATGTTATAAATGCTTAATACACTTCATCATATTTATATAAATCACAAACATAAAACAGACTATTGTAGTGAGATTAAAAGGAGCGATTGTGTTTATATTCATGAATGTAATGTCTTTACTCATGCATTAATGACATGTAAGGTAAAATGGCTCAGTATTCGTCAGGTATTACATGAAAGTCAACCTTTTTATGCAACAGCATATCAATATTAATAATGTATATTTATAAATGATTTGAGTCATTAATAAACCCCTTTATAACCCCTTAACAAAGGCAAATGTAGTGTTACAAGTCTAGTGCAAAAACAGCTTCACATGATGCAACACGAGATTAAAACAAAAGATTCATAACAGTAATACATTATAAATATGATTGTCTAAGACACATTTGAAGCCATAACACATTAAATATGTAATGAATAAACATTCAAAACAAATTATTTGGACAATTTATTGTTGCCTTTTATGTATACACATTGCGCTCACATCATATTCATGTCTCATCTAGTCTCCTGCTGTCTGTGGAGTGAAATTAATTTGCTGAGGCTTTATTAAATCAGTGCCGTTTCTCCTGGAGAGAGATGATACAACAGATCCATGGTAATGCAGCACCCAGAGGCAGCAGAGAATCACATTACTGCAATGCATCGCATGCGTCCAGCAACCTCACGTCTGGACATGCACACCTCAACACACCTGTACACCTTCATCATGAAATGTAGATAATGTGCTTCATCTGACATACATCACTGACAAATCATTTCCGGTCGAGGCCCTATGACATTAAACATGAAAATGTTTCTAAAGTAAAATCATAAAAGAGTGGACACTGTCGGAGAGGTTTGTATGTTCCGTTTACAGATGTTTTCCATCTTGTGATGTGAAGGTCTCGGGGTGAATGAGTTTTATTCTCTTGAACTGCTGCTGTTGTTTGATCTGTTGTACGGTGAGCGCTGACACAGGCCACACACACCGCGCTTATAATGGCCACGTCAAATACAGGTCCCCAACACGCACTGATGTCTAAAGTACACTTCATATACAACATGTCATGGTTCTTCATGTTAAACAAGTGTAGTTGCTAGGATCTCTCAACTTTATTTTAATAACACAACACCTTATATCATGTTAATAGTTGAACATTTTGGGACATAAAAGGGATAGTTTAACCAGAAACGTAAATGTATTATTTACTCACCCTCATGTTGTTCCTGTTCTCTCTATACAAGTGGACAGTGATTTATACTGTCAAGCTCCAAAAAGACAAAGAGCCTCATAAAACACAATGCAAAATTTGTGATCCTTGCTAAAAAATGTCACAATGGTGGGAATTTTCATGACAAAAAATCTCCTCTGACACTGCTGGACATTGTGAAAGTGTGAAAAAAATTTTTATGACTTTGCTTTCTACAATTCCATAGTGATAAAAGTGCCTGAAGTTGAAGAAGAACCCATTTATGACACACTTGCTGTGGATTGCCATTTTTGTGTTCTCCTGTGTTTGCAGGACATACAATGTATTCACAACACACACACACACACACACACACAAAAGACCAGAGTGACACTGACGTGACTGATATAATTGGCGAGAAGTCCTGCGTCCTACAATTTGATAAATTTGCCACATTCGCCAACCGTGGAGTGCGCTGTCCCCCACAGCAATACACTGGCCTGCGTCACCCCCTCGTGCTCCTGCGGACACGTGGCCCCTCTGCCCCGACGCTCACCGCGTTTCCCCCCAAATCAGCATGAAGCCACGCAAACATGCCTGTGCTCTGTCATGTGCAGGCGAGAGTGGGCCACAGCTGACAGTTTGGCTCTAAACATATGCCATGTGGCAATAAAGTCAAGCCGATCTGCGCGGGATTGCGGCTGCACCTGCAGGGCTCGCCTGAGGATTTGAGCCTCACTCTTTGTCTCCTTACATTTCACACAGTTACATGATACAGTCCAAGTTTATCTGCTGTCACCAGGCCTGCAGTGTTGCCACTGTGCTGTGGATCTTTATTTGTCTGATATTTCAGACTGTGCTCAAAATACTGACGAAGTTTGAGGGCAGAGACGCTACAAGAGAATTCTGGTCATTTTGAGAAAATGTCTTGAGGAAAACACTCTGTATCTGGAAGCAAAGTGTGTTATGATGTATCTGGTTTGTTTCTGTCAATTTTTCATGTTTTTTGGCCTCATTTAAAGCAACATTTTCAGGTATGAGATTAAAAACAAACTAAGGAAAAATCTCATCGGAGATCTCTTCAACATCCCAATTGTTTCTTTTAAACAGCAATAAGACGCAATGGAAAACTACATCTCAGATGTTTCTCCTGAGAAAAAGATTGTAGTAATCTCTCATGTGCCTCCTCTTGAGTTTCAACAATCAGTGGGGTGAATTCACTAAACAGTTGTGGCACTTTTGTGTTTGATATTTCAGCATAAAACCATACATCTTATTCAATAACTATGGTGTCATTTCTATATCACCAGAACTTGAATTTGAAAAGCTTCCGAATTCATGATCTTGAAAAAATACTTTAAATAATTTTAAATATTTAAAAACATTTTGTGTGAATTCACCTAAAAAAAATCAGGTTGTGAAATTCAAGTTTTAATTATTCAAGTGGTGGAATTCAGGTCTCAGTATTCAGGTTGTTGAATACGGGTTTAGAAATGGTGGCAAAATTTGAGGATGACATCTGGGAATGCAAGAAATAGCAAACGAGCATCGATGTAATCCATCTCTCTCTTGGACAATCGCAAAGTGATGGAAACAGCTCAAAAGTCATTTTCCTAAAAAATGTGGAGAAGACATCTGCTGTTAGTGAGGGCAGTGAAGTGTGTTTAATGTTCTAAACAAGCTGCGAGTGTCTGTGGTGCTGTCGACACCAGAACACACGGGACAAGACAATTTTAAAATGACTTTTGAGCTGTTTCCATCACTTTGCGATTGTCCAAGAGAGAGATGGATTACATCGACGCTGGTTTGCTCTTCCTTGCATTCCCAGATGTCATCCTCGAATTTTGCCACCATTTCTAAACCCGTATTCAACAACCTGAATACTGAGACCTGAATTCCACCACTTGAATAATTAAAACTTGAATTTCACCATTTTTAATTTCACCTGATTTTTTAATTCAAGTTCTGGTGATTATAAAAATGATGCCATAATTAACCTCCCACAGTCTACTTTACGCATGCACAATCAGTGCTGAAATTTAATTGAAATTGAGTATTTAAATGAAGTCATTGTCCTGTTTGTGCAAACACTCCTGTAAATTAGGCTTATTCTAGAATGCACTTCATTCACAAAAATGCCTGGTGCAATTTCAACATGCAATGATCACACAGGAAGTTGGCATTCTGTTTCCGAAAGTTCTGGTACCCTAAGATCGGCAACAGTATACCGACTCACTGACATGCCCGATCTCCCATCGGACATATTTGGAACGGCTCAACAATAATACAATGAGACCATAGTTCAATCCCCATTCAAACGAAGAAGTATTCACATTGACTAAACAATCAAGAGCATGATAAGGAGATTGTATTTTTATCCCGAACATTGCATTTTGTCTCTACTAATAGTTTTGGTTAGATTTGGGTTTTGGTTGGGGGGTAGATTTAATAAAATAAACCATTCTCTTCACTGTTCAGATGAAAACAATTATTTTTACAACTGGCATCAGGTGACCTCTCCTGAACATAAATGGATTTCAAATTCAGTCAACGTATATCAATTTCGGCTAAAGAAAAATTGGCACACACTTGCTGATTTTTATGTGAGATCGGGCTGGCAATTTACATTGCACTATTATCGCCAGATGAAAAAAGAGGTAAAAATTATTTTAGTAAATTTATTGAAGAGTTGTTTGTGTACATTTCCTTTCATTTATATCATCAGTAATTCATCAAATAATGATCAAATGATGGAGAAGAGCATTATAACCATATATCCAGATGCATGGTGTAGTCAAATGCACTTTTGGCATGTTAGAGAGCTGATTCAGGTGTCTGGATCACAGTAGTCAGTGATACTGTACAGTCCAGATCATCCTCCACTATACAGCATTCAGAATCAGCCTGCAAGATCATAATTGCACAAGCAAATTCCATTCAGCAGGGATTTTGTGGATGTGTTTGCTTATAAGTCTTTAGAGAATAGGGTGCCAAACCAGCGCAGACCAAGCGTGCAAATAACCGGCACTAATACCGGATTCAATAAATTCATAGTTTGTTTAAATGCACTTTAAAAGTTTAAAATTAAAATTTAGATTCCAGAAGTACTTAAAAAATTATTTGTCTTTTTAAAATGTCAATGCTAAAGCATAGCCCAACAAAAATCTCACCAGTATGATTTTTGCATAATTAATGCGATAGTAACTCAGCTTTATCCAGCATGAATACACTTTGATCAGACCAACAGCTATGGTTGCCATTGACATTTAAATACAGAATCATTACAAATACATTTTTGAGGGGTATTTTAGCATCTCACACACAGACAGTAGGGAATGTTTCAAAATTAGTTTTCATGTGAATCACCTTACAAATGTGAGTGGAATGCTTTACCATCAACCCAAAATGTGTGAATATGTATATTGTGTTGAACTAAGATTTGCTGATGTGCTAAAGCCAGCGGCAACACATCACATGCGTTTGAAACGTCACTTCAGTCAGCTGTTAAACGCCGAATGCTTCCGTGTAGTAAAAACTGTTAAGTGTTCCATTTGGGATGATACTACACTTTGAAAATTCACAAAGTATATTTTATAAGTGCAAAGTATATAGTGTGTCATTTGGGACACTGCTGAATAGAATGTAAAACAAATCCAGAGAATGGACCAGAAACACATAGGGGAAAGATCAAGGAAGTTAGCACATTAAAAAAACATTCTGTTGTCTGTGCTTATCATCTGCATTGCTAAAAAAGGTCCACCAATGAGAGAATCACATCTAAATATGTCTGCAGCTCCGCCCACTCCCATGATGCACTGTGAATGATGCAAACGATTTGCTCTCCCTACACTCTCAAATTACTGAAATATTTGATATTTCACTATCAAATTGAAATCAATAGTTTCATATTTTGTAATGTTGTGATTCACCTCAGAGTTCATGATGCACAACACTTTTATGAAGGATTTAATAAAATACTTATGGAAGAAATTAATGGGAAAAATACTTCTGAAACCAAGATGGTTAAAAAAGTTTACAAGCACAGTTATGCTCAATAATTGGCACATTTGAACAAGTTTGCAGGCAAACAACACTGCGTGCTGCAGCCATGGATGCCAGCAAACGAACTGGATCAGAGATAACAGATTCCACTCGACCTAAAAAGCCTCGCCATCCATCTAAATACCACCATGACCACAGGTGTAGTAAAACAAGGGTAAATAGTGGAGATGCCTTTGGAAGATGGAGACAGCTTAAAGCCCAGAAATCCTTTAAAATATTCTGGGCCGGGACAGACAACTCTCCAATATTTTGAATTTGGACTGCAGTACCCATTTCAAATGCTTGTTGTCAATCTTACATATAGCACCTTTAACTGTGTTACTGGCCACTCATTGGTCAACACCTCAGACACACACACACACACACACACACACATGCAGACATTCATTCATGGTCCGCTCGGATGCACCGCTACATCTGTGAGGGTAGAGAGACGTGTGGCTGATGAGGGAGGTGACAGGTGAGTGACAGGTGTCCTGAGGAACTGAAGAGCGAGGGTTGAGGAGATGCCGCGGCCGCACAAGCGTGGTGTTTGATGTCACCGGTGGGCATAAGTGACACAGGTGAGGACAGAAACGTCCCGTGACACATGGACATCAGACAGACAGATGCCCATATGTGCAGAATGACACATGCGACAAACAGAAAACCTGTCGTCTCCATAAACTACTGAAATCACATAGCGCAAACAGCACTACTAAAGTCTTTTAGCTGGATATTGGTTTGTGTCCAGTGAATGTCTGTAGCACATAAAGTGGTACAGTGGTGAGCCACTAGAGAAAATCATGATTAGCATCCCTCTTTGGCCATGTAGACACTGCTAAAGACAACTCTTCTGAGTTCTGAATCCTGTTTAGTAACAACATGATCACACAGGAAGTTGACGTGTTGCTATTGAATATTTCAGTACCCTGACATCGACCACATTCTTCTGAGAGACTGGCAAGCACCATCTCCCATTTTTACATCAATTTAAATGTTTTTACCTTTTTTCTGTGGCGGCACTGTTAAGAGTGTTGCACGAACATTTACATTTACATTACATTTACATTTATTCATTTGGCAGAAGCTTTTATCGAAAGCAACTTACAAAAGAGGAAAAACATAAGCGAATCATCTTAAGGAGACAGTGGTACGAAAAGTGCCATACTACAAAGTTTCACTATCATCAGAATAGTATACAAAACTGATTTAAGTGCAGCAAGAATTGTTAGATTTTTTCCTTTTTTTTTAGTGACTGGTTAAATACTCTTGGAAAAGATGTGTTTTTAGCCGTTTTTTGAAGATAGAGAGTGAGTCAGCTTACGGATTGAGTTGGGGAGGTCATTGCACCAACGTGGTATGATAAAACTGAAAGTCCGGAAAAGTGTTTTGGTGCCTCTTTGTTTTGGTACGACAAGGCGACGTTCCTTAGCCGACCGCAGGCTTCTGGTGGGAACGTAGCTCTATATAAATGTTTTTAGGTATGCTGGAGCAGACCCAGTGACTGTTCTGTATGCCAGCATCAGGGCCTTGAATTTAATACGTGCATGAACCAGCAGCCAGTGGAGAGAGACAAAGAGTGGTGTAACATGTGCTCTCTTTGGTTCATTAAAGACCAGACGTGCTGCTGCATTCTGGATCATTTGCAGAGGTCTAGTTGCACATGCAGGAAGGCCTGCAATGAGAGCGTTACAGTAGTCCAGTCTAGTTATGATAAGTGACTGAACAAGCAGTTGTGTGGCATGTTCAGAGAGGAAAGGTCTTATCTTCCTGATACTGTAGAGTGTAAATCTACATGATCTTGCAGTCTTTGAGATGTGGTCTGTGAAATTTAGCTTGTCATCAATGGTTACCCCTAGATTTCTGACCGTTTTGGAAGGCGACACTGTAGTTGGTCCCAGCTGGACAGTGATGTGTTCAACATCAGGGTTGGCTGGAAAGACAAGGAGTTCAGTCTTGGCTGGGTTGAGTTGCAGGTGGTGTTCCTTCATCCAGGCTGAGATGTCAGCCAGACAGGCAGCGATTCGAGCGGTCACTGTGGTGTCGTTGGGCTGGAAAGACAAGTAAGCCTCCGAACAACCTCAGTTACACAGGTTCTGGTCCCATGGAAACTCAGAAGTAATTGTGTTCACATTATTAATGTTGAGTGCAAATCAGAGTATGTAAAATCAGTGATTGTATTTTCCCTCAAAAATTAGATTTTTACTCCACTAACAGTTAGGTTTATTTGGGCATATGGTTAACAATTTATATTCCTGTTGAATGTATTACAACATTAACAAGTCGCTATTCCACCCGCTTTCGGCGCCCCTCTGTGGACATTTCACCTGGAAACCGGAGCTCACTCATGCCTATTCATTCAACACTTCCAGCTTCAGCCACTGGCGGCAGTACTTCGCATTTCAGTGAGCACAGACCGATTTCAGATTAAGAAGGTTTGACCTGAAATACGGTGCTTCAAATACATTTTAAATTTTCACATTTTCACTTTCTTTTATTTATTTTTGCCTTTAATGTTTTCATGTATTTCTCTTTATGGATTCTTAAACTGTGTGTCTAATATACAAATTTTCCAGAATGGCTTATTTCATGCCCAGTAAATCTAGATAAACTATTCTATTCTATTCTATTAAATCTATTATAATCAATAATCTACACAGATCCCCTTAAAATAATCTGCCTGCCAATCATGATACTTGTCAGAACCCAATTTTTTATATGTTTATCCCCCAAATTTATGAATGCCTCATCGCCCAAAATACAAAGACTGGGGCAAAGTGAAATTTTTGTGCCCAAAACGTCACACATAAAACTCTGAACCTTCAACCAAAATTTTTGGATCTTAACACCCCCCCAAAAAACATGGGTTGCGTCTCCATCTTCTGATTGGCATCACCAGCAGGTGGGTGTGTCTTTAAGACCAAGCCTATACAATCTAGAATATCTACAATAGAATCCATGTAAAATCTTTAATTGCATAAGGCGAACCCTTGCGTCTCTAGATGTAGACTTGATGTTTTTTTTAGGAGAGATGAGAGCTGGGCCCGGGTTGAGGCGGAGCTGCGCGTTATTTAGCTGCAGGAGGATGCCCTCGGTGAGCAGACGGGGCATGGCCCACGGAAGGTTTGCAGCTCATTGCGAGAACATGACCATGGCAAAGTTGTGGTCACTGCTTTCCTTCAACCGAAGGAACGCCACTCCAGCCGCCCCCCGCGTCGCTCCTTCTTCCCACGGGATTGAGGATGATGCGGCTGGTGATGGAGGTGATTTGGGGATGGCAGCGGGTGTGGCTTCGCGCCTGCATGCTGGTTGACTTCCATCTGGGCTCGAGGCAACAGCGGCTCGCCTCACAGCCCGCCTGCCTGTCCTCTGGAGCCCCTCGAGCCTGATGAGCTTGCCGCTGCATCGAAGAGCGGTCCAGCATCTGATGCGGATGACTCGTCTGGGCAGCACGCCCAGGCTGAGGCTGACACCCAGATGTCCGACATGCTTGCCCAGGCCGCTGCCAGCGTGGGCTTGGACTGGAACCCTCCGTCCTCCCCACAGCCATCGCGGCTGGATGATTGGTTCCTTGTGTCTGCCCAAGGAAACCCCTCCCCCCCCGGTCCCTTTCTTCCCGGAGGTGCATGATGAGCTGACGACTGCATGGAGAGCACCCTTCTCCACTCGTCAAAAAGCCCCTCGCTCATCCGATCTCACTACCCTTGACAGCGGAGCGGCCCATGGGTACATGGCGATTCCCCAGGTGGACAGTGCGGTTGCGATCCACCTATGCCCCGAGAATGCTGCCACCTGGCGGGGTCACCCTGTGCTCCCCTCCAAGGCCTGTAGAATGATGTCGTCACTGGCCACTAAAGCCTACAGCATCACCGGACAGGCCCTCCTGCAAGTCCACCAGGCCAAGGCACTCAAAGATCTGCAAGTGGGTAGTCCCGACGTGCTGCAGGAACTGCGCTCAGCAACTGACCTTGCCCTCAGGGCTACAAAGGTCACAGCGCAGTCACTTGGTCCCTTTAAAACTTTTCCAGAAGCTCCTGGGGCATATGGCATCCTCTGCGGTGGTCACGCTGCTGGGGTTGATGCATATGAGACCGCTTCAGCGCTGGCACAAGACTCGAGTCCCGAGATGAGCATTGCACTGCGGCACGCGCCATGTGATGGTCACCCCCGCTTGCCGCCAAACATTCAAACCCTGGACAGACTTCTCCTTTCTGCAGGCAGGAGTCACCTTGCAGCAGGTGTCCCGACGTGTCTTGGTCACGACCGACGCCTCCAAATTGGGTTGGGGCACCATGTGCAATGGGCACGCAGCTGCGGGCCGTTGTAAGGACATGTCATGACTTGCCCGTCGTCTCCTCCTTTGGAGCCAGCACCGACGAATTGGGATCGGTTCGGCAAGGCCCAGGTAGACCTGTTTGCCTCCCGAGAGACCTCCCACTGCCCGCTCTGGTATGCCCGAACAAAGGCTCCCCTCGGGGCAGACGCACTGGCACACAGCTAGCCCTCGGGGCAACGCAAGTACGCATTTCCCCCTGTGAGCCTTCTTGCACAGGTGCTGTGCAAGGTCAGGGAGGACGAGGAACAAGTCACCCTAGTGGCTCCATACTGGCCCACCCAGGCCTGGTTCTTGGACCTCGTACTCCTCACGACAGCCCCTCCCTGACGAATTCCCCTGAGGAAGGACCTTCTTTCTCAGGGACGGGAAACTCTGGAACCTCCACGTCTGGCCCCTGGATGGGACGCAGAAGATCTACCACCTACCGTCGTAGACACGATCAACCAAGTCAGGGCCCCTTCTACCAGGCAACTTTACGCCCTAAAGTGGCGCCTGTTCGCAAATTGGTGTTCTTCCCGGACTGAAGACCCACAGAGGTGCACAGTTAGGTCAGTGCTCTTATTCCTACAGGAGAAGTTGGAAGGGAGGCTGTCCCCTTCCACCTTAAAGGTGTATGTTGCTGCTATCGCAGCTCACCACGAACCAGTAGACGGCAAGTCTCTGGGTAAGCATGACTTAGTCATCAGGTTCCTAAGAGGCGCCCAGAGGTTAAATCCCTCACGGCCAAGCCTGTTTCCCTCCTTGGATCTCTCGGTGGTCCTCGCCGGTCTTCAGAGATCCCCGTTTGAGCTGCTAGAATCAGCCGGACTCAGTGCCCTCTCCCTAAAGACAGCCCTGCTGATCGCGCTCGCCTCCATCAAGAGGGTCGGGGACCTGCAAGCGTTCTCTGTCATCGACACTTGCCTGGAGTTCGGTGAGGCAGACACACATGTGATCCTAAGACCGCGACCAGGCTATGTGCCCAAGGTTACTACCACACCCTTTAGAGACCAGGTAGTGAACCTGCAAGCGCTGCCCTGGGAGGAGGCAGGCCCAGCCCCTTCGTTGCTGTGCTCGGTACATGCCTTACGCACCTACGTGGACCACACGCACGACTTCAGGCGTTCTGAGCAGCTCTTTGTCTACTTTGGCGGACAGCGGAAAGTGAGCGCTTTCTCCAAACAGAGGCTCTCCCACTGGTTGGTGGATGCCATCCTGTTGGCCTACCACACCCAGTCCATGCCCCCCTGCTTGTGGGTCCGAGCACACTCAACAAGGAGTGTTGCGTCCTTGTGGGCACTGGCTAGGGGTGCCTCTCTGGCAGACATATGCAGAGCTGCGGGTTGGGCAACACCCAATATCTTTGTGAGGATTTACAACCTCAGGGTTGAGTCAGTCTCGTCCCGTGCTTTCTCAGGTCCGAGCCGGTAGAACTCGGTACACGTTGATGATCTGACAGGATGAATCGCTTCCGCCCAGCACCCTTTCCCTCGGCCGAGGTAAAACAGTGTGCTTTTCCCTCCCAGGAGATCACACTCACTCGGCTCCCTGGATGACTCCTCCCAAGCCCTGTGGGTCCACATTTCAGTGGAGGAATTCGCTGACTCAATCCACTGCGGTTATCTCAAATCTACCCTGCACTGGGAAAGGTGCTCCACAGATCAGACCTCCTACATGGACTCATCCTGTGTGTATTTTCCACGGTATGGTCCCCTTACGAGCTGACCCGCATCTCCCTTAGGTAGTTCCCACTGCCCTCCGGTCCCGTGTTGTAGCAACTCCCCCCTCCTCGAGGCTGGATCTGCCACCACGCCATTCTTTCCCACATGTGACCGAAGAGGCCCATGTGATGTATTTTGCCAAGTTACCTCTCCCTTCCTGGGCAGGTGTGGTCTCCGCATGGTCTTTTTCCCATGAAAGAATAGGAAAATGGGTAAGACCCCCTTCCCACGATGCGGTAAGGGCCCCAGCCATTTGGCTCTATGAGAGAAACATAGAGAGAAAAGAGGCCCGGCTAGGCTGGGCCCGTCCCAGGTTGGCAAGCGTCACCTTTTTCCCTGCTTGGGTAACTAGAAGGATTCCGACATCTTTTATGGGGCATTGGGGAAGGGTATGTGCAGCCTGACACAGCTGGTCATCCTGGCACGTGAAATACCTGCCCGCTCCTGTGTCAGCAGTAGACGTACATGGCTCAGCGCATGGCGTGATTTGAAGTGGACCCCTAGTGTCGCTTCTTCGACACGACGTCGAAGTGAGTGACAGACGGGGAATGTCTAGGTTACGTATGAAACCTACATTCCCTGATGGAAGGAATGAGATGTCGTGTCCTCCCGGCCACGTCGCTGAGCCGAGCCACTGAGGTGGCCGGACACTCCCGACTCCTCAGAAAACTCCTGAATGAACTCATAGTATTTCCTCACCTTTATACCCATATGTCCGGGGGCGGGGTATGCAAATACTGTCTGCCAACTTCTCATTGGCCTTTTTTCATGCATCAGAGGCATATTCGGCACTCAAGAGAGACCCCTAGTGTCGCTTCTTCAACACGACGTCTCGTTCCCTCCATCAGGGAACGGAGGTTACATATGTAACCTAGACGTTTTCTTTGTAAAGGTTAGGGAATCCCTGTGTGATATTTAGCCCTAAATATCTAAAACCTGATACAGACAACTAAAAAGGTATATCAGTATTTGAAATATGGAGGCCCTTACTGTTTATGGGGAAACAAACACTTTTTGAAAAATTCCATTTATAGCCTGAAAAAGTTCCAAATTGTTTCAGTATTTTAACTACCTGTGGAATACCTAAGAGCAGTTCTGAAAGATACAACAGCATATCATTGGCATATAAGGAGACTCTATGTTCTATGCCCCTACTGTCGATACCAGTAAAATGCTGAGAGTTTTAACCCTATAGATAGCAGCTCAATGGTTAAAATAAAAAGTAGTGGTGGTGGTGGCGTAGTGTTCTAAAGCACATAACTGTTAATCAGAAGGTCGCTGGTTCGCTCCCCACAGCCACCACCATTGTGTCCTTAAGAAAGGCACTTAACTCCAGGTTGCTATGCGGGATTGTCCCTGTAATCAGTGCACTGAAAGTCACTTTGGATAAAAGCGTCTGCCAAATGCATAAATGTAAAGGGCTAAGAGGGCATCCTTGTCTTGTACCCCTTGATTAGGGAAAAAAACTTTGAACGTACTCTATTTGTAATTACAGATGCTTTATGGGAAAAGTATAATAATTTAATCAATGAGAGAAGGTATGTTCCAAAGCCAAATTCCAAAAGTACAAAGAGTAAATAATTCCAATCCACCCTTTAAATGCTTTTTCGGCATCTAACGAGATGACTACCTGAGGGAGAGGGTCTTGAGAAAGTTTAGACGAGTGGATTACCCCTAACAATCTTTGGATATTACTAAAAGATTGTCGACCTCTGACAAAACCTGTTTGGTCTTTTGAAATCAAGTTTTCTATTACTGTATCTAAACATAAAGCAAGGATTTTTGTCAGTTTTTTTACATCGGAGTTTAGGAGAGAGATTGGCCTGTAAGCGGTACATTTCAAGGGATTAATTTCAGGTTTTAATATAAGTATAATATTTGCTTATTTCAAGGTTAGTGGTAAGCTACCCTTTTCCAAAGAGTCTTCAAACATATCAAGAAGAATAGGGGCTAATTTATCTGCATTTTTTTTTTTTTATAAAAGTCTATTGGATAGCCATCAGGGCCAGGAGTTTTTTTTGCTCTGCATTAATGTGATCGAGGTCAAAATTTCTTCTATTTTTATGGGCAGATCCAGATAGATTTTCTGTAGAGAATTAAGGGTGGGTATGTCTATATTGTCTAGAAATTCCTACATTTCAAAGTTAGATTCAGGGCTTTCAGAAGTATAAAAATTTAAGAAGATGTTCTTATACATTTCAATTGGATTAACTATTAAATCATAATCATTGTTACAAATTTGAAGTTGTAAGTTGAGAGGCAGCTTTAGATTTTAACTAGTGGGCTAAAAGTCATCCTGCTTTTTCTCCATCTTCGTATATGTATCCTCTAGAATGAAATAATACTGTTCAGTTTTATTTGTTGATAACAAGTTATATTGAACTTGAAGGTTCAACCTTTCCTTATAAATTTCAGGTGAGGGAGTTGTGGAATATAGGCAATCTAACCTTCTTATAGAATCAATTAAATCATCCAGTTTTTGCTTACGTTTTTTATCGGGCTGTCAATTTAACTTGTTAACACAATTAATTACATGCCCGTGGACCATAATAAGGAAGATTCCTGAGAAATGCGAGCTTACGGTACCACCTGTCTACTCCAGAGGGCAGTAAGTGAAATTTCAGCTGTATGAGCAACACACAGTTTATACAGTGAAGAAAACACTTCAATAGGCAGTGTCACTACTCGATCCACAATCATGCGTTACGTTCTTGCGTTCAAAACACTCGAAGGAGCGCAAATGCGATCTAAGGGATCTCAAGATGTGTATAAAGACTGAGTATTAAACTATATTTAACTTGACACAGTTTATGACGCAACACACCAGAGACATCTGACGTAGGCGTAAATTGATGCGCCCTTAAACAAGCCCCCATAATAAATCTCCAAGTGATTGACAAATTCACTTGTGAAATGGATTGCTGTGAACTGTATGCCAATGACTGACTTATGATCAATAATATGGTAGTAAACAATACATTGTATTCTAAAGCCGCTTTATCAATGGCCTTATCAATTATTAACTCTTCTGCTACAGGAATGTAAAGCATAATTATCTGAATATTTATATATATATATATATATATAATTTTTAAATATTTAAAAGATAACTATGTATAATTATATATTGATATAAATATGTATAATCATTATATATTGAGTTATTGTTATATGAGGGGCTTTCTCAGCAAATATTTGTATATGCGATTAATCGCGATTAATTAATCGGGACACCATGTAATTAATTTGATTAAAAATTGTAATCAATTGACAGCCCTAGTTTTATATTGAGAGTTGAAGTATATGAAATTATTTCTCCCCTGATAACAACTTTAAGTATCTCCCACAATGTAGATGCTGAAGTAGATTCTGACCTGTTTTGTAATAGGAAATTATCTATAGCTGTTGATACAAATGTACAAAATGTAGGATCTGATTACAAGGCCGTATTTAGTCTCCACAAAGGCCGTTCATTATACCTCAAATTGCAAATAAGGTCTAATTGCAATGGAGCATGGTCTGATTCCACAATAGTTAAATATTCGATTTGTCCAACAGAAGAAAGGAGAGAATTATCTATAAGGAAATAATCAATTCTTGAATAGGAGTGATGAACATCAGAATCAGAATCAGCTTTATTGCCAAGTATGCTTACACATACAAGGAATTTGTCTTGGTGACAGGAGCTTCCAGTGTACAACAATACAAACAATACCAAAAGCAGCAGCAAGACATAGGTAATTAAAAACAAAAAAAGACTAAAAATAAATAATTATACATATACGTACATACCCACATACACACACGTAGTGCAAATCTATTACAATCTGTTATATAAAGAACAAAAATACAGTATATTATGTACAGAGCAATGTAAGTAATGGCAGAAGATGTTAGATAATATAAATAGACTTAAACTGTGTATTGCATATAATTATTGCTCAATGGGGCAATTTAATTGTTCATGAGATGGATAGCCTGAGGGAAAAAATTGTTCCTGTATCTGACGGTTCTGGTGCTCAGAGCTCTGAAGCGCCGGCCAGAAGGCAACAGTTCAAAAAGGTAGTGAGCAGGGTGAGTGGGGTCCAGAGTGATTTTACCAGCCTTTTTCTTCACTCTGGAAGTGTACAGTTCTTGAAGGGGTGGGCAGGGGGCAACCAATAATCCGCTCAGCAGTCTGGACTGTTCACTGTAGTCTTCTGATGTCTGATTTCGTAGCTGCACCAAACCAGACAGTTATTGAAGTGCAGAGGACAGACTCAATGACTGCTGAGTAGAACTGTTTCAGCAGCACCTGTGGCAGGTTGAACTTCCTCAGCTGGCAAAGGAAGTACAACCTCTGCTGAGCCTTTTTCACAATGGAGTAGATGTGTATCTCCCATTTCAGGTCCTGTGAGATAGTAGTGCCCAGGAACCTGAATGACTCCACTGCTGCCACAGTGCTGTTTAGAATGGGGGGGGGGGGGGGGGAACAATGTTGGGGTGTTCCTCCTAAAGTCCACAATCATCTCCACCATTTTGAGTGCGTTCAGATCCAGGTTGTTTTGACTGCACCAGACAGCCAGCCGTTCAACCTCCTTTCTATATGCAGACTCATCATCATCCCGGATGAGGCCGATGACAGTGGTGTCATCTGCAAACTTCAGGAGCTTGACAGAGGGATTCTTGGTGGTGCAGTCATTTGTGTAGAGCGAGAAGAGTAGTGGGGAGAGCACACATCCCTGGGGGGCACCAGTGCTGATGGTACAGGTGGTGGAAGTGAATTTTCCCTGCCTCACAAGCTGCTGCCTGTCCATCAGAAAGCTGGTAATCCACTGACAGGTAGAGGTGGGAACAGGGAGTTGGTTTAATTTAGTCCGGAGAATGGCTGGGATGATTGTGTTGAAAGCCGAGCTGAAGTCCACAAAAAGGATCCTTGCGTATGTCCCTGGTCTGTCCAGATGTTGCAGGACGTGATGCAATCCCATGTTGACTGCATCATCCACTGACCTGTTTGCTCGATAAGCTGAAGGGTCCAGCGATGTCCTTCAGGTGGGCCAACACCAGTCTCTCAAATGACTTCATGACCACAGATGTCAGGGCAACAGGTCTGTAGTCATTAAGTCCTGTGATTTTAGGTTTCTTAGGGACAGGGATAATAACTGAGCATTTGAAGCAGCATGGAACTTCACACTGCTCCTACTGTATTGAAGATCTGAGTGAAGATGGGGGCCAGTTGGTTAGCACAGGAACAAAGGCATGCTGGTGAGATGCCATCTGGGCCTGGAGCCTTCCTTGACCTTTGCTTCCAAAAGACACAGCACACATTGTCTTCACAGATCTTGAGTGCAGGTTGTGTAGCAGGAGGGGGGAGGAGGGGGGTTGCAGGAGTTGTTAATGTTTGTGTGAAACGAAGGTCCTAGTGCGTGTGGGGTGTGAAATTGTGCCGTTCGAATCTGCAATAGAACACATTCAGGTCGTCAGCCAGTCGTTGGTCCACCACAGGGTTGGGGGTAGGAGTCCTGTAGTTAATAAGTTGTTTCAGGCAACTCCACACTGATGCAGGGTCGTTAGCTGAAAACTTGTTTTTCAGCTTCTCAGAGTAGCTTCTTTTAGCCACTCTGATTTCCTTATTCAGTGTGTTCCTGTCCTGATTATACAAGACTCTATCCCCACCCCTGTAAGCATCCTCTTTGGCATGACGAAGCTGTCTGAGTTTTCCTGTGAACCATGGTTTATCATTGTTGAATGATAAAAATGTCCTAGTAGTGATGCACATGTCCTCACAGAAACTGATGTATGATGTAACAGTATCCGTGAGCTCGTCCAGGTCTGTAGCTGCAGCTTCAAAAACACTCCAATCAGTGCAGTCAAAGCAGGCTTGTAGTTCCTGCTCTTCTTCATTAGTCCATCTCCTTACAGTCCTTACAACTGGCTTTGTTGATTTTAATTTCTGCCTGTAGGTCGAAGAAGATGAACCAGACAGTGATCAGAGAGTCCCAAAGCTGCACATGGGACAGAGCGATATGCATCCTTTAATGTTGTATAGCAGTGATCCAATATATTCCTGTCTCTGGTGGGGCATGTAATGTGCTGTCTGTATTTGGGCAGTTCATGTGTGAGATTTGCTTTGTTAAAGTCCCCAAGAATAATAATAACTCAGTCCAGGTATTGTTGTTCTGTGTCTGTGATTTGATCAGCCAGCTGTTGCAGCGCTGTTCACAGACGCATTTGGAGGAATGTAAACACTCACCAGAATAAACGGCTTACAGTTAATAAAGAGCGCTTCCAGGTTAGGACAGCACATCCTCTTTAACGTTGTTTCATCTGTACACCAACTTTCGTTGATGTAAAAGCATGTTCCACCGCCTCTCGTTTTCCCCGTTAACTCTGCGATGCAATCCGCTCTGAACAGCTGAAAGCCCGGCAGATATAATATGCTGTCCGGAATGGCTTCACTCAGCCAGGTTTCAGTGAAGCAGAGGGCAGCAGAGTTTGAAAAGTCCTTATTTGTATGTGTGATGAGATGTAGTTCGTCAGTTTTGTTGGGAAGAGAGCGGAGATTCGCGAGATGAATGCTCGGCAGTGCTGTTCGAACGCCACGCTGACGGAGTTTAACCAGCGCGCCAGCTCGTCTCCCTCGCCTGCGTCTCACAGCGTGTTTAAACAACACAGCCGTGCCTCCGACCAGCAAAAAATGTCCAGCAAAACGTCAGAATATTCAAAAACCGGGAAAAGATTATCTGGTATGTGCTGCCGAATGTTCAGCAGTTTGTCCCTGTTAAACCTTACTGGTCAAATATTACTAAACACAGGACAAACAAACAAAAACAACAAAAGAATTGGAGAGCTCCACACCGAGGCAGCCATCTGCGGCAACATCATTCATCACAAACATGTGAAAAATATGAATACACTCTGCTGTGTGGAAACAGAAAGCGCCAAGGATCAACAGCCCCCACTTGATCTATGAATGTAGATCTGTAATAGAAGCCGAGGCAGTAAATTGGATGCTTTTGTGTATCAGTATGGCAGTGCCCCTTGCCTTAGAGTCAAAGTTAGAATGAAAAACTGGTCCCACCCACGATTTCCTAATTCTCAACAATGCGTAATGGGTTTCCTGTAAATATATTATTTCAGATTTAAATTTTTTTAAAGTATGCAAAAATTCTGCATGACCCCCCCTGACTTTCGACCCCCTGGAGATTTATTTAAATCGGCCAAATCAGACATGGGCAAATATACAAATAAACATACAAAGATGCAATCAGCAACATACATGTTTCTTCACTAATAAGTTCTTCTAAAAAACATAACATAAAACAAAACTTTTTCAACACTCTTTGGATAAATGAAACTGAAACAAGCTGCAGAAATTACATAACTCCCGATTATCCAGTCTTTTTCTTCTTTTTGAGAGAACACAAACCACAATTTTTTACACAGAGTTCAGCATAGTGTCATTGTTACGCATTGTACTGAATAAGGCAATAAACAGAAAGAAACATATAGTCTTTTCTTAAAGTTTTAGATAATATGTGATAGAAAAAAATATATAAAAAGTCACTTTATTTCCTGAAGTATATTGTCTGTGTCATATACCTTCACAGTCAATTTATTATGGCCAGAGACAGTCTTTAGACCTGTTTAAGGATACGTTGTTTGTAAAAAGCCTCAGCAGCCTCAGGTGAATCAAAAGTGTGAGTTTCCTCTCCGAATTTCACACGGAGACGGGCAGGATGCAGAAGATGAAGTATTCCTTTCTGATAGAGGAATTGTTTGACTTCTTTGAATCCAGTGCATTTCTTTGCTAAAGCTGCACTCGTGTCTGGGTATAGCCTCAGTGAAACTCTGTTGAATTTAATAATCATGTTGCCTGACCCAGTGGAGTGCATTTTCCTTTTCCTGAAAACGGTGAAAGCAGACAGTGAATGGTCTTGGAGATTGCCCTGCTCCAGGTTTGTGGCCAAGCACGCGATGTGCACATTCGAGTTTCTTTAAGCAACCCAGATATAAATCCAATGGGGTCCTTTCCATCCTCAGAGCCTTCCGGAATATTGATGATACGCAGGTTAGCCATTCTGGATCTATTCTCAAGGTCGTCAATCAAGAAAAGATGAATTCTGTGCCTTCAAAGAATTAATCGTCACTTCCGCGGTGACTAGCCTTTCAAAGTTTTCACTGACCCATACTTCAGTTGATGCAAGTCGATGCTGAAACGAGCTAACTGTCTCACGTAGCGTGTCAAGGGAGGCTTGTAATGGCTTGATTGAATCTTGAATTAAACTTGCCATGTCCTCTTTTAAACTGGCCCACTGTTTTTTCAGTTCGGAGACTAGTTGACTCATCGACAAATTATCTGTATTATGTTTTTCAGGTATATCTTTGTTGCTAGTGGTATCATTAGCCACCATAGCGTGCCCACTGGGGTAGCGGCTGACCGTGTTGCTGGCGCGGTAATTTGCTTTTGTTTATCTGAGTTGTTCATTTCACTTTCTGAGCTGAATTTAGTTATTATATTTATATTTACTTTGCTAAACCGGAAATCATAGAAATAAAATTTGTATGGTTCTAAAATCACTTCCATGCTTTTGAAAGATATGTTCTTCATAAGTGAAGTGAACTACTGCTGTGTCTCCTCTGGTCCCACATTTTACTGTGATCTGTGTTTCTTATTGCTCAGTGGCCTTTTAGCCTGTATTAGATCCATATCTGCTGTGGAAAATGATAAACTAATCCAGTGACTAACCCCCCCCCCCCACACACACACACACACAAACACACACAAATAGGCATGACAATGAAAATGCACTTCAAGAATCTAAGTCAGTGATATCCATCTATTGGTTACTCACAACAAGATAAGTTATTGATCAGATCAATGTTTTATTCAGGGTGACAGAAGAATTGTCTGGTTCATGCTTTACCATTGCGTCATGTTGCATCAATGAGAACCCAACTGCTTATTACTGTCATTCAGCAGTCATAATGTTGCATTAGCTTCTTCACTCACATCTCAAACACAGCTGCAAAATGGAATCCTCCATCCAGTCACAATATGACAACACATTTCAATGAATAATCACTCAATGTGCATATTCTTTTCATGACAGAGGACACGAAGGTAAACGACTTTCAAAATAAGGCAGGGCTCTGCTGTGAGATGACCAAGCACTAGCCTTAAATTGAAATGCCAAACATCCTGCCAGTCAGAGAGCCCAAACAGAGTCCCTACATGGCAGGTCACATCAGGGTCAGGGAGTGTCTTTGGCTCCAGGCTGATAATCCCTTCTAAAGATGGAAACTTTGCACCCTTGCATGTTTTACGCCACAGCGTTCAGACCTATGCAAAAATCTGCTGATTGATTGGCCAGTGACACCCCAAATAAATGACCCAGCTTGAAAAGAGTACATGGATTAAGCCCACAGATCCAACTGGAGGGAGGAGAATGGGGGTAATTTGTCAGACCACTTCCATCTGTTCGGGTGTTTCCGTCACCTTCTGCCCCTGCTCGCTGGTCTCAGCCATCTCAAACATAGCTGGCAGATCCCGAAACACCATCCATCAGGCTGCGTCACGCATAGCATGTGAAAAAACCATCCCGTCGTGCCTCAGAGACGCTACACATTTAACTCTGCCAGCCAGCAACTCTTGACTGGAGTTCATGATCAAGCAAACTTTGGGTTGCCAAGGAAGAAATGCTACATTTAAGCCAATCATCAGCATGAGTCAAATGGATCGCAGAGCTGGCCTTCCCAGTTGCGCTTCTGGGGCCCAGAAGCGTGACTGGCTTAAGATTTCCTGTCCGTCTGGAGATTTAGTGAACCATCCTACAGAGTATCACTTGTGTTGGATGTCGTCAGCACAGCAGGTCAGGGAAAACTCTTGGCAGGGGTCTTAGTGGCTCATTCATCTGGACATGTGGATCCAGATATCTATCAGCGCTTCAGATAAAAGCCCCAGCGGTATCTGTGCATGCTTTACTTCTCTGCTGTTTGCAGCACATTTACAGTTTGGAGAAAAATTTTGTTGTGTTGCATAAATTAATAAGTACAAAATGAGGGATTTTATCATCTCTCCTTGTCTATGGAGAGACTGAAGTTGAGTTCTGAGTGCAGATGACATGTATGAACTGTCTGAGCGGTAATGCAGATGTGACAGCTCTCAGGTAACAAAGACTTGAACCAATGAATCTGATTATGGTGGCAAAGGATTCAGTCTAAAAAATAAAAACAGCATTGGCAATGCCTAAATAAACAGTGTTGTATAAGCAAAGGTAAATAAGGAAAGGTGAGGTCCTATACAACACATTGCCATTACAATGGCAAATTCTGGTTACAGGAGATAATCTCCTCTTTTATTGAAAAATGTAATGTTATGTTGAAAATGTAATAAAGATTTTACACAAACCTCTATAATGAACAATATCAAATGTCTACGCTGGTTTCTACTTTCATCAAACTACATATGGAGTTTCTAAACAAAGTTAGGAAAGAGTATTCATTTAATTCAAACAATCACAGCGCCAGAGTAAGCATATATATATAACTTCTGTTGACCTCAGTGCTACAACAGATCTTTCGGCATCCCTCCTCCACCCTAACTTTATCCTATGTTTATTGATTACTAAGCACAATTTAAATAAAGTCCAGGGGGGTATTTAGACCTTGGGTGGAGTCTCGAGATCACCTAAATTCAAGGATTACATTAAAATACAAACTACTGAAATTATATTTTAAATGCCATTCAAGTTTTTCACCAGGACATTTCAGTTGTGACTACAGCTCAATGGAAAGGATGTGGCACTGAATAAGTTAATCTTATTTGTGTTTAGTTTTGTAAAGAACTTTTGACTTCCTTGTGTGAACCTGTGCAACATTCATTACAAGAGTTTAATCAAACTCACACAGTGATAGAGAAATTCACCTCACTGAGAGAAACCCAGTAAGCCTGTATATGCTGCCAAATGGAGATGAAGTATATAACTGAGTGATGGAGGAAGAGAGAGAGAGGATGTGTTGTTGAAAGAGAGAGGGACAGTTTACAGTCGTAATCAGCATTAGGGGGAAATGTACTTGAGCTCAATGATGAAAATCCAATGCAAATGGAAGGAAAAGAAGAACTTCTCACTAGTCAGGGCACCAGAGCTGTCAAATACTTCCTGGTCATTGAAGGTAGTTTAGCACACCCTGCGTCCCATGATACAAACATTGTCTCAAAATCACAGCAGTTCCATGTTGATCTTGCTGTTACAGTTTGTGCTGATGTGCTGTTCTCAACTTCAACAGATGACAGATGAAACCATTGACAGTCAACAACAGCAACATGGACTACTGCTTGCATCACTTCTCTTAAAATGTAATACAATAAATTACACCCACGTGAAGCATTTATCAGCCAAATAGCTAATGTTACTGCATCTATGTGTACTTCTGCAGTCAACTGGACTTTAGGGTGGACTTTAAAGAATCTACTCAGTTTACTGAATTAACACATGATTTGTAGTACATTTAACTAACTGATATTGGCAATATGCTCATGCTGTATAGCCTGAAGGGAACTGGCTCCCCCAGCTTTACCTGGTTTCTCCCAAGGTTATTTTTTTCTATTAACTGACATCTTATGGAGTTTTGTGTTCTTTGCCAGAGTCACATTTGGCTTGCTCTCTGGGGCCCAAAAGATAAATAATTTGAAAGACAAATAATTTTAAGGCTTGATTTGTAATGATGTTTCTCAGTGAGGACTCTAAGACATTACAGACAATGTTGTATAATTTTCTGTAAAACTGCTTTGAAACTATGTGCATTGTAAGGCACGATATAAATAAAAATGGCTTGACTTGTAAAGCTGACAACCCCTGACATTTTCCTGAGTCACCCATGCCTCATGCTGCTGTCACTATGTGATGAACATCTTCACTTGGTTTCTTGCGCTGTCCTGATGTCAAGTGCTCATATTCATTAGCGTTCTGGATCTGTACTGCAGCGTGACTACAAGGGTCATCTGTAGAAGCAGCGATCTCTCCTACTGACCTCTGTAAAGAATTCTACTCCTTCCAGCCCAAGAGATACAGGCAAAAACTAGAAGGTCCAGCATTGGGTTCTGAATTACTGGAGGTTACAAGTCTCTGTTTAATAGCCTGTTGTTTTTGAAGAGTCAGTTCGAGGGAGGATGGGGGCTTGCGGCCCTCAGACAGTATTGAATTAATGTTGCCGCTCCAGCCCCCCACTTCACAGTGACTTGTTGGTGATTTATCTGATGGAAGGAATTCAGTGAATGGCTGGGATCTCTACCGTAACCTTTTACCCCCGCCAGATGTTCGCTCTGAAAACACGATAACGTTCATCCCAAAATCCCCATGCAAACATATCAAGTGGCTACTATGTGTTTGTGGCAAGACTTAGTGAAATTTCAGAGAGTGGTGAGATGGAAAAGGCTTTTAAACAGAACCGGTGCAGTCAGATGCTCCATATGGTCAGAAAAGCTTCTGCAGGGACATTAGGGAGGCGGGTCTCACCTGAGCCTAATGCACTTTTAAAAACCATACAAAAGTCATCAATCCTGGAATTGGCTCATTTTGAGTGTTAGGCAACATCCAAATAGAGTCACATATTAAATACTCAAATGTATCATAGTACTGGTTGCAACATGCATACAGATAATATTGATAAAGTATTTCAGGTTCAGTGGTTGTAAACGTGATTGCAAACCTTTATTTACTGGCAAACACTGCAGATCATGTTTCCACATTACATATTACACACCGTCACCACAGAACGGCACCTTGTAACAGGGACAGTGACCATGGAAGCCTCAATGTAGACAGCTCAAGGATTGCCCCTTTCTGAGTGTATAGCATTTTGCTCTGCTGCTGCTTAGGTGTTCATTGTTATGTAGGGTGACCAGGCATCCCAGTTTACCCAGGACAGACCACTTTCACGAGGTGTATCCACGTGTCCTGACAATTCTATAAGAAATGTTATTATGACCCGGTTGCAGCTGTTAGGCTCATTGTTTTTATTTTGTTTTTTTTTATGAAATTAAATTATCCTTAATGTCCTTCTAGCTGAAGTTTCTGGTGTCATTTGCAGGAAAGGAAAGCTGTTTAGTTGCCATTGTACATTGATTTGACGATACTTTCTTTCTAGTCTTTCAGAAAATCATCTTGCAATATATCTGGTTACCATGACCAGAGTTTGAGCGCTTGCTTGAGTGCTTGCTACTCACCGCTGCTCTCTGTCGTCCTGACAGCCAGCATAAGTTAGAAATGTGGAAAAGAATTAACAGCAAGCTGAAAGAAGCTGATCCATTTCTTCGCATGACACTTGAAAATATAATGTGATTTTTTGTTTTCAATGTAAATGTTTTGTTCCCCCCAATAGTTAAATCAGACATCGCAGATCAAATCCAGATAGCTAAGACAGAAATTTTTTGCACTTTTTACATAGTACGAGAACTTAAATGTTAAAATTGGGAATTGTATTTTATATATTTTTGTACATTGTGAATTTTATGTTAAAATGTGTACCGGATTTATGCACTGGTTCCGAGTGGTCGTTAGCACGTTGCTATGTAATTGCTAAGGCATTCTGAATGGTTTTTAGCGTTGCTATGCAATCGCCAATGTGTTCTGAGTGATGTTTAGCATGTTACTATGCCGTTGCTAAGGTGTTCTAAATGGTTGATAGCACCTTGCCATGTGGTTGCTAATGTTTTTTTAGTGGTTGTTAGCACTTGGGCTGTGCAGCGAAGCCATTATCTGTATTTGTATCTGTTACAATGGCAAAATTATATGCAGGTTTGGGGAGAAACATGTAATAGGATTACGTATTTAAAATACAAAATAAAAGTATTCCACTACAGTTACAATTTAAATCATTGGTAATTAGAATAGTTACATTCAAAAAGTATTTTGATTACTGAAGAGATTACTTTGCATTTTATTGTCATTTGTTTCATTTAATATTTAATCCTTTCAGATTAAAAACATTTATACATATAAATGATGTGATCCAAAGTGCATTTGAACAGCGGTGAAACACTTTCTTATGATGTGTTACATTCATACGAGCAGACAGAGAAGTACGTTTGAAGTAAGTTTGGAGCAGAAGAAATATAAATAATCCTTGTGTAAATTGTCAGCTTTATGCTAAGCTAAAATGCTATTTCTAGCCATTTTACATACACATGTTACCATACACAAGCATATTTTTTAACAAGAAAATTCACATTGGATCATAATTTCTTTTTTTCAAGTAAGATCTTTGATATTAGTGCAAAAATCATAAACAAGATTTATATTGTTTTCCTGTAAAAATATCTAAAAATCCTTAAAACAAGATCAGTTTGATGTATCTTGTTTTAGAAAGAACACTGCATAAGATATTTGGGTTTTTCAGAGAATGTATTTTTAATGTGTATTTTGAGTTTTAAAAATGAAAGTGAAAAAATCTTCCAGTGCTGAAGAAGTAATCCAAAGTATTTAGAATACGTTACTGACCTTGAGTAATCTAACAGAATACGTTACAAATTACATTTTACAGCATGTGTTCTGTAATCAGTAGTGGATTACATTTCAAAAGTAACCCTCCCAACCCTGATTATATGTATCTGTATTCAGGCTTAAACTCCTGAGACCCCCCTAACCTAACCCTAACCCTACTTTAGCTGCATAGAAAGCTATAGGATGCTCCCTTGCTCCTTATTTAGTTAATTACTTTTTTCATTCTGTTTGTCTGCACTGGTCTTAGAACAGTTCGATATGCACCTTATTTTATTCTTATTATATTCTTATGCACCTTAACTCCAAATAAAGCCTCTGAAAGAAACTTTATTTTTTTCAGCTTTTGGATGAACCCATATATTTTCAATGTGAAAATGCACATTAAATATATAGGAACGCATTAACTAAAGCTACCCTTCTGTCACTCACTCGACGTTGTGTCGAATGTAGTGACACAAGGGGTCTTTCTTGAGAGCGTTGTGTACCTCTGAACTTGAGAAAAGGCCAATGAGAAATTGGCAGACAGAATTTGCATGTCTCGCCCTGGACATACAGGTATAAAGGGAAGCGGGCGTGCGTCTGTCAGTCAGATTTTTTCTTCAGAGCCGAGTGGTTGTGCAGCAGCACAACTGTTCCACTCACCTCTGTTGGCAAAGCACTGCTGTTGGATCTATGGCGCATTTGTGACACACAGCAATGTGGGGTTACATTATGTGGTTTAATTGCATATATTTTGAATAGATATGTATATTGCTTTGTAAGGGCCTCATTTCTTTCATTTGGTTTATATAAATTTTTTAAGCTGTATTCCAAATTTCCACCACAAGGGGGCCTCACCTCCCAGTGAGACGACATATTGTGGCTGTATCGGACTCTCATCTTTAGTCTGGCAGAAGCGAGAGAAGGAAACACAATACCTGTTGCTGGTCTCATCATTTTCCGGTTCTTTTCAGGTTAATCGCTAGCAAAAACACACAAATGTGGTCAAAATAATGTCAGTATAATGTATGAATGCTTTTCCATGTTTTATACTGGATGAAGATTGTAGTTAGTAGTTATTTAGAGGAACACAGAGTAACGTGGTCGGAATGCTACAGCTAAAGCCTAGCAAGTTAGCTTCACTTACAGAACGTGTGTGTCACGTCGGGTATATTGTCCTATTTTGAGGCTCCTAATAATGTGATTTTATTTTGTAAAGCCCTGTCATGTTAAATGCTGTTTAAGCAGTGTGTGTTTGAAATACTTTTAACATGTACAGAGTTAACTTTTGCGTGTGTAATGTCTCACGCCAGCTGTACTGTTTTGTTAATAGAATTAACAGCATTCTGTTAATAGGTTAGCGTTGAGCCTGTGCGTCTGGAATCTTATTTGTAATGAGTAACATTGCAGTTATTAGTACAGTTATCAAAGCTGTAAGCAGCAGACCAAAGAAGTTTTTGAAAAAGTGTATTTTACTTTCATTTGGAAATGAAGACAAACAGAACACATGAATTTTGAAAATTATGTTTATATGGGAAACTGAATTGAAGTTATTTGATGATTATGGTTCTTATGAGAAGGAATGTGAAATTGAGAACATATTTAAAGTACATGTTTATGTGTAAAATAAAGTCTGGCAGAAGCGAGAGAAGGAAACACAATACCTGTTGCCAGTCTCATCATTTACCTGTTCTTTTCAGGACAACATTTTAATCTGACCACAGGCCTCACACCCGGGGCCTGTTACACATTACCAGCGGCTTTAAACCCTCTCTGCACGCTGTGCAGTCCACGCACAGAGAAAAGAGTATATTTCTCTAAAAGTGTTTTCACTCACAATAAAGCAATACACAGCAGGCGTTGAGCGTCCTTTTCAGGACGCATCTTTTTAAAGATGCCTTTCCGCCTCTGTGTAGTTTCT
Organism: Moxostoma hubbsi; assembly: GCA_032164185.1. Lineage (NCBI taxonomy): Eukaryota > Metazoa > Chordata > Actinopteri > Cypriniformes > Catostomidae > Moxostoma > Moxostoma hubbsi. Next base: position 25,227,534 of record JAVLUX010000044.1, on the reverse strand, counting down.
GGATGTGGTCGATATCTCTCCAAGACTGACGGTCATAGATGCTGCCTCATGTGCCTAAGTAGCGATAATACTGAGGCAGCGTTTGTGGATGGTTCATGTACTCACTGCGAGAACATGACCATGGCAGCGTTGCGGTCGCGGCTTTCATTTCTTATGTCGCCACATCAGCCACCCCCCCACGTCGCTCCTTCTTCCAACAGGATTGAGGACGACCCAGCTGGTGATGGGTGGGTTTCGGTGGGTAAATCCCCACGAACTACCTGCACCCCGGCACGCTCGCTCGCTTCCGTCCGGGCTCGAGGTTAATGTGGCTAACCTCACGGCCAGCCTGCGTTCTCCCTCAAGCCCCTGGAATTGGGTGATGATGTCGCCGCTGCATCAGAGAGCATTCAGGTGTCTGACACAGAGGACTTGCCATGCCGTTCCAAGCCACACCCGCCCGGTATCTTTCTTCCCGGAGGTGCATTTAGAGTTTACGAGGTCGTGCAGAACCTGCCCAGGTTTCTTTACTGCCCAGAACCGGCCTCCTCACTCGTACGCTTGACGGTGGGGTCCCCCAGGTGGACAGAGCGGTTGCAATTCACCTGTGCCCCGAGAATGCCGCCACCTGGTGGGATCGCCCGGTAATCCCCTCCAAGGCCTGCAGGATGATGTCGGCGCTGACCTCAAAAGCCTACAGCGTCACCGGACAGGCCGCTTCCGACCCTGCATGCCATGGCTCTCCTGCAGGTCCACCAAGCCAATGCACTCAAAAAACTGCACCTGGGTAGTCCCGACCCTGATGTGCTGCAGGAACTGCTTTCTGACACCGACCTCGCTCTCAGAGCCACGAAGGTCACAGCGCAGGCACTCGGGCGGGCAGGCACCCTCGTGGTCCAGGAACGGCACTTCTGGCTTAACATGGTCGAGATGCGACGTTGACAAGGCCCACTTTCTCAATGCCCCCATCTCCCAGCTTGGCCTCTTCGACCAATGATGTATGCGGCCGACAAATGCGACCTCCGGAGGACGCATCCTTCAAAATGAGACACAGCCACAACGTCCACGCATGTGACGCAGGGTTAAACAAGGTTAAACCGGAAGTTTTTAAATGTAATTAGTTGTTTCCATGTGGCAAATATGCCTTATTCATAAATATGTGTAATTCATAAAACTATTTCTACTTTTATTTTTATTATTATAAAAATAATATTTTTATTATAAATATTATAATTATTTATTTTGCATGCAGAACAGATTATCATTCACTTTAAAGTGCACATAGACCATGTACCCTATTCAGTTTTATTTAACCACAACCTTTAATGGTTTAATAATCACATTTCACTATATCACAATTCTGATGTTATTTTGATTGATTGTGCAGCCCTGAAGGATCATAATATTAGTCTAATGGTGCATTCACATACAACGCGAATCGAGCATTTCGCGCGGCGTGATTACATGCATGTAATTCAAGTAAATGATTACATGAATAGACACAAATTTGCGGCGGGCGGCGCAAATTAAGCGAATGGTGCGAAGTAAAAATGAAAAAATTGCTTCATTCGCGTGTGAATTTCACATGACACATTGTTGCGAAAGCCTATCAGCATTGAGATTGTCCAGATGTCACTGACATACTGATGTAGAAACAGAAGAAATCAGGAAAAATGGATGAGAAAATGGTTGTAGTGGTGTGTGGGCACCCGGAATTGTATGACACAACGTCAATGTATCTCGGACTTCCACAACAGATACAGAGCAGCAATCGTTGTGATATCGGCCATGGTTGATGGAGGAAAGATAAGTTATCATAGAAGCCCCTCCTCCTGTCCTTTTCCAGAAGAGAAAGGGGAATACTCGTGGGTTCGTGATACTCGTGCAAACGCGAGTTTAAACCCAAATTTAATCCAGTAGTCAAACTCGCGCAAGCAATGCGAGGAGAATTTTTATTTTGCGTTGTATGTGAACGCACCATAATGATGCGCTCTTTAGAAAATCAAGTGGCCAAATAACAAACACAATAAAAGCTCTTGATATTCACAATATTGCAACATATGATACTGCCAGCAAAATTCCAGCTCTATACAGCCCTACAAAACAGTCTGTGTTATTTTTGCAGATGACTTGCGTTCGCATTGTTTTAAAAAGAAATCACTTCAGCCCTTGCTCACTTCACTCACTGCCTGCTCAACTGCTTGAGGAGCAGTGAGTTACAGATGCATTTTCTCATATATAAAAGAAGACTGCAATGCAACCATCTGATTTAAACATGAAATCACACTGTGGGCACCGTTTTCATTCTGAAGATTTTACTTTGGTGGTATGACGTTTATTTGAAATATTGCTCTATCCTTCTGCTTGTTGTTGGAATCAATCTAACTAGTCTTTTTTGTATTATTCAGTAGAATTCATTATTCATTCTAAGTAATAATTCGTGACTTTCCGAATAAGGTAGTCAACATCGGACACACCCCTAGTTAGCACATTGCTATGCGGTTCCTAAAGTGTTTCGGGTTTTTTAGCATGTTGCTGTGTAGTTCCTAAGGCGTTCTGAGTGGTTTTTATGCTGCAGACCAACTTGTTCAACTCTGCGTCATTCAGACATGGTTTTGCAAAGTTCCAGTGGGCTGGTGTGTGACTGAGAGAAAGTGACAGAGAGAGAGACTTTGACTGTGCCAGCCAATATTTGTCACATCAGAGTGCATGAATTCTTGATTTGATGTGCCTTAATTGATTCATCTCTCTCTGTCGCATCAGAAGACTCCTGCACATTGAACTCATGTCACTGCACACTGCAGGAAGGTCGCTGGCCTCTCCCTGACCTCTACCATCATGCGCTCTGATATCAGTCGATGATCTGATGATGCAACACAGAGTCTGCATCTGCATCATCTCACTAATGAACACATTTAACATGCTGGTAATAGTGAATGATCATGGTGACGGTGAAAATGACCACACTCTGTAGAAATACTGTACACTATCGGAATTCTAGGGATCCTACAGTTATCAATACTTCCGAAACTTAAGTTGTATCGAGAATATAGATCCTTACATAAAAATAGCAATTATAAAGTTTTTTCAAAACTTGCTATTTTATTAATTAATTCCCATGAAAATGAATGTGTTGAATTATTTAAAGCTTCAAAGTGGAAAAAAACGAACTATCAAATAGATGTGTAGGATAAGAGATATTTCTCCGTCCTCTCATCTTAACGTAACATGCATTCTGTACCATACGGTGATGTTTTGTATAAGCATGACAAACAACTCTCAAAAATTTGTAATGGCTGACAAACCATTTACTGCTATATAATTTTAACCAGTATATCAATGGATGCGCTAAAGCCCAGAACAACGCACAAACATTCTGATCAATAAGAGGAAGGTTTTCTTACATGTGACTTCTATTGACACAGCTTTGGTTTGTTTTTAAATGTTCATTTGTGAAAGCAAACAGAACAAAGAAGAAAATACAACATTAACAATTTTAGCGCCTGATTCTGAAAAAATCAAATGAGTTACAGGTCTCAAAACACCCTAAATATGAATCGCAAGCGAACAGTCAAAGGTGAACGTTTTATTGGTCCCACGCAGTCTTAATGAAACTTAAACTAAAAGGGCTCTTGTGCCAAACACAAATCAGCTTCAGGCTCTGGTCTCTCTCCCCCTCTGGCGCTCTGGCTTGCCTTTTTCAGGTCTCCCTCCACCATCATTATAATGAGAGACAAGTGTTACAGATAATTACGACCCAGGTGACCAGCCTTCTCCCTCTCCCGCAGATGACACATGACCACACCCCTATACCACAAATGGGTTTTTTGATGATTGTTATAAGATTGTTATAAGACACTTTTTTTATTAAAAGTTAAATTAAAACATTGATATTGTTTTGTAATTGTTGTTAATACATTATACATTTTATAAAAATAATTTTTATAATAATTTTAATAATTAATAATTTTATTTTTTTTATAAAAAAATGTGGTTCAAAAACATGTGGTTTAATAACATTTAGAAATATTTTTTGGTAATATTTAGAAACACACATTGATCCTGAACATGAACGAGTAAACATCAGATGTGATGACCTACACAAGTTTGAATTGCCATCTTCCCCTGAGCATATTACTTTTTTTTGCTGAAAACATAAGTGCTACTTTTCTAAGCTAAACTCACCTCCAAAATGTTAGAGTTTGGGGTTTTCTCAAATCATTACCCCTATATAAGCTATTAGTACTAGTGATGCTTTAAACAGCATTTTGGTAATATTTGGAAATATACTTTAATATGGGATCACTTTTCTTATTTTCAGTGTTTTATTCACTAATGTTTTAAATAAACAACAAAATAGTGATTAAAATGTGTTAAATAAGAATGTAGTAAATGTATTGTTGTTTAAAGCTGGCAGAAGAGCATCACGTCTGCATGTTTTTCACTGGGGTTTCACTAACACTGAAATAATGAGGAATAAAACCGATTTATTGTTCTCTTTTCAAATGGCGGTGAAGCTTAGAAATTCTTCCCTCACTCGCCTTGTCTCCGTTACTATGGTTTTCTTACCAAGGTTGGCACGAGTCTTTGTGATTGTCATTGCATACAGCCATTGTTGGACAGAATGAAGGTAAAAATTTGTCATTTACCTTGGGTTGTTCTGAAAAGGCCCATCTCCGTTTAAGACTCCTCTAAATTGATTCATTTGACAATGAAGCATTATAATTGAACAGTTCAGTGGATTGACCCTTAAAAAGGGGAGAATCCGAAGGACAATTTCCTTGTCTCTACTTGAGTCTTTATGAAATCTAAAAATAATTGGTTAATTATTAATTCTTATAAATATCGTCCATCCTCTCTGAGGTCCACCTTCATCCAGTGTGCACCACAGAAAATAAGTGTTATGAGATGATGGGGACAATAAAATGGACATTCTTCTGTACTCTTAAGAACAGTGAAGTACTCTAGTGCAGGTCACGGTCTCGAGCGAGTTAAAGAGTTTTCATCCCCCACTTCATGAGCGGTCATCTATTGGTTTGTTGTAACCAGTAAATTTGACAGAACCTTGGAAAACCAAAATTGTTTGAAGGAAATACATGACCACTCTTGCTATTTGAAGTATACTTTATTGCCTTTCTCCCTTACAAGTGTGTCTCACTTGAGTGTGATACTTTTAATCTCGCTTTGAGGTTTACCATATAACGATTAATTGCGAATAACAGAGATAGAGTGAGCCGAGTGTCTTAATGTCGCATTAGGCCCACGAAAGAAGGTTGTCAACTGAGAATTTAGATTCCTGCTTGATAGCTTCTGAAGTGGATGCTACAGAAATCTAGTGATCACGTTAAGTCCTTTTTGAAGGGAAAAAAAGTTGCAGACGAAAGCCTCCTAAAAGCTCCGGAAACAGCAGTCACAGTGAAACAAGTTGGAATTTTATTATTCTGCTTCCCCTCTCTCCCATTATGCGTGTGCTAATGTCACATAGATTATGCTGATCGTAAACTGCCTTTGTATGGCCTGGCCTCATGTCAGTCTAAGCGTCTGCTGGGACGGGTGCGAGTCTCTCTAAAAGCTGCCTTTCCTGTGTCTGCGGCCATTTGTAGCAGCTCTGAGAATAACGCTGTTCCCCTAAGAGACCCCATTTCAGCTGCGTTTTGGTGTATTAATTGCTTTTTAATGTTTTCCTCCTGTTTCAGATGTGATTGTGTACAAACAAATCAGCAATAATGGAGGTTTAAGTATTTTGTGATCGGGTCAAGAGAGAGTAACAAGCGCAGCACTGAATAAACCATAACTAGGATCTGAGGTGGGGAACGGGGCGATGCTGCTCTGAGGGATTGAGCATTGCCATTTGGATGCCAAAAGCTGCGTCCCGTATGGAATATTCCCAGTCGCAGATCTGCCATACTGTACGAGGAACGATGCTACGTGAAAATGCATTCCTGGTGTACCTTTTGGGAATATTTTGAACACATTTGACAAGTTGAGGAAGCCATTTCAACATCTCTTTTTACTTTTCCATCTGGACCAACTTTGGGTGAAATGAGAATTTTATGGGATTGAAATAAATTTTTCATTCACTAAGTCTTTTATCTGATGACGGATCTCATTGCGTTATATTCAAACAATTTCAAAAGTGGAAATTAAGGATGTGTAATTATGAGGAATTATGGGAGAGAACATTACACATGATATTTTATGTAAACAGCAAGAATCTGACATTAAATCTCATTTAATAAGTCTTCAGAGTTAATTTTGTGAATTCATTTTGTGAATTTTGTGTTATTTTAAGACTAAACCTAAACGATAGTATCATAAAAAGCAAATGTGAGATGAAAAACACAACCATGTCATTTGGTGGTGCTTCTATGACACTTTTGGCTCTCATGTGGACTTGTGTTCTCTTCAGGACTTGTACCCCTGTCCTTTACATCACAAGTGTAATGCTCTATCAGTTGAGCTACTGCACAATTTGATCACACTCAAACAATATTGTAGATGTAGTTTGTTATGTAATGCAAATGTTGAGTCATGTACTATAATAAAAGTGTTTCAGAGGAAGGAACAGAGTGAAAAGTACATGTTTGTGAAGAGATAATCTGCCATTTTACTTGTGATTTGTGTGAAAGTGAATAAAAGTAAGACCAGTTTATGCTTTAGTCAAAAAAACAAAACAAAAAGTTCTCTGATAGAGTTATGATGCAGTCTTTTAGCAGAAACGCACAAGTTTTAGTGATATCATTTAATTTTCTTACTATGTAACCAGCCAACAGCACATTCTGGAAAATAGGAAATGCAAATAAGTAATCTCTGAAATCCTAATGAACTCACCATATTCATCATTTGGCAACATGGAGCTTAGCGTCTGTACAAATACACAGAGGAAATGGAGTTTCTCGGCCAGACAAGAATAAAATTAGCTTGATGACCAAGTTCCTCCCCTGTTCCATTGGGAATAAGACATTACCTCCATTTGCTTCAGACAACCAGAGTGTCATTCAATTCATTCAGCTGCTCTGATGACCGTGAACATCCACAGATCTCTGTGTTTTTAGCATCATTCCATACCTGCAGCTGGGTCTTCTTGGGTTCACAATTGAACATTTTGCCCTCATTTGGGAGCACCAAAAAAAAAAACAATAAATCCATATTTCAAATGAGTGATACATCACATGTTAATGAGATAATAGTGAATTATCAACAAACTAGATTTGAAATTCCTGAAGAACATATCGGTGCTTGTGAGGCAAAACAATTAAAGTTTGAGGTTCTGTGGTTGTGTGTAAATGAAATTCTGTTGGATGGATTACTGTCGACACTTAGTACACATCTTGTTTTCTGTCGGCTGTATACAAAAATAAACACACAAAGAAATACCGTCTTTATATAGTAATGTCACCTACTGTACAAATGTTTAAATACACGCAGGAAAGAACAGACCAATTGAAATTTATATGAAAATATTACAATGGTGTCATCACTGTAGACATGATACATTTTGAGTCAATGGTACATTTTCAAACCTTAAGCTTAAATTGTATAAAAGTAACTTTTCCAAACCCAAAAACAGATAGCACACCTAAAATGGAAATTGTGTACAAAACAATGTTTGAATGGAGTCTGTACATTAAACAGTTGAGCTGAATTAATAGCAGAAATTTGAAAAGAAAAATAATAATATGAAGAGGAATATAAATACAGCGCTCGCTTTGCCAACAACCCTAGTAACCACTCAAAACATCCTGACAGTGCAGAAATATAAACTAAAGTATAATAAATTGTAACACATTTATTTTGTTTTACTTATTCATTTGTTCATTGTTGTGGAGAATCCAAAGGCATTTTGACCAAATACATGATAAGATTAGTTTTTCACTGATTTTAAATTTAAAATGGGTCAAAAACTGACCTAAACATAACATGGCTAATGAAATATCTTGGGTTCAATACAAGCTCAATCTACAGCATTTGTGGCATAACATTGGTTTCCACAAAATAATTTTAACTTCTCCCTCCTATTCTTTAAAGGGGTCATGTCATGAGGAATACAATTTTCCTTGATATTTTGACATATTTATATTTTTACATATATAAGAGATCTTTCCACTATAAAAACATACTGTTCATACTGTTGAGGTTGTTCATTTTCTGGCTCATTATTTTCAGATTGAGGTTGAAATATGGCTGATATTGAGGGGCTGCATGATGCTAGCCAATCATAACTGTGGGCATTTACATTTAAGTTTTAAGGAGGCGCTTAGACTAAAACCAAGCGTTTCAAACAAAGAGCCAGAGACAGGGTGGAAAATCATATATTACAAAATGTTGACTGTTTAAATGCAAAAATAAAGAACTAACATTATCAGTGGACCTCAGAGGTCATATATATAAGAGGTATTTCCACTATAAAAACATACTGTAAATTTCAGAACTCAAAACTTAATCCCCAATGCATTTACTGAAACCATGCTGCAAAAATGCCTCGTTCTCTACTTCTGTGACTTCCCTACGTCATTTGGGGGCTCATTAATTCATGACCACTTCCACAGCTCAAAAACATCAACGTCTACTTAAAATCATCACACCCATGGCCCCGCCCACTGGCACTTCAGTTTGTAAGCAGAGAGAGATGGACAAACAAGGTCTACTTTGGCCAAACAATTCCCGAACACCAAAGGGGACCCATCAGGACTATTTTAAATAATTTTTATATTTAAAAATGCACAGACAGACATCTTTGACTGTTTGATGCATATCTCAGGCTGCTTTTAAAAGACATGGTGTCAAGTTACAACTATGAAGAGGAGAATCCACTCTCTGTCATTCAGCTGCTGCTTCTTGCTGTTTTGAGGACAAAGGTGTCAAGGACGTGTTCTTTCGCACATCTGCAGTATTTTTCATTGTTGGTGTATAAAAACATTTGCTGGATTAGATGTGGACTGGATGTGTGTGTGTCTAGTTTGCGCAGTGCTTTGGACTATGTGTGGGCATCATGTGGATGTGTCTTCATTGTATTTCAGCATGGATTGCATGTTTTTTTGCAATCAGCTTGGATTGCTTGTGAACCAGTCATAATACGATTCAAGCTTTGCAAAGGAACTGTTATTGAAGGATGGGGCAGTTAAAAACAGTTAGACCCAATGCAAAACAGTGAGTAAACAGTTCTGTTCATGAATATTTCAAAAGTCATGACTGTTTGATAGTTTATGGTGCTGACACCCTGTTTACACTGGGTGTGTCCGTTCATGCGATGCAACGGCTTGAGGCTGTCTACACTGGGCGAGTTGAACTTTCTAAACCATTTATACTGTCGGCACAACGTACACTTCCATTGTAGACAGTAGCATTGATTATAGTGAGTTCTATTGCTTTTGACTCGATGCGCCTCTCGTGTCCGGTTTTGACAGGGTGTGAGTGTTTATAGTCGTGCTTGAGATAAACAGTTTAATATGTTCATATGCAATGTGTTGGATGTGCTTTATGTGTAACCCCTGAAATTTAGTTTGATAATTTTGTTGAGCTGGTTCATTCTCTTCAGACTGCGTTTGAAATATGACTGATTTTGAGGGGCTGAACAATGTTAGTCAATAATAATAATAATAGTGTCCATCCATCCATCCATCCATCCATCCATCTTCAACCACTTATCCGAAGTCGGGTCGCGGGGCAGCAGCTCCAGCAGGGGGCTCCTAACTTTCCTATCCTGAGCCACATTAACCAGTTCTGACTGGGGGACTCTGAGGCGTTCCCAGGCCAGTGTGGAGATGTAATCTCTCCACCTAGTCCTGGGTCTTCCCCGAGGCCTCCTCCCAGCTGCATCCTTACCAGATGCCCAAACCACCTCAGCTAGCTCCTTTCGACGCAAAGGAGCAGTGGCTCTACTCCGAGCTCCTCAGCGATGACTGAGCTCCTCACCCTATCTCTATGGGAGAAGCCCGCCACCCTTCTGAGGAAACCCATTTCGGCCACTTGTACTCGCGACCTAGTTCTCTCTGTCATAACCCAGCCTTCATGACCATTCGTAGGAACGAAAATTGACTGGTAGATTGAGAGCTTTTTATGACAACAGAGTGCAATACCGCCCCCACTGCCCCGATTCTGTGGCCAACCTCCCGCTCCATTGTCCCCTCACTCGTGAATAAAACCCTGAGGTACTTGAACTCCTTCACTTGGGGCAATATCTCCATTCCACCCGGAGTACGCACTCCATTGGTTTCCTGCTGAGAACCATGGCCTCAGATTTAGAGGTGCTAATCCTCATCCAAGCCACTTCAGACTCGATTGCCAAGCGATCCAGTGAGAGCTGAAGGTCACGGACCGATGATGACATGAATGATGACCACATCATCTGCAAAAAGCAGCAATGAGATCTTCAGCCCACCGATCCGCATCCCTTCCCCACTCTGACTACGCCTGTCCATGAATATCACAAATAGGATTGGTGACAAAGCGCAGCCCTGGCAGAGACCAACCCCCACATGGAACGAACTCGACTTCGTGCCGAGGACCTGGACACAGCTCTTGCTTTGGCATACAGGGATTGGATCGTCCTAAGAAGGGACCCCCCCACCCCGTACTCCTGCAGCACCTCCCACAGTATCTCCTGGGGGACCTGGTCATACACCTTCTCTTGATCCACAAAACACATGTAGACTGGGTGGGCATACTCCCAGGCCTCCTCCAGGATCCTTGCGAGAGTAAAGATCTGGTCTGTCGTTCCACAGCCAGGACGGAATTGCATTGTTCCTCTTCAATCCAAGGTTCGAAAATCACCTGAACCCTCCTCTCCAGCACCTTGGAGTAAGCTTTACCAGGGAGGCTGAGAAGTGTGATAAACCTGTAGTTGGCACACACTCTCTGGTCCCCCTTTTTGAAGAGGGGAACCACAACCTCGTTCTGCCATCCCTTGGGATTTCCACGCAATGTTGAAGAGGCGTGTCATCCATGACACCCCCTCCACACCCAGAGCTTTCAGCATTTATGGTCAGATCTCATCAATCCCCGGGGCTTTGCCACTGTGGAGTTGTTTGACTACATCAGTGACCTCCCCCAGGGAAATTGAATCTGATCCCCCATCAGCCTCTGGCTCTGCCTCTAGCATAGAGTGCATATTGGGATTTAGGAGTTCTTCAAAGCGCTCCTTCCACTGCCCAATATCTTCCTCGGTTGAGGTCAACAGCATCCCATCTTTTCTGTATACAGCTTGGATGGTGCCCTGTTTCCCCCTCCTAAGGTGGCGGACGGTTTTCCAGAAGCACAGACCAAAAGTCCATCTCCATGGCTTCTCTGAACTTTTCCCACATCCATTGCTTTGCCTCCCTCACAGCAGAGGTCGCAGCACTTCTGGCCAGTCGGTGCCTTGCATCTGCCTCCGGAGACCTCCGGAGACCTCCTGGACAACATATCGCGGAAGGCCTCTTTCTTCAGTTGGACAGCTTCCCTGACTACCAGTGTCCACCATGGTGTTCGAAGGTTACCGCCCCCCCCCCCACCGCAGTTTTGGCAATGGAAGCTTTGAACATTTCCTGGTTCAATGTCCCCAACCTCCACAGGGATGCCTGAAAAGCTCGACCAGGGACCTCCTCCAAACGTTCCCAGTTCACTCGCACTACTCGCTTGGGCTTCCCAGGTATGTCCAGAGTCTTTCCCCACCCCCTGACCCAACTCACCACCAGATGGTGATCGGTTGACAGCTCCGCCGCTCTCTTCACCTGGGTGTCCAAATAATATGGCCTCAGATCTGAAAACATGATTATAAAATCGATCACGATTATAAAAACGTTCATCGACCTTCGGCCTAGTGTGCTCTGGTACCACGTAAACTTGTGAGCATCCTTAAGTTCGAACATGGTGTTTGTTATAATCCATGACTGGCACAGAAGTCTAACAACAAACATCCAGTCTGGTTCAGATCGGGGAGACAGTCCTCCTTGGACAATCCAAAAGTTCCTTCCAATCACGCCTCTCCAGATGTCCCTGTCATTTCCCACCTGCGCGTTAAAGTCACCCAGCATCACTATGGAGTCCCCTACTGGGGCCCTATTCAGGACTCCATTCAGGGTCTCCAAGAATGCAAAATACTCTGAACTGCTGTTCAGTACATATGCACAGACAACAGTCAGAGTTTTTCCCCCCACAACCCGTAGGTGTAGGGTGGCGACCCTCTCATCCACCGGGGTAAACTCCAACGTAGCGATGCTCAGCCGGGGACACGTGAGTATCTCCACACCAGGATACTCTTGAGTATCGCATCACACCCTGGGAAACTCCAGAGAAGTATAGAGTCATCCTCTATCTAGGAGTACGGATCCAGAGCCAAGACTGTGCGTCGAAGTAAGCCCCACCAGATCCAACTGGTAGCGCTCCACCTCCTTCCCCTCCAGGGAGGTGACGTTCTACGTCCCCAGAGCTAGCCTTTGCTGCCCGGGTCTAGTCCATCGAGACCCCCGGCCTTCACTGCCACCCATAAAGCAGCGCACCCAAATCCTACAGATTTTCCCATGGGTGGTGGGCCCAAGGGATGTAGAGGGGGGTGTCACGTCGCATCTTCAGGCTGTGCCCGGCCGGGCTCTGTGGCAAATCCGGCCACCAGGCGCTCGCTGACGAGCTTCCTCCAGGCAGGGTAACTCCTCCTCTTGCCGTTATTCCATCGAGTCTTTTTGAACCATTCTTAGTCTGGCCCCTCATCTGAGATCACTTTGTCTTGGGAGACCCTACAAGAAGCACCTGGCTCCAGACAACTCAGCCCTCTGGTTCATAAGGGCACACAAACCTCTCCACCACGATAAGGAGGCACTTAGGTCAAAACTGAGCGTTTCAGGCAAAGAGCTAGAGACAGGGTGGAAAATGATCATATATTACTAAATGATGACTATTTAAATGTAAAAAGACTTAACTAACATTATCAGTAGGCCTCAGTGGAGATAATACAACTATATAAAAAGAGCATTTCATTACCCCTTTAAATAAAGCAAAAATCTGGGTTACAGTGAGGCACTCACAATGGAAGTCAATGGGGCCAGTCCATAAACATTAAAATACTCACCGTTTCAAAAGTATAGACACAAGACATAAACAACATGTGTGTTAACACGATTTTACTGTCATAAAATCACTTTCTAACCTTTTCCGTGAAAAGTTATATCCAATTTGACAACTTCGTTGCCATGGTGACGTAACATCGTAAATCAAAATAAATAATCAACATTATGCCGCAAATGTTGTTGATTGAGTTTAACTTGTACTGAACCCAAATATTCATTTAAGAGCACAGTTCATAGTTTAACATGAATATCACATAATTTTAATGATTGACTATTACAATATTACCAGATTTAGATGAAGATTTCACATTTTAAATCATTTTAAGCCATTTTGATGCCCCCTTGGAGGTTTGCTGAGGCCCATTAGTGAGCCCCAACCCCCTCGTAGAGAAGCACTGCACTAGAGTCAGTGTATTTATTTCCAAAGGAATGTTTTTGTGACACACACACAGATGCTAACGCACACATCAAGAGACCGTTTGCAGCTTTTACATCGGTTGGCTGTTTGCAGTAAGTGAAGACATGATGTAGTCCTTTAATGCCTGCAGCATAAACACTGATGCCCCGAGTAAAGCTGTGGGCTGACCCACGGCTGATGCACACTGCGGGGCTCCATACTGTAGCTTTAACCTGGAGCCTGAACAAACACACCACATGAGCGACAGCTTTTAAATGCAACCCCCACAGGGAGTGTCCAGACCGCAACATTCAGCTGAATGCGTGGAAAGAGAAGTCCATGCTCAGTATCCATTTATACTTTCTCTTTTTCTGTTTTGAGCTTTTATTTTGTGTCATCTTTGTCTGATGTGAAAGTTTTATCTGAACATGAAGCGTTACATGTCTGTAACGACCACCCGTTGCACAGACCATGCACTCACTTGACCCAAGAGCAACATGCTTCACCCACTTGATGTGTCCCCATAGTTACGGTGCTGTGACCACAAGGTTAAATGACATTATTGTTCAAAGATGGGTGAACATGAATGGCTCTTATGCCGTCTCTATTGCTATAGCGTGTATTTGTCTCGTCAGGTCGATGCAGCGGATGGTTGGAATGGGGTCATGATGAGGATGTCACATAACAGGATGAAGAGCTTCTGTGGTCATAGGTGTTCAGCTGAGGAAAGGATTCACAGCTGGCATGAGTAAAGACTTGCAGCGCTTATTTCCACACCAAGTTTAAACAAATTACACTCATACTTCAACCCATGACCCCAGTTTACCTCTGACCTTCTTAGTTCTCAATTTAGTACAATGTTATTCTTCTGTAAATTATCTAAATCCTTCCAAAATAAATACTGTTACACCAAGGATAAGCTTTATATGAGAAATATCCAGCCCTTTTTGAAAATGTGCTTTTCCCAACAGACAATAGCTCAATTTTGATGGATACATTTAGCACAAAATGGACTATTTTAGGGCAATTTGTCCTGACAGTTATGCACAGTTCTGTAATGTACTGCAATACGGTAAATGAGAATCATCATTGAAAACAATGGGAATAGTAAATGTCTGGACTGGTAAAATGTGCTAAAGTGTCCTGAAAATAATGTCACAATACAAACAAAATCAGAAAAAAATGAAGCCTACATTTGTTTTTTGTTTTTTGTTTTTTTGCATTATTGATTTAGGGTTAAATATGACTAGAAAATTCCCTTGACAGGTTTCGTTTCAATCACCCAATGATTCATTATTATTTTATTATTATTATTATATTCTGTATATTCTGTATATTTTTTATATTACTATATTCTATATAAGATTTTCAAAATCTGTCTATTTGCTACATGTAAAATAAAAAATTATTTATTTTGATTGTAGAGTGAAATAGGACCAGGACATTTTCTTGACAGGTTTCATGAGAATCAACACACAAATATAATGTATAATGATTGGAATGGAAAAGGAAGACAATTATGAACAATCAGAATAGAAGTAAACCTTACTATTTTAAGTTACACTGTACAGCAGCACACAGCTCCTATGTATTAGATCACTTGTGTGTTGATTGGACAATAGACCTTTATAACCTGAGAGACTGCTTGAGTTTGTGTCTGTTTCATGTAACAATCAAAAACAGATGTGATGGGGAATTATAGACCTGCGAGTGTCATCACTCAGACTGCACCCAAAGACCACATCATACCTGCATGATACATGCAGATAATACACCAGAAAAAAAATGGGAAGTAACGAAGATATTAGCATAAATACAATTCTCTGTAGCTTCACTAGTTTTTAAATAAAGTAGCTTTTCAGTAGCGAAGCTATATTATTGATTAGGTACCGCATAGCTTTAACAAAAGCTACACCGCTACATCATACGTCCTTTTCAATAAATTGGTCACATGTAAGCAAAACAGTCTGAATCGGTTTGCTATTCTATCTGAACTCAGACTGAGTGTTCCTGCAATTAATCGTTTGGAGTGATTTTTCACTCACCAACAAATTAACTTTAAAACAGAGAGAACAAAGAGAATGCTGGTTGTAGATATTTATCTACAGTCAATGATAACTAAACTAGCAAATGCATCCTGTCCTTTGCCTGTGATGAAAAAGGTCTTTATTAAGTTCAACAAGTGTGCAGCTTGTAAATGACTTTTGCAGATAAATACATCTTCCAACCAAACAGTATCAAATTAGTAGCCTACACGAATACACTTATAAAAGTACCATGGCATTACCATAATTTTGGTACATGTACCATTACCCACGAGCACCATGTAAATACAATAATATATGAATATGGTAAACATATATTAAACATCATATTACCATGGTAGTAACATGGTATTCTTTGAAGTGCAGTGCACCATGCAAATACAGAATTGTAAATATGGTAGTTGTATATCAAAGTATGTATACCATGTGATACAGGAATTTTTTACAGTACATAAGAAATACAACAACTAGACACAGAATTACAGGATATGATGAATAGTATATGTACAGAGAGTTGTTATATACGAGAAAGTACAAAGAGTATGGGTTTGTACTTAGTAGGATAAATATGAAAACTAAAATATAAAAACAATGAATTTGCATATAAAACATATTGGTTTGTATAGGTAGCATTTATAAATATGACTTAACATGTTTTTTTTTTTACATGCACATATATTTTATATTGTATTTATTAACTATGGTTTGCACAGACTAGTTGATTACAACTAGCGCAGTCAACACTGTCAGCCTGAAGTATACTAGTCTCTTACCACAGGATTTATAAAACAATGTCTGTAAAAAATACAGCGGGTTCGAAACCAATGGCTCTGCACTGAACAGGTGCAGTGGCTCAAATATATATTAAAAGATGCACATAAAGAATGCACTTAATTCTTCACTTTGCTCAACATCACAACGCATATACAACAATCTTACACATTCTCCGTATCAGTATTGCACATGCAGTACTAAATCAACACTGATAATGTTCACAACATTATATTGGCTATGTTTTGCATAGGCTAAGTTTAAATAAATGCTATGGTAGCCTTTGCCTTCAAATCTAATTTAAATACGAGTGCTATGCAGAATCATTTAATAAGGCACAAAATTAAAAAAAGTTTACTTTCAAAAAACAAGAATTCACATACACATCTAAACTACAAGTCTCTCTCCACTGCCCCTCCCCAAGAACCCTCCAAAATAACCAAATATCCACCCCACTTCCAGTCAAACAAATCCCATTTTCCCAGCCTACTATAAATTACCTCCTCGAATGCTGCTACCCTGCCTATTTACCACACCACTCCTGAAAGAGGGTGCCCCTGCCGACTTCCATAACTCCATCTTCTGATTGGCAGTGGTGGGTGTGACTTTAAAACCAAGCCTATACAATCCTATAGGTCCAATAGAATCTATGTAAAATCTTAAATTGCATCAGACATACCCTTGCATATCTAGATATATTTTAGAATCCTAGCCCACACTCCCTCCTCCAATATCAAGTTTAAATGTGGAGTGGTGGTGGCGTAGTGCTAGAGCACAGGGCTGCTAATCAGAAGGTCGCTGGTTCTAACCCCACGGCCACCACCATTGTGTCCTTGAGTAAGACACTTAACTCCAGGTTGCTCCGGGGGATTGTCCCTGTAATAAGGGCTCTGTAAGTCGCTTTGGATAAAAGCGTCAGCCAAATGCATAAATGTAAATCTTTCTCCCATAATCTCTTGAGAGAAGAAGAAGCTCTGTCCCCCAGATTCTGAATTAACAGGGAGTAATACACTGATGCCTCATGACCTTTTCCAATAGCAGTCATCCCACTTCCAGAGTATCTGCTGCTTTAGGGGGCTACTCCCAAAAATAGTACGTAGCAGGAGGCACAGCTGTAAATACCTAAAGAACTGAGATCTAGGAATCCTAATATCTCAACAATCCACTCTCATATAGGTGACAGAGCATATTAATCTCCCTCACAATCCCCTCTGTCCAGCAGAAAGGGGATTTATTAATACATAATTTTGGGTTCAGCCATCTGCTTGCAACATTTAAATAAATGTCCAAATTAAACACTCTGGACATACTGCGTACAAATGCGAGATAACGGGGTGTAACTTAACTTCTCTTGTTAGTTTAATAGAAAGGCTTTGCAATGGTGAAATGGGGCAAGAACTTCCTGTTAAATACAAAACCAGGAGGGGCTCTCTCAGGTGGAAGTGATCAATGAGCCAAATGTCTGAGACCGAATGCATAATAATAAAACAAAATCTTGGGTTAGCCTAGCCCAATGTTGTCAATCAGCTTATGTAGCTTACCATTTCAAATGAAGGACTTCACTATGCTATCAAATTGCTTGAAATAAGAGAGGGGGACATCTACAGGGAGAGATTGTAGCAGGTAGTTGAAATTTGGAATACAATTCATTTTAATACATTAACCTTCCCAATCATAGATAAATGTAATGAAGCCCATCTGCCTATATCGTTCGAAAACCTTTTTATTAAAGAGTCAAAATTAACTCTCTTGCTGGGAACAAAATACCCAAATAATGAATGCCCTGTTTGGGCCACTGAAAGGCACCTGGCTGAAAAGCCATTATCGGGCAGTACACTGTCAGAGCCAATGCGGATTTTGACCAGTTAACTCTGTATCCTGAGAACTTAGAAAAGGAATGAATAATTCTGTGGAGTCAAAGCATAGATCTAGAAGGGTCAGAGACGAATAATAAAATGTAATCTGTATAAAGCAAAAGCTTATGTGCCACACCACCCTCCTCACACCGCCAACTTTCTTATCGCAGCTGCTAATGGGTCCAGAGCAAGACAGAACAATAATGGGGAAAGAGGGCAACACATTCAGGTGTCCCTATCCAGAGTAAAGAAATCTGAAATTAATCATTTTGTTTGTACTGCCGCTAACAGAAGTCTATAAAGTAACTTAATCCATCCAATAAATATACTCCCAAACCCGTACATTTCCAAAATCTTAAAAAGATAAAGGCATTTGATATGGTACAAAGGGATTTTGGCATCAAGGGAGATGGCAGTGACCGGAGTCTGATCATTCGCCATTGACCACATAATATTGATGAAAAACCTAATGTTATCAGAAGAGCTGCGGCCCGAATAAACACTACCTGATCTATATGTATTAGAGATGTCATAACATTACTTAATCAGTTAGCCAAAAAAAATTGACAATATTTTTACGTCTAGCTGGATCAGGGAAATAGGACATTTTACTCTTACTCTTACACTCACTTGGATATTTTTTAAGAATCAGACTGATCCGGGCTTGCGTCATGGTTGGCGAAAGCTTTCCATTCTTAAATGATTCCATATAAACTTCTAGTAAACGTGGAGCAAATTCTATAGCATAAGATCTAAAAAGCGGCAAAACTTTCTGGCCCCGGTGCCTTGTATGTAGGCAAGGCTTGTATGTAGGCAAGCTGCTCCAAGTTTATCTCAGAATAAAGATAATATTTATGGTCAGTCATCAGTTTAGGAAGTTCTAATAGTGCCACAAAATTTCAAATATCTTCATCAATACATGAATATGTGGAAATATAGAGATCAATATAAAATTATTTAAAAGCATTATTAATATCAATGTCATCAGACAACATTTGGTGCTTCATCTCTGCCTTGGCACTTTTAATATTCCCGTCCAACTCCACAAATTCTCATGCTTTGTATTTTTTGGTGAATGAGGCATACTGTATGATCCGCCTTATGTGCCTCCCAAGCCATGCCCACAGAGGATACTGATGACCAGTTGGTCTCCATATAAACATTAATTTCAGCCTTTAACATTTGTTGCATTTCAGGATTTTGCAAAAGGAATACATTAAAGTACCAACTATATGATTTATTTTTCTATGTATGAGGCAGCATCTCTAAACTCACCAGGGCATGATCTGAGACTAAGATGTTTCCAATTGAGCAGACAACAACAGAAGAAATAAGGGACTTCTTTATAAAAAAAGAAAATATTTTCTAGAATTAATCTTATGGACCAATGAAAAGAATGTATAGTCCCTACCAGATGGGTTCAAAAATCTCCAAATATCTGTAAGACCAAGATTTTTACACATCCTGTGAAGCATCAATGTTGCTCTAGGGGTCTTAAACAATTTTGCTTCACTATGATCAAGGACTGTGTCAATCAATAAATTAAAGTCTCCTCCCAATATTATATCATGAGGGGTGCCAGCGGCATGCAACATCTCTTCAAGATCTATAAAAAAGCCCTGAACATCAGCGTTAGGTGTGTAAATATTAACCAAAATCAACCTTTACCTCTGAATTTCTGCTAAAACAGTAATGACTCTTCCTAATTTATATTAACTCTGTTAGAGACATTTGAATTGTAGATGTTTACTTATCAATGTTATGACTCCCCTTCTTTTTATGGGGTGCCCCAATCCATTCACATTCCACGTCGAGAGAGACAGTCCACTCATACAAACATTTTGACATATTAGAAAGTATAGATTGTGTGTTAAAAACAAAATTATAAAGACCACATTCCAACATTAGTCCAGTAGTCAAACCCTGAACTTCCCCCAGAACCAAACAAACACATAAAAAAATGTGTGCATTAACCCCACACACGACACTGGCAACCGGTGTCCATCCCTCCAAACTCAAACAGTCCATGTATTCCTACGAGAGACCCTGCAACAACAAGCTCAAGTCCGGTTTTTCTATAAACATTTTGTGAGACAGAATTACTCAACAGAAGATATTATTTAAAACATACTCCAGACAATAGTTGGGATAAACACAAAGAATGAGTAGATTCATCCACATAACTGTCCCGAAGGTATATTCCTCCACAAAACAAGCTTCAGTCGCTAGCAGAACAAACACAAAAAATTTTTTTGCAATTTCTCAGGCAGTCAAATGAATGTTCAGTGAGCCGGCTGTTAAATGAGTGCAACAAATGACCCAATCACTCCAATGTCCTGCAAGAAATACTCCACAAAACAATCTCCAACCAATAGGAGGAATAAGCACAAAGAATGTACAGATTCATCCACAACACTGTCCCGAAGTATAATTCCACAAAACAAACTACAGCAGCTAGGTGGAACCAGCACCAATAGAAAAAAAAGGCACCCAGTTTCATTGTGTGGTCAAGTGAATGCTTAGTGAGTCAGACCTACTCGGCTGCAAAGTGAGTATCACACAATGACATTCATTCCATTGACTTTATGAAGGACATCACTTGCTGGGGACATGTAAATACTTTATGGCCATCCTTGGGATCTATTCTCAATTTGGCCGGGAACATCAGTGCAAAAGTGGAATTCTGTTGATGTAAGAGTTTCTTGCATTACTTGAATCGATTAAGTTTCTCTCTTGTCGAATTCGCAAAGTTTGGGCAAAAGAAAATGCTGTGGTTCTTCCTGTACTCCTCACCTCATGTAAGACAAGATCTTTATCGGATGACCTCAGAATTGAAATGATCTCATATTTAATTATTTTAATTAGGAGTATTTCTCTAAAACATCGACATATGTGATTATTTGCAATTAATTTGATTAATCAGCATACCATGTAATTCATTTGATTTCAAACATTTTAATCAATTGACAGCCCTAATTATATTTAATATATTAATTTTACTATAGCGCATTACAGAGTTTATGCAAAGATATTTTGGTGCCAGCCAACGTGTCTGGGAATTATAAAGTTTAACGTAAAAATGTGAAAAAAATCTGGTCATCTCATTTCAGTGTTTATTTTGTGCTGTAACGCAATGGACAGTGCATAATATACAATATAATAATGACACAGTGAAGTCAAATTAACAATTAATTTTCATTATAGCTGCTTTTCTATAAAAAAAGTCATGGAAGCTTCTAATTCAATAAAAACATTGAGGGCAAAGCAAAAAGCTAAACAAATCTTTTTGCTCACAAAGAAATATTAAAGTAACTAAAATTGTTAGGATATTATGTCATTTTATTTATGACGTTGATGACTATTTTCCTTATAGCACAGAAGTGTTTTGGTGCCGGCATGTAGTCAAATTTGTTCAGCGTTTCTCCGCAGTTTCTCCTTTTCCTCCAAAAGATGGTAACGGAAGTCTGTTTCAATGCTATTCTTAAGTGAGAAGTAGTGATGTCCAGTTCATTCTTTTGAATTTGTTCACGTCTCGAGTACACTGAGTTGATCACAGCAGTTTGCGACTCACCAGTACACTGATCTGAGAAACGCCTCTTTCGGACATCAGTGAGCAGCTGATGAGCATGCGTGAACCGAGGACTTGAATGAGGGGGAGAAATATTTCAGTCAAGAGATGTAAACAAATTTTACTATTGAGTATTGTGCATGCAGATTATATCTGAAGTTGTGATGAGCTGGATCATGGTTTCTCAAAAAAAGGGTGAGTTGATTAAGACTAGTTTAATCACTTTTTATGCTTTAAACATGTGTAGAACATCCACATTTGGTCCACATCGGTGACAGTGTTGGATGCTTTAGGTGCAAAACTTTAATGTAGGATGTATTGTAAAATAACTGAATGAAACACTGATGACAATAAACGCCTTTATTATTCTAACTTAATTAAATAAAATGTTATAATCATCAATATGCCCTTACATATGGCTTTATTGAATGAATTTGTGCGTGTATTCTACACCAGCGTATTAATATTACATATAGTGACATCATTAAGTGATGATGTAAATGAACAGGTGAATCATTTTTTTTGAGCCAGTTCATTGAAACTAACCGTCCGAAAGAACCGTTTCACAAAAAAAGAATCAGACTTCCCATCACTTGTGAGAAGCTTCTCACTGTGGGCATGCAACATGGGAAAAATGCAGGCTGCTTTTGAGGGTGTGCGGAATACAACGCACTGTATTCATAGATTAGGACTTTTGAAGTTGTCAGGAAAGTTTAAACCTCCATGGCAGTGAAGTGCTATCATCACTGGGATGGTGTCACACTGTGCATTTGTGGCATCAACTAAAGAAGTTAATTACGCTTTGTGTTAATATTTTCACCAGATATTGTGTCCAACAATTGTGAGGTTTTAATAGTCAAAAACGTCTAGGTTACTATTGTAACCTCCGTTCCCTGATGGATCGAAGAAGCGACAGGCCGAGTCACACAGCACGTACCCTTCCCCAACGCCCCATAAAATCGTCATAACCGTCTGGTTCCCAGCACCCCGAAGGGGGGAACAAGGCGATGTGCCAAGCATGGGAGCAAGCCGCGCCTTTTCTCTCTTTATAATACTCGCATAGAGTGGATTGTTGAGAAGTGGCTGGGCCCATCTTAACGCTATCACACGCATCGGGGAATGCATTCTTTACCAACTCCTATTCTTTCAGGGGGAAAAGACCCCGCGGAGACCACCACCTGCCCAGGCTGGAGGTAAAGAGTGGCGGAATACATCACATGGATTTCCAGGCTACATGTGGAAAATGGCGCGGTGGTAGATCCTACCTGTTAAGAGGGGAAATACACACAGAGCGATTAATCCACACAGGGGCCCTTCCTGTGGATCACCTATTCCAGTACAGAGTAGTTTCAGTTCTCGTAGTGGGTCTGGTCGGGGACTGACTTTGCGCACCACAGGTCTAGGGGGGATTCATCCAGGGAGCCGAGTTAGTGGGGTCTCCTGGGATAAGAGCACGTGAGATCGCCTCAGTGGAGGGGAAAGCCGCTAGATGCAAGTGGTACATGTGGTTCTACTGACTCGTACCTGAGAGAACACGGGATGAAACCGACTCAACCCTGAGATTTTAAAATCTCGTAAAGGTATTGGGTGTTGCCCAACCCGCTGCTCTGCATATGTCTGCTAGGGAGGTGCCATTGGCCAGTGCCCACGAGGATGCCACACTTCTTGTTGAGTGTGCTCGAACCCGCACGGGACACGGCCTGGGTGTGATAGGCCAATAATATGGCCAATCAATAATAACCACCCTGTGGGAAAGCCTCAGTTTGGAGACAGCGTTCTCTTTCTGCTGTCCACCAAAGCAGACAAAGAGCTGCTCAGAACATCTAAAGCTCTGCGTGCGGTCCACATAAGTACGCAGGGCATGCACTGGACACAGCAACAAAAGGGCTGGGTCTGCCTCCTCCCGGGGCAGCGCTTGCAGGTTCACTATCTGGTCTCTGAAGGGAGTCGTAGGAACCTTGGGCACATAGCCCGGTCGCTGTCTTAGGACGACTTGAGTGTCTGCCAGACCAAACTCCAGGCAAGTGTTGCTGACAGAGAATGTTTGCAGGTCCCCAACCCTCTTGATGGAAGCGAGCATGATCAGGAGGGCCGTTTTCAGGGAGAGGGCCTTGAGCTCGACTAATTCTAGCGGCTTGAATGGGGGGTCTCTGGAAGCCCGAGAGGACCACTGAGAGATCCCAAGAGGGGAACAGGCTTGGCCGGGGAAGGTTCAACCTCCGGGCTCCTCTAAGGAACCTGATAATTAAGTCGTGCTTACCCAAGGACTTGCCGTCCACTGCTTCGTGATGGGCTGCATTGGCGGCTACATACACCTTCATGGTGTCCTCTCCTGCAGAAATGAGAGCACTGACCCCACTGCGCACCTCTGTGGGTGTTCAGACCGGGAAGAGCACCAATTCCCAAACAAGCACCACTTCAAGGTGTAAAGTTGCCTGGTAGAGGGAGCTCTGGCTTGGTTGAGTGTGTCTACAACAGCAGGTGGTAGGCCACTTAGATCTTCCAAATCCCATCCAGGGGCCAGACGTGGAGGTTCCAGAGGTCTGGGAGCGGATGCCAGAGGGTGCTCCGTCACTGAGAAAGAAGGTCCTTCCTCATGGGAAATCACCAGGGAGGGACTGCTGCGAGGAGCACGAGATCCGAGAACCAAGTCCAAGTGGGCCAATAGGGGGCCACCAGAATGACTTTGAATGCCTCGTCCTCCCTGACCTTGCACAGCAGCCATGCAAGTAGGCTTACTGTGGTAAATGCGCACTTGCGTAGCCCCCGGGGCCAGCTGTGTGCCAGCGCATTTGTCCCAAGGGGGACCCCGTTAGGGAGTACCAGAGCAGGCAGGTGGAGGTCTATTGGGAAGCGAACAGGTCTACCTGTGCTTTGCCAAACTGTTCCCAAACCAGCTAGACCGACTGGGGGTGAAGCCTCCACTCTCCACTGAGTGCACCTTGTTGTGACAGCGTGTCCACTGCCGTATTGAGGTTGCCCGGTATGTGAGTGGCGCACAGCAATCTGAGTCACTGCTGGCTCCAAAGGAGGAGATGGCGGGCGAGTTGTGACATGTGATAGGAGCGCATGCGATTGGGGGTTGGCTGTGCTCTCAAGAGAGTCCCCTAGTGTTGCTTCTTCAACACAACGTCGAAGTGAGCAACAGATGGGGAACATGTAATTATTGGCTAACGGATACCATGGAAGTTTTTTTTTCAAGTTTGCACTTTTAACTTTGTTGTGAGCAGAAAGTATACTAGAAGCAGCCCAAAATGACATGGTAGATCCAGCAGTTGTGTTTTTCATCTCACATTTGCTTTTTCTGACACTATTGGTTAGGTTTAGGTTTAGGGTGGGAATATTGGTTTTGCTGATTTAAAACTCATTACAGCACTAACCTTAAAAACCTGTTTGAGAGAACATTTAACAAACATTTCACCTTGGAACTGGCACAATACGTGTAATGAACCATGTAATTTAATTTTGCAAAAGTGTTATCACAGTAACACAATTTTCATGAAATCAGGCTGTGTATAAAAACATGCGATGTCTAAAGTACATTTAGACAATCAAGTTTTAAATAATTTTCTACAATTATAAAAGTTTTTCAAAATGAAAGCAGAAAGACCATCTGTAGACACTCGCAGGTTCACTGCAGCTCATGACAAATGAAATGCCAGACGAGTCAGTGTCTACAGATGGCTTAACGGGGGAGTGCAAGTGGACACCAAGCCCACAAGGGTTCGAGAGTCCAGTGGGTTAACTTGGCCGAGACCTCTGACACAAACATTGTAGATATAGCGCAGCCTGTGGCGAGGAGGTGTCATTGTTCTATGGCCTTCAATGATTAGTGTCAGGACGGCTGTTGGTTCAGCCGCACTCTTGAAAACGCTGCCTCTGTCCGGCAGTCCCAGTTTATTACTAGTGACAGGTTTCACACTGAGGCAGTGTCAAATCTCACAGCTTGTGAATAACAACCAGACAGATTTTGTTGTTGGTTTTTTACCATTTGATGACAAAGAGGGCAATAATTGACCTGGAATATTCAACAGATTTACCCTTAGATTTTGTCTTTGATGTGTGAGCTGCTGTAAAGTATAAAGATGCTATTTATTTCAGGGAATTAAATCTTCATGCAGGACAGTCTGATGGAGGTGTCACCATTGCAACTTTTTGCCTCCATCATGAAAATTTTGCTGTCCATCAGTTGTCACCGCAGTTCATTTGATTCCATCATAGACTCGTTAATCTTTGGATATTATTGTGAGTGGTTAACTGCAATATGTTTTAATTTACTAACACTAGTTACTAGTTATTAGTTATATAATACTATTGTAAATTTGTCAATTTAGTCACAGAAACTTTAGTAACATTATACTATTATATAGATATTTTTAAACACGTAAAAAACAAACCTACGTATAACCAATTCTCAACAATATAAAAGTCTAGTCATAATCATTTATTCCTAAAATTATTCCTATAGTTCCTATAATTATTCCTATTATTCCTATTTATTCCTATAAGATTGATTCAGAAGACTTGGAATTTTGTGCAGGAGTCAAATTGACTACATTTATCATATTTGTATTTTGTATTTTGGTCCAATTTGGAGTCCAGTTCAATTTAACAACAATCGGGTACATGATGAGAGTGAGTAATGACAATTTGTTCCTTTAAGAGTAAAAACTGACTAAAAAATAACAGGCGTTTTTGGGGGGTACATAAGTTAAGACCAGTAGACATTTCCTCACGAGAGACACTGAGCAATCAAACACAGCTCCATTTCATTCTACAGTTAATGCCAAACACACTGCATTGTAAAATCAAATTCATGTTCTGGCAAACTCTGGGAAAAGCTGCATGCCAGAGAATATCTGCGGCTCTTCTGCAAGTCCCCCCCCCCCATGTTACTTTTCAGCAACTGAACTGAGGGTAATGACTCTGAAAAGAACAAGAATGTTCTTTCAGTAGATAATTAGGCAGATTGGTTTACCAGACTCACTCAAGAGCCATTGAGATGCAGCGACTGCGCAGGCACGTCGTCTACAGGATTGAAGAGCTCCCCCGAGACACATTCCCCACTGTTTCATTTCTCAAAGCAGGTGCTTGGCAGGTATTCACTGGCCATGCAGGGCCTCAAAATAAGAAGCCTGGTGAAGAGGTCAGTTTCAGAGGTCAGGGGTCAGGAATCCAAGGTCATGAGGTCAATGGTCACTGAAGTGTGCAGATGACATAAAAGAAAAGTCTTGTAACATCTTTGTGTGCTAAAGATGTTTATTGCAGAAGATGAATTCAAATGGGCTTGTGTGCTCACATACTTGTTTGCATAAAGGTGAAGTGAGTCATTTCAGTCATTTAGTTTCTCTATAAGTATGAAGAGTGTTAACACTGTGATTCTGTGGCACTTGTTTGTTTGAGCATCATGACCAGCCCAATTCTTCAGCATTGACTCAGCATTAAATGTTGAATTAACCAATAGCATGAGTTTGGGGCAGGATAATCTGTTTGTTCGACCAATGTCAAACAGGGTAGTGTTTAGAAAACCTGTATTTAATACAAGCATTATTTTTGCAATTCTTTTTGTTGCCGCAAGTAGTACAGAAATTACACACTTTTTAAACAATAAAGCCAATCCATAGTTTTGTATTCACTGATGCATATATCTTGGAAAATCTGAGTGTTGGTTTAGAGTTTTATGCCCCCTAATTTGGCCCCCGTGTCGAATTAAATAATGTTTAGAGGATTCCTAACATATTTCAATCTTTGCTGACAAACAGTAAAGCCACTCCCTATATGCATATTATGCAGTCTGCGTAGGGCACCAACTTCCTAGGGGGGGCAACAGAAACTCCACTGGCTGCCCAAATTCACATGTTATACATTATTCAAAGACCCAACAGCAGTCGTGGAACACGGATGATCTCCACCACATTCGTACCACGTCTCGCACCACCCTATCACCCCCTCAATTTGCTATCAGCCGTTCTGCTGACAAAGGCCCCCAAATAAAGATAAGTAAAAAGCACTGATGAGTCAAAGCATTATGACCACCTGCCTAATATGCTGTTGGTCCTCCACGTGCTGCCAAAACAGCACCGACCTGCAGAGGCATGGACTCTACAAGACCCCTGAAGGTGTCCTGTGGTATCTGGCACCAAGACATTAGAAGCAGATCCTTCAAGTCCTGTAAGTTGTGAGGTGGAGCCATCATGGGTCAGACTTGTTGGGTCTGATTGAGATCTGGGAAATTTGAAGGCCTGGGTAACACCTTGAACTGTTCATCGTGTTCCTCAAACCATTCCCCAACAATATGTGCAGTGTGGCAGGGCCCTATTTCCTGCTGAATGAGGCCACTGCCATCAGGGCATACCATTGCCATGAAGGGGTGTACCTGGTCTTCAACAATGTTTAGCTAGGTGGTACATCTGAAATTGATGTCCACGTGAATGGCCGGACCCAGGGATTCCCAGCAGATCATTGCTCAGAGCATCACACTCCCTCCACCAGCTTGTCATCTTCCCACAGTGGATCCTGATGCCATCACTTACCCAGGTAAAGGCACACACATACACAGCCGTCCAATCAACAATTTTGCCCTTATCAAATTTGCTCAAGTCTTTACTCCTGCCCGAACTGATTGTTCAATTACCATCTAATCTACCCAGACCTTGACATGTAGTTTTGTTAGGAGATGATCAATGTTATTCACTTCACCTGTCAGTGGTCATAATGTTTTGGCTTATCATTGTATAATAATCATACAGTTATTTCCGCTCCTTAAATATGATTGGGTAAGACTTCAACAGCAGTAGAACACTTTACTGTTCTTTACCACTCTACAAGTGGAGACGTTAATTGATCTCAGTGACATTACATATTTACACCAGTAGGTGGTGACAAATGAGTGCCTTTTTTGTGTTATGAGCGAGTTGTTTTTGTTGAGAGAGTGTCTGTGTTGTCTGTCAGTGAGTGGGTTTCATTAAAGTCAGGTAGACTGGTCTGTTCTCACATGACGTGTTCTCACATTGTACTGCAAGGAACTAGTATCATTTTTTAGTTTTATATGATACTTTATTTATGAATGAATGAATAAATATGCTGGAAATTCATGCTTTAATTTGCACAGTAAAGTTTGTGAGAGGTTCTAATGAAATCTATTATTGCTCATGGACTTGTATTGAAGGAACTTCATCCGCTGGAGGTAACAATGTCGGGTAGATCAGGGCATGGCCCTTGGGACATCCTTGACAAATGTCAGTGCTCTGAACAGGAGAGACGAGGAGGAGACGCAGAGTTTAAGAACACGACTTTCAATGCATTTAGCATCACAGTGATCCTGAGGGAACACAGAGTCAGCTCACATTACACACAACACACAACCACTGCACAACCTCCCATCTATTCACAACACATGCTGTGCTGCAGATCTATGTCAAAAGTGCTGATTACTGTAAGATAGTACTGAACATTTCTTCAAATTCAGGTACTTTTAAGTCCCATTGGTTGATTTTTATTCAACAAACAGATTTCAACTCATTCCTTTTTGTTATATGAAGATATCCTCCTGTTATGTATGTAACTGTATATAGGGGTGGCTGTGGCTCAGTTGAGGTAGAGCGGGGCGGCTATTAATCGCAGGGTAAGTGGTTCGAATCCCGGCCCATACGACTCCACGTGCTGAAGTGTCCTTGGGCAAGACACTGAACCCCAAGTTGCTCCTGATGGCAGGCTAGCGCCTTGCATGGCAGCTCTGCCGCCATTAGTGTATGAATGAGTGTGGGTGAATGAGTCAACAGTGTAAAGTGCTTTGAATACCGAGAAGGTTAAAAAGGCGCTATATAAGTGCAGACCATTTATGTTCAGGTCATTTTGTGCCAATGAGGAGTTTAAAACAGTGAAAAACTTGGCCAAAATGCCTTCGGATTCTCCACAACAATTAATGAATGAATAATTTAAGAAACATTCATTCAACATTTTTATGATACTACTTTTATGATATATTAGTGCAATTACAGGGTGTTTTGGGTGATTAGTTGGGCTTTGCTAGGGTGTTGCTAGGTTATTACTAAATGGTTGCTATACAGTATGGTTGCTTACCAAGTCAAAAGAAACTATCTCTATGATATCCTTATCCCTAGAGATGTGTGGGGACCTTTCCAATTATACATATTTTGTCTGGCAGGCGGACATTTATATTCTGAAATAAAAGTGTTTTTGAATAAAAAAAAACAATTCTGTTTTTGTGTCAAACAGATACAAATTGTAAGTATTTTATTTATCAGGGTTTACTGTATATCTACTATAAAACAATAGTTCAAAAGCTTGTTTTTAGTGTGAAAAACAAGGCTGTATAAATGTTAATGTTCCTGCTGTATATGTACTGTACTCTACCAGGTCCTTTTTTTACCCTAACAATGTTTATTTGGACTTTTCTCCAAAACAGAAGCCATAATCATTTATTTAGCTACTTTTCAAATGCTGTTGATGTATCATAATAATAATAATAATACACATGACATTTTTGATACTATGATTAAAAAAAAGAACCATTTCAATATTTATTATGTGAAAATTATTTAAATGTATTTTTAAACAACACACAACTGACCATCAGTTGTGATAGCAATGTTTATCTCAACAGTTAGTGTGTTATGTGACAACAGCGTGATGATGAGCATGCTTGAAATATGTGACTCATGTGGTGTGTTCAGAAATTGAATATCACTTGTGAACAAAAAATTACAATTTTGTGTAATTTCCAATCAAGCTGTAAATTTGTCAAATTCTGAAAACTGTGTGAAAATATAATTAATTTTTATCAAATATTTCACATTTTTATTTCTCTACTGCCCTTTTTAGCACAGGATTAACAGTGATTTTAAATGTGGTGGAAATGATATTTGTTCTTGACTGTTCAGGGGAGAGAAACAAAAAACATACAGAATTGTCGTGTGATGCATTTGTATTCACTGATGGACATTAAATAACCTAGTGAGAGTTTAAAAGTGTGTTTTACAGGAATTCAAAAGGTCACAGGTGCCAAAAGTGCACCCACACGACTGCACATGCGTATGAACCTGCTTTTTATTTCTGTAACAGCTGTCGCAGAACATAGTTGATGTCAATTATTTCTTAGGTGACATGCATTCTCCACAAATACTCACAGCTAACCAGAATAAAATATAAAATACATACACAATCTGTGAGAAAAGTAACGTGCATCAGTTTTATGAGATGTAGCCTCTTCAAATCCACTGGGACTTGGAGAAAGATGAAAAAGGCCTTATCGACAAAGCTGTGGTTATACATTTCTCTTAACATATCGGACTCACAAACATATGCTAGTTATTGGAATACCGCTGAATAACGTCAAGAGAGGTCAAAGGGCTATGAAGGTCAAAGGTTTCTTCCTCCCCTCATCATAAAGTGCATTATCATCTTCTCCATCCAGATGGCTGAGTATGATACAGACAGCTGCGTTCAGAATCTTGGGGGGAAAACGTCTGTAGAGCATCTTTGATTAATCTTTAAGAAATCATATTTCAAAAGGGAATCATTGTGGTGACCTTTGGGCTGTGGCTGTGTGGTATAATAGGAGATCATGTTATGAAAGCAGTTTCTTCAGTGATTAGCGGATATTTGTTTCACTAAGTCACGCAGAATGTGGAGGATTTTGAGGCAGTCCTCACTGTGTTTATTTTCTTGAGTGTAAAGCCGCACTCGTGTGCTCAATAAAGGAATGAAGCTGAAAGGCTGAGTAGTCGCAGTTGGACAAGCATGTCAGAGATTTGGCCGTGATTGAAATGGGCCGATCTGAATTAATTCCAACTTTTTGTTCAAATGAAAGTACTATGTGGAGGGTCTTTACAAAGCAAGGTATCCTGAGGTGGATTATTTATGGCAATAACATCACTGAAATTTGCAGCCTTGTTTGTTGCTATTGGCAGAAAACCAGAGCAGCCCACAGACAAATATGAACTAAAACGACATTCTAAAGACAAGAGAGTCAGTCATTGTGCAGGTTTAATGCCAAACTTAAGTAGGTTTAACAGTTATAATTCATAACTGTTATTACTATGACTGGGTGATATAGCTACAAATCTATATTCATCTCGATATTTTTGGTTGCTTAACTGATGGCAGCCAAGATAGCAGAATGTTTGTTTGTGCTTGTTTTCTGAATGTTGTCTTAAAGCAGGGCTACTCAAGCTCTGGGACCACAAAGCTGGACTGGAATTATTTAATATATATATTTTATATATATTATTTTATATACAGTATATAGCTCTGGAAAAAAATAAGAGACCACTGTAAAATGAACAGTTTCTCTGGATTTACTGTTTATAGGTATGTTTGAGTAAAATGAACATTTTTTTTTTTTATTCTATCATTTCATGTCGAACCTTGAAGCGGATGGGCTACAACAGCAGAAGAACACATCGGGAACTTTATTAGGACCATATTTATATTGTCAAGCTGGTTTTAACCTCCTCTGTCGGCAGTCAGCCTTTATCCCTCTCTGAGGCTTGATTAGCCGGATAAGGGACCGGGTGTGTAGAATCATGATCCGGCCTCGCCCTCCGTCCTGTCACAGTACTTTATAAATACATTTGAAATTGAATTGGATTTTAAATTATCTGTTTTGATGATCAATTCAAGCTCTAAATAAATATTTCACATAATAAATTGGATAACTTTAGCTGTACGTCTGCTACTTTCAGTCATGAGTTATTGTTGTTCACTTGAGAAGTACATCAATCAGCTCAGTTGATGAGCGTCTGAATGGGTGGTCAACTGGTAACATTTCACCCCTTGTATAAGAAGGCCTGGGTTCTATTCCACTTGGATGTATCTTTATATTTTAATAAATAAAAAGATTGAATCTGCACTTCAGTGGACATATATCTTGAGTGGGGGCACATTTGTTGAATTTTTATTTGTGATTTCTCTGGAAAGAGCTGCAGAACACGAACAAAATCTCTACAAGATTTGTTTTACATATTCCAGTTCTAAAAGAGACAAACATCTTTAAACAGCAGCTAGTTTTTCAGCAAAAACTTTTGAATTCATGAATTTCTAGTAATATCAATTGTCACAATAACAGGATCTAAGATCTAAAGAAATATGTGCCTTAATACTATGTAATAACTTATGTCAAAATATTACTGTATCCAAGAAACATGGGATGCTATATGAGATATCAAGACAACAGGATTTCTTAATAATAATAATAATAATAATAATAATAATAATAATAATAAGGCAGATACTATATGTACCCCTAATTAAATACTAACAGAGCATCACAGCAGTGTATATTTAGAGTCCCACAGACACCCTACATCAACCTGTCACTGTGAGAAAATCAACTTTTATATTCATTTTATTTATTATTAAAGTGCAAATAGCAGCACTATGTGGAAGGTATTAACACCTAGTGCAAATAATCACTCTATGATAATGATTATAATAATAATAATATTATATTATTGATATTATTGACGTCTCTAATGTTCTCCGTCACTTTGACGTTGTGTCGAAGAAGCGACACTAGGGGTCTCTCTTGAGCACCGAATATACCTCTGATCTATGAAAAAAGGTCAATGAGAAGGTGGCGGACAGAATTTGCATGTCCCGCCCCCGGACATACGGGTATAAAGGCGGGGAAATGCGTTTCATTCAGAAATTTGAGCTGATGGTCATGCATGCAGCGAGCTGCGAGTCACACACACCTGTTCCTCTTACCTCTGGTCGATCTGCTGTTGGATCTATGGCGCACATTAGCGGCTTTCTCCTTCTCTGCACGTCAGTGCAGTTTGCCCCTGGGCGCTTCAACAGCGCGACTAAAAGAGTTGTATTAAAAGTATGATTTTCTCTAAAAGAGTATTTTCCTCTAAAAGAGCAATAGACAGCGGCATTGAACGTCCTTTTCAGGACGCGTCTTTATAAAGATACCCTTCCACCCCTGTGTAGTTCTTGCATGCGGTAGAGTGCTCTCTCATGTGTTTGGGCTGCAATCACACCAAGGCAGCTTTTGTGGATGGTTCATGTTCTCACTGCGAGAACATGACCATGGCAACGTTGCGGTCGCGGCTTTCCTTCAACCGAAGGTACACGTCGCTCCTTCCCATGGAATTGTGGACAATGAGGCCGGCGATGGAGGCGATTTGGGGATCGCAGCGGGCGCGGCTTCGCCGGGTACGTCCCCGCGGTCTGCCCGCCCCCCGGCACGCTCGTTGACTTCCGTCCGGGCTCGAGGCAACAGCAGCTCGCATCACAGCCAGTCTGCCTATCCTCTTGAGCCCCCCGAGCTGGATAAGCTCGCCGCTGCATCGGAGAGCGGTCTGGCATCTGACGCGGATGACTTGTCTGGGCTGCCGCCTTCGGGCCAGCACACCCAGGCTGAGGCTGATGCCCAGATGTCTGACATGCTTGCCTGGGCAGGCGCCAGTGTGGACTTGGACTGGAACCCTCCGTCCTCCCCAAAGCCTGGATGATTGGTTCCTGGGGTCTGCACACCACTCACAGCCATGCCCCCCCCCCCCCCCCCCCCTCCGGTCCCTTTTTTCCCAGAGGTGCATGATGAGCTGATGAATGCATGGAGAGCACCCCTCTCTGCTCGTCACAAAGCCCCTCACTCATCTGCTCTCACTACCCTCGACGGCAGAGCGGCCCACGTGTACACGGCGATTCCCCAGGTGGATAGGGCAGTTGTGTTCCACCTATGCCCCTGGTGGGGTCACCCTGTGCTCCCCTCCAAGGCCTGTAGGACAACGTCATCATTGACCGCCAAAGCCTACAGTGCCACCGGACAGGTCGCTTCTGCCGTGCATGCCATGACCCTCCTGCAAGTCCACCAGACCAAGGCACTTAAAGATCTGCACGAGGGTAGTCCTGATCCCGACGTTCTGCAGGAACTGCACTCAGCAACCGACCTCGCCCTCAGGCCCACGAAGGCCAAAGCACAGTCAATCGGGCAGGCGATGGTCACTCTCATGGTTCTGGAACGTCATCTGTGGCTGAACTTGGTCAAGATGCGCGAGATGGACAAGACACGCTTCTGCCCTGCTGCAACTCTGCCACCACGGGCCAAGCCCTGTCTGCTCGACATCGACCCTTTCTACGGTTCGCGTTCGAATGCCAGGCGTATCAGTACAAGGTCCTCCCCTTCAGCAAGGTCCTGTCCCTGTGCCCTCACATCTTTACGAAGGTCGCAGAGGCAGACCTTGCCCCGCTCCGAGAAGCTGGCATTCGCATACTCAACTACCTCTACAACTGGCTCATCCAGAGTTACTATCCACCCACAGGGACCAGATGCGAATGGCACCTCAGCCATTTAGGTCTTCAGGTCTACTGGGAAAAGAGCAAGCTTGCCCCGGTTCAGAGCATCTCTTTTCTCGCCATGGAGTTAGACTCAGTCTCAATGTCAGCACGCCTCACCAATGAGCACATGCAGTCAGTGCTGAAATGCCTTGCCACCTTCAGGCCAGGCACAATGGCCCCTTTAAAACTTTTCCAGAAACTCCTGGGGCATATGATGCATATGAGACCGCTTCAGCAGTGGCTACAGACTCGAGTCCCGAGACGAGCGTGTGATGGTCATCCCCGCCTGCAGCTAAGCATTCAAACCCTGGACAGACCTCTGCTTTCTGGGCAGGAGTCCCCTTGCAGCAGTTGTCCCGATGCATCTTGGTCACAACTAACGCTTCCAGATTGGGTTGGGGCGCCGTGTGCAATGGGCACGCAGCTGCAGGCCATTGTTAAGGGGCCCCGCTGTGCTGGCACATCAACTGCTGGGAGTTGCTGACTGTTTTCTTTGCCTTGTGGAGGTTTCTCCCGCTAGTTCAGGGCAAATACATCTTGATCAAATCAGACAGCACCACCACGGTGGCGTACATAAATTGCCAAGGCGTCGTGCACTTATGCCACATGTCACAACTCGCCCGTCACCTCCTCCTTTGGAGCCAGCAGCGACTCAAGTCAGACCTCGTACTCCTCGTGACAGTCCCTCCCTGGCAAATTCCCCTGAGGAAAGGCCTTCTTTCTCAGGGACAGGGCGTATGCTCTGGCATTCATATCCAGACCTATGGATCCTCCACGTCTGGTCCCTGGATGGGACACGGAAGATCTAGCTGATCTACCACCTGCTGTCGTAGACATGATCAACCAAGCCAGAGCCCTTTCTACCAGGCAACTTTACGCTCT
Source organism: Moxostoma hubbsi (assembly GCA_032164185.1). Lineage (NCBI taxonomy): Eukaryota > Metazoa > Chordata > Actinopteri > Cypriniformes > Catostomidae > Moxostoma > Moxostoma hubbsi. The sequence continues at coordinate 25,191,685 of JAVLUX010000044.1, read as the reverse complement.
GAAGTTGTGTTTGTTTGCGAATTGGTGTTCTTCCCGGGCTGAAGACACACAGAGGTCCGCAGTCAGGTCAGTGCTCTCCTTCCTGCAGGAGAGGTTGGAGGGGAGGCTGTCTCTGTCCACCTTGAAGGTGTATGTAAGCTGCTATCACGGCCCACCACAACGCAGTAGACGGCAAGTCTTTGGGTAAGCACAACTTGATTATCAGGTTCCTAAGAGGTGCCCGGAGGTTAAATCCCTCCCGGCAATGCCTGTTCCCCTCCTGGGATCTCTCAGTGGTCATCTCGGGCCTTCAGAGATCCCCCTTCGAGCCACTAGAATCAGTTGGACTCAGGATCTTCTCTCTAAAGAAGGCCTTGCTGACCGGGCTACATGCCCAAGGTTCCTACCACACCCTTCAGAGGTCAGGTAGTGAACCTGCAAGAGCTACCCTGGGAGGAGGTAGACCCAGCCACTTTGTTGCTGTGTCCGGTATGTGCTTTGCGTATCTACTTCAACCGCACACAGAGCTTTAGACACTCTGAGCAGCTCTTTGTCTGCTTCGGTGGACAGCGGAAAGGGAACGCTGTCTCCAAACAGAGGCTCTCACATTGGGTGGTGGACACCATTTCAATGGCCTATCACACCCAGGCCATGCCCCCACCCCTTGTGGGTCTGAGCACACTTGACAAGGAGTGTTGCGTCCTCGTGGGCACTGGCCAGGGGCACCTCCCTGGCAGACATATGCAGAGCAGCGGGTTGGGCAATACCTAATACCTTTGCGAGATTCTACAATCTCAGGGTAGAGTCAGTCTCGTCCCGTGTTTTCTCATGTCCGAGCCAGTAGAACTCGGAAACACGCTGACGGATTGACCAGGTGAATCGCTTACACCTAGTGCCCTTTCCCTTGATGAGGTAATACTGTGCGCTTTTTCTCCCAGGAGAGCCCACTCACTCGGCTCCCTGAATGACTCCTCCCTAGCCCTGTGGGTCCGCAATTTGGCGGAGGAAAATCGCAGACCCAATCCACTGCTGGTACTCAAATCTACCCTGTACTGGAATAGGTGCTCCACAGGTTAGGGCTCAAACGTGGACTTTACTCCTGTGTGTATTTTCTGCGGTATGGTCTCCTAACGAGTGGATCCGCGTCTCCCTTGGGCAGTTCCCACTGCCCCCTGGTCGCTGTGTCTGTAGCAACTCCTCCCTCTGAAGAGGCGGGATCTACCACTGCACCACTTCCCACATGTGACCTAAAAGCCCATGTGGTGTATTTCGCCACTTTACCTCCCCCTCTCTGGGCGGGTGTGGTCTTCGCAGGGTCTTTTCCCCTGAAAGAATAGTACACTGGGTAAGATCTCTTTCCCATGATGTGTGTAAGGGCCCCAGCCATTTTGCTCTATGCGAGAAACATAGAGAGAAAAGAGGCCCGGCTAGGCTCGGCCCGTTCCCTTGTTCGCAAGCATCACCTTGTTCCACTGTCTAGGGTAACTATAAGGATTCCGACGACTTTGTGGGGCATTGCGGAAGGGTACGTGCAGTCTGATACAGCAGGTAATTTTGGCATGCCAAGTACCTGCCCGCTCCTGTGTCAGCAGTGCATGTACACAGCTCAGCGCATGGCATGATTTAAATTGGACCCCTAGTGTCGCTTCTTCGACACAACGTAGAAGTGAGTGACAGACAGAGAATGTCTAGGTTACGTATGTAACCTCTGTTCCCTGATGGAGGGAACAAGACATTGTGTCCTCCCGGCCACGCCGCTGAGCCAAGCCACTATTGTGGCTGGACCATTTCCGGCTCCTCAGAAAAATCCTGAATAAAACAGATGCATTTCCCCACCTTTATACCCGTATATTTTATACTCGGGAGCGGGACATGCAAATTCTGTCCGCCAACTTCTCATTGGCCTTTTTACATAGATCAGAGGTACAGTCAGCGCTCAAGAGACCCCTAGTGCCGCTTCTTCAACACACCGTCTCGTTCCCTCCGTTCCCTCATTACATACTTCTCCTTTCCTCATTACATATGTCTTAGGGGAGGCTGTGGCTTAGTTGGTAGAGCGGGTCGGCTTCCAATCGCAGGGTTGGCAGTTCGATTCCTGGCCCACACGAAGTATCCTTGCTGCAAGACACCATGCTGAAGTATCCTTTGGCAAGACACTGAACCCAAAGTTGCTCCCAATGGCAGGCTAGAATAGCTCATCCAAGTCAAGTCCAAGCCAAGACCAGAAGAGGCTGAGTCTGAGACAATACTCTTAATGAATGTGTTAAATGTAGGCTATTGTTCCCCTTCTGTCACTCTCTCGACCTAGTGTCGAAGGAAGTGACACAAGGGGTCTTCTCGGACGCCGAATCGTACCTCTGAACCTGAGAAAAGGCCAATGTCAAGTTGGCAGACAGAATTTGCATGCCCCACCCCGGACATACGGGTATAAGGGGAAGCGGGGCTGCGAATGCCAGCCAGAATTTTTCTTCGGAGCCGAATTGTTGTACCGCAAGCAGCTGAAACACACTCCTGTTTCACTCACCTCTATCAGCGAGAAGCATTGCTGTTGGATCCGCACGGCGCATTTCCAGCTGGTGTCTCTCTCTCTGCACGCTGTGCAGTCCACGCCCCTGGTCGCTTCGACAGTGCTTCTTTCTGTTTGAAAGAGTGTTCTCCTCCTAAAAGAGTATATTTTCTCTAAAAGAGTTTGAGTTCCCACTCATAAAAGAGCAATACACAGCAGGCGTTGAATGTCCTTTTCAGGACGCGTCTTTTTAAAGATGTCTTTCCGCCTCTGTTTAGTTCCTGGATGCGGTTGATTTCTCTCCACTTCTGATGGTCATAAAAGCTTCCTCACGTGCCTGGGCTGCGATCACACGCAGGCAGTGTTTTATGAATGGTTCATGTTCTCAGTGTGAGAACATAACCATGGCAACATTGCGGTCGTGCTTTCTTTTGTCATGAGAGAAAGCCACTTCAGCCGCCCCCCGCGTGGTTCCTTCTTCCCACGGGATTGAGGTCGACCTGGCTGGCGATGAAGGCGATTTGGGGATGACCACGGTCTCGGTTTCGCCGTGTAAATCCCCACGAACCACCCGCCCCCCAGCACGCTTGTTTGTTTTCATCCGAGCTCGGGAAGAGTGCGGCTTGCTTCCTGGCCAGCCGGCATTTTCCCTTGAGCTCCCGGAATTGGATGACAACATCGCCGCTGCATTGGAGAGCATCACAGCGGCGTCTGATGCTGATGGCTCGCCTGGGCTGCCACCTTTGTGTCTGCTCGCCCAGTCTGAGGCTGATTTGCAGATGTCCGCTATGATTTCCCGGGCCGCCGCGAGCACAAGGCTGGACTGGAGATCATCGTCCCCCCCTCTCGGCTAATCGATCAGTTCCTCGGGTCACGTGCCACTTATAGCCACGCCCCCCCCTTGGTTTCGTCATTCCCGGAAGTGCATGACGAGCCAACGCGGTCGGAACTGCTCTCCGCTTGTCCGCTCTCACTACCCTGGATGGCGGAACACCGCCACCTGGCGGGACTGAACGGTACTCCTCTCCAGAGCCATAGAATGACATCATCACTGACCTCAAAAGTCTACAGCACCACTGGACAGGCCACCTCCACCCTGCATGCCATGGCTCTCCTGCAAATTCACTAAGCCAAGGCGCTCAAAGATGTGCACCTGGGTAGTTCCAACCCCGATGTGCTGCAGGAACTGCGCTCTGCTCCAACCTCCAACCACCCGAGGGTGGACGATGGCCACACTCGTGGTCCAGGAGCGCCACCTCTGGCTGGACTCGGTCGAGATGCGTGGCGTTGACAAGTCGTGATTTCTCAATGCCTCCGCCTCCCAGCTCGGCCTCTTCGGCGACACCATCGACGAGTTTGCCCAGCAGTTCTCGGTTGTGAGGAAGCAGATGGGGACAGTTTCTCACATCATGCCGTGACGCCACCCAGTCAGTGCACCCGCGCCCTGCCTGCTCACCGAGGGCTTCCCCCCTGCGACGAGAAAGCAACAACAGGTAGCTCCGCAACCCGGGCCCGGCTCTCAGCCCCAGCGTCGAGCACCTCGCAGGCGGCGTACGCCCCCTGTCTCCAGGACCCCCTCTCGGACCAGAAAAGCTCAGAAGCGCCCCAGGCAGTCAGATGTTCGCTCCGGAGATGGTTTCAAGACCACTTCGTCCCCCGGTGGAGGGCCGGGAAAAGAATCCTTGTTTTCACCTGCCACACCACCTTCGGGCTGCGGTACCTACGGAGCGATTCCTTCACTCCCTGGGTCATTCAGCCGGTGTGTGCTGTTCTCACGGCACCCCGGCCCTACATCTCTCCAGTCCCGGTTTCCTGGACGCAGCTCTCTTGCCTCCGGCCCCGCGACTGTCCAACCCTAGCAGGCCAGCGCTGATGAGTTTCGAAGATGCCCTCTTGGGACCTCTTCCTCAGTCTCTAACCCACCCCCTGCCGGGTGTGTGGAGTAAGGTAAGTGATTTGAGTCTTTTCTCAGCACCTCTGCCTCAGGACGCTCCTTTGCCTCCCGACGCATTATTACCTGCTCCCCCCCCGCCGCGAAGCCCCGCCCGGTACATCAAATGTGATCGTCCCCTTAGTCCCCCTCGCACGGAGCTTGGACGCGTGGTTATCGCTTCCCATCCCGTCGCGCTGGTTGGCTAGGACCATCCGACTCGGCTCCGCGATTCAGTTCGCCCGGCTCCCGCCTCGTTTCAGCGGTATTCGCTCCATTCTAGTGCGCGGCCAACAAGCCAGTGCCTTACGAGCAGAGATTTTTACACTGCTCCTCAAGGACGCGATAGAGCCCGTCCCTCCAGCCGAGATGAAGAAGGGTCTCTACAGCCCTTACTTCATCGTACCCAGAAAAAGTGGCGGGTTTTGACCAATCTTGGACTTGCGAGTTCTCAACCAGGCTTTGCACAGACTCCCGTTCAAAATGCTCACGCAGAAGCAGATTCTCACCTGCGCTCGACAGCTAGATTGGTTCGCGGCGGTAGACCTGAAGGATGCGTACTTCCACGTCTCTATTTTGCCGTGACACCGACCCTTCTTACGGTTCACGTTCAACGGCCAGGCGTATCAGTACAAGGTCCTCCCCTTCGGCCTGTCCCTGTCCCCTCGCGTCTTCACGAAGATCGCAGAGGCAGCTCTTGCCCCATTAAGGGAAGTGGGCATCCGCATACTCCACTACCTCAATGACTGGCTCATTCTGGCCCACTCTCGAGAGTTACTATGCGCTCACAGAGATCAGGTGCCCGGTTCAGAGCATCTCTTTTCTCGGTATGGAGTTAGACTCGGTCTCAATGACAGCGCGTCTCACCAACAAGCGCACCCAGTCAGTGCTCAGGTGACTCGCTCGCTTCAAGCCAGGCACAGCGGTCCTCAAAAACAATTCCAGAGGCTCCTGGGGCATATGGCATCCTCAGCCGCGGTCGTGCCGCTCGGGTTGATGCATATGAGACCGCTACTGCACTGGCTACAGACTCGAGACCCGAGATGGGCATGGCGCCACGGCACGCATCGTGTGGCAATCACCCCCGCCTGCTGTCAGACTTTCAACCTGTGGACAGACCTCTGCTTCCTTTGGGCCGGCGTTCCCTTGCAGCAGGTGTCCAGACGTGTTGTAGTAACCACAGACGCCTCTCGACTGGGTTGGGGCGCCGTGTGCAATGGGCACGCTGCCGCTGGCACCTGGAAAGGTCCCCAGCAGCGTTGGCACATCAATTGCACATAGAGTTGATGGCTGTTATTCTTGCTCTACGGAGGTTTATTCCACTAATCTAATCTATTAGATTTTTTTTTTATTCTAAACTGTTTTAATTATTCTTATTTTATTATATATTTTTTTTTTAATTTCTACTATGTAAAGCACTTTGAATTACCATTGTGTATGAAATGTGCTATATAAATAAACTTGCCTTGCCTTGCCTTGCCTAATCTGAGGCAAGCACGTTCTGATTTGCTCAGACAGCACCACGACGGTAGCGTACATAAATCGCCAGGGTGGCGTGCAAACTCGCCCGCCATCTCCTCCTCTGGAGTCAGCCGCAACTCAGTTCGTTTCTCGCCACTCATATCCCTGGCAACCGCAACACGACAGCGGACTCGCTGTCGCGACAGGTTTCATCCAGCGGAGAGTGGAGGCTCCACCCCCAGGTGGTCCAGCTCATTTGGGACCGATTCGGCAAGGCACAAGTAGACCTCTTTGCCTCCCAGGACAACTCCCATTGCCCGCTCTGGTATTCCCTGATGGACGCTCCCCTCGGGACAGATGTGCTGGCACACAGCTGGCCCTGGGGGCTGCGCAAGTATGCATTTCCCCCAGTGAGCCTTCTTGCATCGGTGATGTGCAAGATCAGGGAGGACGAGGAACAGGTCGCCTTGGTGGCCCCTTACTGGCCCACCCGCACCTGGTTTTCGGAACTCACGCTCCTCATGACAGTCCCTCCCGGGAAAATCCCCCTGAGGAAGGACCTTCTTTCTCAGGGACGGGGCACCCTCTGGCATCCGCGCCCAGACCTCTGGAATCTCCATGTCTGGCCCCTGGACGGGACACGGAAGATCTAGTAAATCTACCACCTGCTGTTGTAGATACGATCAATCAGGCCAGAGCTCCCTCAACCAGGCAACTCTACGCACTAAAGTGGCTTTTGTTCGAGAATTGGTGTTCTTCCCGAGCCGAAGACCCACAGAGATGCGCAGTTCGGTCAGTGCTTCTATTCCTGCAGGAGAGACTGGAGGGGAGGCTGTCCCCCTCCACCTTGAAGGTGTATGTAGCTGCTATCGCAGCCCACCACGAAGCAGTAGATGGCAAGTCCCTTGGTAAGCACGACTTGATTATCAGGTTCCTGAAAGGCGCCCGGAGACTACATCCTCCCCGGCCTAACCTGTTTCCCTCTTGGGATCTCTCAGTGGTCCTCTCGGGCCTTCAGAGACCCCCATTTGAACCACTTGATTCAGTCGAGCTCAAGGCCCTCTCCTTGAAGACAGCCCTCCTGATCGCGTTAGCCTCAATCAAGAGGGTAGGAGACCTGCAAGCGTTCTCTGTCAGCGACTCTTGCCTTAAGTTCGGTCCTGCACTTTCTCCCGTTATCCTGAGACCCCGACCGGGCTATGTGCCCAAGGTTCCCACGACCCCTTTCAGGGACCAGGTCGTGAACCTGCAAGCACTGCCTCGGGAGGAGGCAGACCCAGCCCTTTCGTTGCTGTGTCCGGTGCGTGCTTTGCGTACCTATGTGGACCGCACGCAGAGCTTTAGATACTCTGAGCAGCTCTTTGTCTGCTTTGTTGGACGGCAGAAAGGGAACGCCATCTCCAAACAGAGGCTAGCCCACTGGGTCGTTGATGCTATCACACCCAGGGTGTGCCCGCCCCCCTGCTGGTCCTAGCACACTCCACTAGAAGTGTGGTGTCCTCGTGGGCACTAAGCCACGGCACCTCCCTAGCAGACATCTGCAGAGCAGCAGGATGGGCAACACCCAATACATTTGCCAGATTTTACAATCTAAGGGTTGAGTCGGTCTCGTCCCGTGTTTTGTCAGGTCCGAGCCGGTAGAACTCGGTAACGTGGCACAACCGACCGGGTGTTCCGCTTGCATCTTGCGCCCTTCACCAATGTGATCCAGTGTGCCTTCTGTCCCAGGTCAACCACTGAGTGTCGCTGCCTGGATGCTTTTTCCTCCCTAGCCTTCTGGCCCACGAATTCAGCAGAGCAACTCACAGCTAGACCCAGTACGAGTCTTAGGGCTCTGTACTGGGTTCGGGCTCCACGGGCATAGTTCCCTCTTCAGGCTAACTCCCCGTGATGTATTCTCCGCGGTACGGTCCCCCTCTCGGCGGACCCGCATTTCCCTCAGGCAGCCCCGCTGCCTCGGCCCCGTGTCTGTAGAGTCCCCCCTTCATTAGGCTGGACCTACCACCGCACCGTTTCCCACGTCCAGGCCTCTTCCTCAGTCTCTAAGCCGCCCCCTGCCGGGTGTGTGGAACAGGGTTAATGCTTAGAGTCTTCTCTCAGCACCGCCCAGGCTCTCCTGCTCTCCCCCGGGGAATGACCACCTTCCCCGACATAGGTTGGGCCCCAGCCACTCTACATCCTATGTGAGAGACATAGTGAGAGAGAAGGCCGCGGCTGTTGAGCTTGCTCCCATGCTAGCATGTAATACCTTTTTCCCTAGAGGTGCGGGAAAACCTAAGGTGGATATGCTAAAACTCTTTGAGGGGGCGTTGGAGAGGGTGACGTGCATTCGGTTCAGGTGCCTCTAATACGCAATAGCCTGCTTTGCCCCTGCTCCGACAGTCACGTCACACGGTCAGTGCGTGGCGTTTTTATATGGACCCCTTGTGTCACTTCCTTCGACACTAGGTCGAGAGAGTGACAGAAGGGGAACGTCTCGGTTACTGTGTAACCTCCATTCCCCGAGGGAGGGAATGAGACGTAGTGTCCCTCCTGCCACGGCACTAGACCTAGCACTGTAAATGGCCGTGCTTCATCCTTCGGCTCCTCAGTGCAAAATCCTGACTGGCATTCGCTGCCCCGCTTCCCCTTATACCCTGTAGGAGCCTAAATGCAGTTAATTGATAAATAATTTAATTTATGCGTTTAACAGTCATTTGCATAATTCATTTTATGTAGAGAAATTGAAGGGAATATTTACAGTATTTACAGTTTGATGCAGTTAATATTTGCAGTAATGCAAGGAGTTAATTGTGTATTTATCTAAAAATGTGTGGGGATAATTTAGAGTGTATATTACATTTGTGATATTTTGGGAATAGAGGATCGTTATCTTTAACTGCGTGCACCTTTAAGTGCTGGAAATACTCTCGTGAGAGTTAGTGACGAGAGTTGGCGAAGTTATCGGTGTGATCAGTCAGGCAAGCAGAGAGTGGAGCCTCACAGTTTTTTGATCTTTACCTTTATTTCTCTTTTTTGTCGTTAATAATCATTTTTATTTTTGTAATATTACTGTGCTGATGTTTTTGTTGATAACCAATTAAACAGATATATTTTTCACGAGTTGTCCTGTGGATTTATTGAAGTGGATGTGGACGAAGGGAGTGGATAAATCGTCAAGCTAAGGCTTCATTCAGTGGAAAACTAAATTTTTAGTCAAAAAACTCGCTCTGCACGGATTATTGGACTTTGGAACTGCCTGACTCGAGACAAACGACGGAAGGAGGAAATTTTCACAGTGAAATTGTTAGTCGTAGCTTTCCTTGCTCTGCTGCGGATCGTTAATTGAAACCACGAGGAGTTCGGTGGGCACGCACGCCGCCATGAGAGAGAAATAAATAAATAAAAGGATGCCGTTCGGCTGAACGACGAAGTGGAACGCAGTGTGTGTGTGTTAAGCTCACCCTACAGTTTTGACATTCGCACTAATAATGTGTAAACATTCGCTCGTTATGGATCAGTGAAAAACGGACAGTAAAATTGACTGAGAAAGCTGTGGAAGAACACAAGTCCAGACAACTTCATGCACGCAGGTAAAAGCTATCCCAGTTAATGAGCATGGTAAAGCTTATTGAGCAATTAATGGAAGATGATGCAAACGCTGACATCGTTCAAAATAAATTGCGTGTTGACTTCAGTAGTTTGCAACAAGAATTTTCCGACTTAAATTCTGGTTTGAGAAGATTTACGTCTGATGAAGAATTCTTGGATGATCAAAAGAATTGGTTTGATCTTAAAAATAAGTCAATAAATGATTTCTTCTGGAAATGTGAGGAATGGATGAAAGAGGTTATGAAACGCTCTGAGCAGGCTGAAGAGTGTGATAAACACGTAATGCCTACAGATAGTAGGTCTACATCATCAAAAACCACCACGAAACGCTCAAGCAGAACCGGATCACAATGTGGAAGTGTGTCATCATCATCATCTTCAGTCAGAATAAAGGCAGAAATGGAGCGTGCTTCATTAAATGCAAAGGCTGCAGCTTTAAGAGAGAAGCTAGCCATAGAAAAGCAAGAAGCAGATTGGCATGCAGAAAAAAGATGCAGGGAAGCTCAGCTGCAAGCAGAAGAAAAGCGGCGAGAGGCGGAGTTTGATGCTGAGCAAAAAAGAATAGAAGCTGCGATAAAGGCTAGAAAGGAGATGCATGTAATGCAGACTGCTCTTGCTGAGTCAGATGCAAAAATTGAAGTTTTGCAAAAATATGAATGCACACAAGCAGCCGAGAGCAATATAGAAGTTAATGAACAGATCGCTGAAACAAAGGTGAACATCACCTACCAACCACCAACAAAGCACACCCCTCCTACGCCCAAGCTTGAAAACAAGGTTCAGCTAGCAAGGCCGCAAAGGGCCCTGTCTGCATCGAACATGGATCTCAACGATGGACCAGTGTTTGATAGTCTATGCAAGGCTATCTCTCAGCAAGTTGACATCACTGAGTACCTCGTGAAGAATCACAAAGCCACATTACTCCCTGAGCTCACCATTCTAACATTCAAGGGTGACCCGCTTGAGTATAAATCCTTTATCAGATCTATTGAACATGGAGTTGAAGGCCGCACTGGTGACAGTCGTGATCGCCTACAGTTTTTGTTGCAGTACACAAGTGGACAACCACATGAGTTGGTAAAAAGCTGCATTCACATGGAACCCTCAGTAGGTTATGTGAAAGCGAAAGAAATGCTGAAGGAGTTTTTTGGTGATGACTACAAGATAGCAGAAGCTTACATAAAGGAGGCTCTGGATTGGCAGACAATCAGGCCAGAAGATGGCGCTGCACTGCAGTCTTTCGCATTGTTTCTCACAGGATGCTGCAAAACAATGACTGATATAAGCTACATGGAAGACTTGGACAACACAGCTAACATAAAGGCACTGGCTAACAAGCTGCCATACAAACTCAAAGAAGCTTGGAGAAAGTCTGCACGCGACCTACAAGAAAAAACAAAGAAAAGGGTGAAGTTCAAGGATTTTGTCGAATTTGTCAACAAGCAAGTCAGATATACTACACCCACTCTATGGAAACATACAAGAAACAACCACCAGGCCAAAACAACCAGTACAACAGAAAACAAACCTACAATATGCAGAGACATTCAGACCAAAGAAAGTATTCACAGCGGCCATTGTCTCCTCACAAACTGAAAACAAATTCAAGACTAAAAATGACAAACAACCAACGCCAAAAATACAAAATGTCTCAGTGGACGCAAACAGCAAGCCCTGTGTTTATTGCAAGGGAGAGCAACACAGTCTTACAGTCTGCAGAAAACTCAAGTGCAAGCCGCACAAAGAAAATATTGACTTCCTGCGAAGCAAAGGTCTGTGTTTTGCATGCTTGGAACATGGTCACATGAGCAGCAATTGTAAAGAGAAAGCTCAATGTCAAGAATGCTCTCGACTGCATCCCACACTGCTTCACATGAACACTAAAGGCTCCCGAGAAGAGACAACAAGCGATCGTTGTGGACAGCAATCTGTTTCAAGTGCTCTTGTACACACGAAGGAAACTTTTACTGTCACCGGGGCCGGAAAGGAAAACTGTGCTCTTTCGATCATTCCAGTGTGTGTCAAGGCACAAAAGGGAATCAAAGCAGTGACAACGTATGCATTTTTGGATCCAGGTAGCTCAGCTACTTTTGCTACGGAGTCATTAATAAACCAACTGAGTATGAACGGACGCAATACAAGCATCTTGTTGCAAACAATGGGGAATGAATATATTGTTAACACTTGCATTGTGAATGGACTGGAAATCAGTAGCTTGGATGGCAACCACTTTATTGAACTTTCAGAGGTGTTTTCACAGAAAAACATCCCTGTAACCAGAGACAATATTCCCCGTCAAGAGGATGTTGACAGTTGGCCTCATTTAAAGGAGGTGAAACTCCCCACTATCCAAGCAGAGGTTGGATTACTTATAGGAGCAAATGTTCCCAAGGCGATGGAGCCACTGCAGGTGGTTAACAGCATGGATGACGGCCCATACGCCGTGAGAACAATATTAGGATGGACAGTAAATGGGCCACTCAGAGGTGGAAGCGATATGAGGGAGACAAACACATTGACAGGAGTCACCACCAATCATATCTCAGTAGCCAAGCTAGAAGAGCTCTGGCAACTGCAGTTCAAGCAGGACTTTCCTGATGCTGGACAAAATGAAGACATTGAAATGTCCAAAGATGATCACCAGTTTATTGACATGGTGTCTCGGTCCTCAAAACTTGTGGATGGTCATTACAGTGTTTGCCTGCCGGTGAAGAACAAGTCATGGTATATGCCAAACAATGCATTTATGGATGACATTCTCAAGAAAGGCTACGCAGCAAAGCTGGATAGCATTGAACGTCAGCCAAATGAGGGACGAACATGGTATCTGCCTCATCACAGAGTTAGACATCCAGTTAAGCAAAAACTGTGTGTTGTCTTTGATTGTGGAGCGAGCTTTCAAGGAACATCGCTGAACCAACAGCTCCTGCAGGGACCGGACCTAACAAGCTCGCTGGTGGGGTCCTCTTAAGGTTCCGACAAGAGACCGTGGCGGTCATGGCTGACGTGGAGGCTATGTTCCACCAGGTCAGAGTCAGCAATGAAGACACGGATCTCATCAGGTTTCTTTGGTGGCCTGATGGGAACTATGAGCAAGCACTTGTCGAACACAAGATGTTAGTCCACATCTTCGGCGCGACGTCTTGGCCAAGTGTTGCATCCTTTGCACTTCAGAAATGTGCTACAGATTTTGAGGATGAATTTGGTCAAGAAGCTGCAAAAACAGTGAAGAAAATTTTTTATGTAGACGATTGTCTTAAGTCAGCTACAGATGAAGACACAGCAATCACTCTTTGCGCTGACTTGAGGAATATGTTGGCAAAAGGTGGATTTCGACTAACGAAATGGTCGAGTAACAGTCGAAGGTTGCTCAACTCCATTCCTGAAGAGGAAAAGGCCCAGGGTTTTCAGGATTTGGACTTGGATGAGGATAACTTGCCAATGGAGAGAGCATTGGGAATCCAGTGGTGTGCCGAAACGGATCAGTTCCAGCCAAAAGAATCTTGCAAGACTTATGCCGGCAGAAGTATAGCTGGGATGAAGACCTGCCTGATAATGTCATTAAGAGCTGGAAAAAGTGGATGTCTGGATTACAACAGCTTGAGACCTTTGGAGTTGACAGATGTGTTAAGTCAAAGCAGTTTGGTGCGCCAGTCTTTGCACAGTTACATCATTTCGCTGATGCTAGTGAAGACGCATACGGAACAACAAGCTACCTTCTGCTATGCACTGCAAGCAGTGAAGCTCAATCCACTCTGATTATGGCAAAGGCAAGGGTTGCGCCTTTAAAGTCTCCAACCATACCAAGAATGGAATTGACTGCAGCCACAGTTGCCGTCAAGATTGACAAGCTTCTGAAGAAAGAGCTTGAACTGGAACTTAACGATTCAATCTTTTGGACAGACAGCACGGCTGTGCTGAAGTACTTGAACAGCGAAGGCACAAGATTCAAGACTTTCGTTGCCAATAGGATCACAACAATCCTGGAGAACTCTCAGACTTCACAGTGGAAATACATTAATACCAATCTGAATCCTACTGATCATGTCTCGAGAGGACTGTTCCAGACTGTTGAAGCGTTCTTGAACAATGAAAGCTGGCTTTCAGGACCACGTTTTCTGCTCTGTGCACAAGACCAGTGGCCCAAAAATCCAGATCCTGGAATGCTGGACATTGACAACTCAGAGGTTAAAAAGGTAGTTCAAGCGCATGTTATTCAGACGCAAGAGCCCAAAAATGCTACGGAACAGTTGATGAACTACTACTCATCCTGGACAAAACTAAAACTAAAACCATGCGGTGGCATGGTTTCTGAAGCTTAAAGATCTGCTTAAGGAACTGAAAGCAAAAAGAAAGGAACTAAATTCACACGGAGAAAACAGAATTAATCAGTTCAAGAAAGTTTTCAAAGGAACACACCTAACCTGTGAAGGTTTAACTGAAGCAGAAAGAGAAATTGTGAAATACTGTCAAAAACAAAGCTTCAAAGAAGACTTGACTATGCTAAAGGAACATCAAAGGGTAAAGAAAAGTAGTTCACTCTACAAGCTGAACCCTGTACTTCTAAACGGAGTCATCAGAGTTGGTGGAAGGATGAGCCGCACAGCAATGCCAGAGGATTCCAAGCAGCAAGCCATCTTGCCAAAAGATTCACACATCACGATGCTTGTGCTGAAGCACATTCACAATGGTACAGCTCATGCCGGGAGAAATCACATGTTGGCACAACTGTGTCAAAGATTCTGGGTCCCCGGAGCAAACGGCGCTATTAGAAAGTTCTTCTCCAGGTGCATCAGCTGTAAGAAATTACATGGAACTGCCGGTAAGCAACTCATGGCTGATCTACCAAGATGCAGGGTCCTGCCTTATAGTCCTCCATTCACAAGAGTTGACTACTTTGGTCCACTTCTGGTGAAAAGAGGAAGAGCGCAAGTAAAGAGATATGGTGTCATCTTTACATGTCTTGCCATACGAGCTGTACATTTAGAAGTTGCATCTTCGCTTGACACTGATGCATGCCTTAATGCAATTAGAAGATTTCTTGCAAGAAGAGGACAAGTCAAAGAGATGTACTCTGATAATGGAACCAACATTAGGTCGGCTGACAGTGAGTTGAAAAGATCAGTCAAAGAATGGAACACCAGCAAGATAGCAAAGAATTTGCAAGAGAAGGGAGTCCAGTGGCACTTTAATCCGCCAGCAGGTTCTCACCATGGAGGAAGCTGGGAGCGGCTGATTTGTTCGGTGAGGAAAATTCTGAACATCACAATGAAGGAACAACTTTTGGATGAAGAAGGTCTCCATACCTTGCTGTGTGAAGCTGAGGCCATCATAAACAGCAGGCCAATCACCCAGGCATCTTCAGATCTTAATGATTTAGAGGCCTTAACGCCCAACCACCTGTTGTTACTTAAGGTCAAGCCTGAGTTACCACCAGGAGTGTTTCGCAAGGATGACCAGTACTAACCGTAGATGGAGGCAAGTTCAGTACCTCGCGGATGTCTTCTGGAAACGCTGGTGTAAAGAATATCTTATGCAGCTCCAAGAACGTCAACGATGGTTCACACCTGGAAGAAACTTCAGTGTTGGTGATGTAGTGCTGATTGTGGATGATACATCGCCCAGAAATTCGTGGCCACTTGGAAGAATTGTGGAGATTTTTCCTGACAAGAAAGGTTTCGTTCGTCAGGTTTTTGGTCAAGACTAAGAGCAACGAGCTTTGTTGCCCAATAACAAAGCTATGTCTTCTTCAAGGATCTGAGGGCAATGTATAAGCTGTTCCAAAGTAAAGACCCTATTTCGGATAGGGCGAAGACCAAGAACATTTCTTTATATAGTTTGTTAGTTAGCATTTAGGCTCCTTTAATTTAAGTTTTGAGTAATTGTTTCAAGGACATTGATAACAATTAGGGGCCGGTAATGTAGAAGCCTAAATGCAGTTAATTGATAAATAATTTAATTTATGCATTTAACAGTCATTTGCATAATTCATTTTATGTAGAGAAATTGAAGGGAATATTTACAGTATTTACAGTTTGATGCAGTTAATATTTGCAGTAATGCAAGGAGTTAATTGTGTAAATATCTAAAAATGTGTGGGGATAATTTAGAGTGTATTTATATTACATTGGTGATATTTTGGGAATAGAGGATTGTTATCTTTAACTGCGTGCACTTTTAAGTGCTGGAAATACTCTCGTGAGAGTTAGTGACGAGATTTGGCGAAGTTATCGGTGTGATCAGTCAGGCAAGCAGAGAGTGGAGCCTCACAGTTTTTTGATCTTTACCTTTATTTCTCTTTTTTGTCGTTAATAATCATTTTTATTTTTGTAATATTAATGTGCTGATGTTTTCGTTGATAACCAATTAAACGGATATATTTTTCACGAGTTGTCCTGTGGATTTATTGAAGTGGATGTGGACGAAGGGAGTGGATAAAGCGTCAAGCTAAGGCTTCATTCAGTGGAAAACTACATACCCATATGTCCGGGGCGGGGCATGCAAATTCTGTCTGCCAACTTGACATTGGCCTTTTCTCAGGTTCAGAGGTACGATTCGGCGTCCAAGAAGACCCCTTGTGTCACTTCCTTCGACACTAAGTCTCGTTCCCTCCCTCGGGGAACGGAGGTTACAACAGTAACCGAGACGATTCTAGGTTCATATATCAAATATCAGATATTATTTGTTTAAGCTTATGTTGGTTAAACAATGTTACCAAATGCTCACAAGTCCATTACAAGACCAAGACCACAAAATATGATTTTGAGACCGAGTTTGAGACCACTGCTTTTAGGAATGCTGCTCCCCCTGATCAGAGCACTCTTCAATCAGATTTAAAGTTTAAAGATGTTGTACCATTGTACCGTTTACATCTGTTATTTGAGAACTGGACAAAGATTTCTACATTTTGTAATTATTTTTCTATTATGACTTGCACCTTGCAAGTTTGATATTATTCATAACACTAAGCGCTAAAAGATTACATATTCAGCTGAGTTTGAAAAAAAATATAAAAAGATTAATTCATAGATTTAAAAAAAGAAGAAAAAAATAATTTGTGAAAATAATGACTAGTTGGCTGAACATTATCCCACTTACTAAATGGTTATTTACCAAATAAATAAATAAATGGGCATACAATATTGATTTGAGTGTATCTGATTTTATTACATGTGAATAGAGTCTGTATTAAGACATATTAAACTAGCACAGCTTTGCAGGAAATCACTTGTCTGAGACAAACAGTCAACAAAAAGACATTACACACAATTATGTGACCACAGAAAGTCATGACTGACCAATCAGCATCAAGTAATCCAGATAGCCATGTAATAAACAGTAGTATTGTTAGTGGTAAGTAGAGGTAAAGTGATTTAAAATTACAGTAAAATGATCATATTTGCTAGTACTGTTTAACCCTTAAATGCATACCTCATGTCTTTAGAGACCCGGGACCTCATTCCACCCCCTGTACCTCATCCATTTTTTGGAGTTGGCCCACACCTTTTTAGAATTCCTCAATATATCTCTTACAAATAGTGTAACACAAAAAATTGCCAAAAAAAATAAAATAAATGTATAATGGTTTAAGTACAAAAACTGTATAGGTTCTCTAGAGACCCAATGTAAGAGTGTCTGGTTTTTGATACTTCCATAAAATATATTTTTTATAATTATTTAATATCTATATAAGTTTACTATCACTGTTTATTTATGTTTATTACAAAATGAATAAGTACTATATTCATACAAATAAACACTCTTTCACATTGATTTTCTGTGTGACAGTGGTGAATTATCAGTATTCCACATGCATGTACACATACATATTATAAACGCTATTTCTTACTCAAGGTGGCGCTGATGTTTGATTTACATTTGACATTACTAGCTGATGGAGAAACAACATTGAAGCAAACTATAGCAAGTGTAACATATGAACAGTATGATATGACTATTGTCATTTGAGT
The DNA here is from genome assembly GCA_032164185.1 of Moxostoma hubbsi. Lineage (NCBI taxonomy): Eukaryota > Metazoa > Chordata > Actinopteri > Cypriniformes > Catostomidae > Moxostoma > Moxostoma hubbsi. The sequence goes on along the minus strand of JAVLUX010000044.1, from coordinate 25,174,248 downwards.
GTACTTCTGAAATTATGAAAGTTGTGCAACTTTTTAGACTCAAGGTGTGCCTTAGAAAATACATACGTGTAATTTAGGTGCTGCTGATGTGTATCCAGGGCTGGACTGGTAATCTGGCATACCGGGCATTTTCCCGGTGGGCCAACGCACTTTGGGGCCGATCAGGAGCAGACTGTCCATCAGGAATGGGCAGAATGGGCCGCGATAAACTAACCACCCCCCCCCCCCCCACCCCCCCACCCCCCCAACACACACACACATTTTTTAAAAAAATATTTCAGCTCTGTAGGTTCATTCAATGTAAGTGAAGGGGTGCCAAAATGTTGATCCTCCAAAAAGCACGTACAATACAACTCCAGTGGTTTAATCCATGTCTTCAGAAGTGATATGACATGTGTGGGTGAGAAACAGATCAACATTTAAGTCTGCTAGAAATTCTTCTCTCTGCCCAGTAGGGGGCAATATACATGAAGAACAAGAATCACCAAAAACACAAGAAGAAGGAAGTGAAAGTTAAAGTAGAGATTGACTGAGCAGGGAGGAGAATTAATATTAAAAAAGGAATTAAATATTGATCTGTTTCTCACCACATCTATCATATCTCTTCTGAAGACATGGATTAAACCACTGGAGGATTAGACTACTTTTATGCTGATTTATCTGATTTTTGGAGCTTCAGTATTTTAGCACCGATTCACTTGCATTGTATGGACCAAAAGAACTGTGTTCCGCAGAAGAAAGTCATAAACATCCAGGATGGCATGAGGGTGAGTAAATGATGAGAGAATTTTTATTTTTGTCTGAATTATTTCTTTAAAGCCCGACGTGGCCCCTGCACCAAACAACTTTTCCCATGCCTGCTCTACTCCCTCTACTGTGCGGGACATAACACACCAAGTGACCCTGGTTTTTTAATGAGTTTTCATAATTTTATTTTATTTTAATTCAATTTTTTGCATTCCTTGCATTGTTTGAACATGTTTTATGCAAAACAGTAACTCTCTCTCTGTCAGCATTAAGGGAAATTTAGACCCTACACATGAACTGATTTTAATATACTTGGTTCATACATTATGATATTGAAAATAAAAATTGTATCTTTTCATTTCTTTTATCATGTCACGCTTCTATTTATTAAATTTTTAATCAGATTCATGTAGTGTTTACAGTATCATAGATAAGTGATATAGCTATTTTAAAAAATGGCAGTCACAAACACCTAAAAAATACCTATATTTTGTATTCTTTCTAGCAAACAGCCATAAAAGGGAATGTAAATTACGGTATGTGTGCTACATTTTTAAATTGCAGCATCAAGTGTTCATTATAAAGGGGCATAGATTTCGCTACTCAGTACTCAATACTCACTACTCATGATTACTTTTAAATGAACTAATCTTTAGTTTAGTTTCAGATTATCTTTTGCTGTATAATTCTGTCTCACAAAATTTGTTTAGAAACACTGGACTGGACACTGGATGTCGTGGTGGTCCACGTAGGACTATATGGACTATTTGAGTTTAGAGGGATGGACACCAGTTTCATGTTTGGGTTTTAATAGTCACACCAATGTTGGAATGTAGTCTTTATCATTTTGTTTTTAACACACAATCGTAAAAAAAAAAAATTCTTATATGTCAAAATGTCAAATGTTAATATGAGTGGATTGTCTCTCTCCATGTGGAATGTGAATGGGTTGGGGCACCCCCAAAAAAGGAAGATTATTTCTCTTCTTAAGTGTAAGAAATATGATATACTGTTTAATAAAGAAACTTACCTTTCTCCGCAGGAAGCGGAAAAATTTGGAAAGATTGGGGTGGGCATATTTTTATAGTGCTGGCTCGAGTAAGAGCAGGGCAGTCATTATATTGATAAGTAAACATTGATTCAAATGTCTCACAGAGCGTAAAGATGAAATAGGAAAATTCTTTGTTTTAGCTGAAATTCAGGGTCCCTCATTACATCTGTTGTTGATTGTTCAGTTGGAAACATCTTAGTCTCAGATCACACCCTGGCATGTTTAGAGGTGTTGCCACATATGGGGAAAAATAAATCATATAGTTGCCATTTTAATGAATCCCTTTTGTAATTATTGTGATTTATAAATTGTGAATAATAAAAACATATTTGTTATTACTGAAACTGTAGGAAGAAAATGGAACGAGAAACCAAGAATAATTGCATGATTTAATTTACTTTATTTCATTTATTGTAAATATAAAATCTGTTAATAATCAGTTATCAATTTAATAATTAGGATCTGTTTTCCCACTAGTCATAATTGTGACCACTTACATGTTTGCTTGTCCTGTGAGCATGATTTATATGAACTAGAGTAATCTTATTAATAAATCAATAACAGACTTTAAACATTATATGTACCAAAAAAGTTTACAAAAAGGTTTTCTGAATGTCATTCACACACCATGCAGTGGCTCATTTTACACAATAAATGTCCACTCTGTTATTGTCCACCCTGACCCTGCCCATTTAATCAGATTCAAACATCATTTCTCAAAAGTTTCAAGGCCGAAAAGGCACCGAATTTTAGGAATGACCTATAAAGGTGGCTGTAAATGGTTACATATTTCCAAGAAAGACATGGCCAATCACGATCCAATATGCAAATATGTATTAGGAAGATGACCAATCACTATTTACCATACAAATATTATGATGATGGCACTGTCTTTGGATATATATTGATCTTTTCTTTTTTTTTTTTTTAGATAAGCTCTCATGTAATATCAGTGATGATGGAATTCTGTCAGTGTACAAAAGCAAGATGACGAAAGACACTAAGAAAGTGACACTGCCTTGTTCTTAACTTAAGACATTACATTTACATTTATGCATTTGGCAGATATCATTATATTATCATATAATATCATTATGCACTATATCTTATAGATAACAAAAAATCACAAAACCATCACATGACAGTCCACACATGCCTGAAAGTAAGGAAAGAAAATGAGAGTGGCTATTGAATCAGAATATTGTTAAGTCACTGTTTATTAACACTTTTCAGTAGTGACAGTTTTAAAAATAATGCTGTGTGTGTGCGGATGTGCTAGACAAGCTAATTTCCTCTGCAAAGTAATAACAAAATGTTCACAAAATTGATTTAATGTAATTGTTACATTATATTTGTTTGAGTCTCATACTGATTTCATTTAAGCTTGTCCCAACCATTTTGTCCAGTGTCCTTAAATGCATTATGCTCCTGCAAATTTGCACCACTGTCTCCTTGCACTGACTAGACGTCTAATTAGCATGCTAAACAGTAGGAACGAGGAACAGGCCCTCATTCAGTCAATAGCCAACAGGAGGAATGTCTCCCATCTTTGGCTTTAGCTCCATGATAACATCAGACTGTGAGCAGGCACCGCCATGGGCCGAAAGACAGACGTTTATGGACATCTATCTGCACGACTGATCAACACGAAGGCCTCTGAAACCAGCCAACCTGTTTATCCCCCCAGACCAGCAGACACTAGCCCTGCATTTCAACCGGTGTAAATCAAACCCTATCAGTGGCAGAGAACATTACCTCAGGTAGTTTGAGAAAGGCCTCTATCAGGTGAAGCGATTGAGATCTCGCAGGCGGCAGTGCGGGGAAGTCTGAAAGGCTTTTAGTGGGACGGCGGTTCCTGTTTTTCCATTGTGTGTTTGGACTGGGTTAAAATATCATTGTGGTTGTCGTGCAGCGATTTGTTCAGACACTGTTGGAAGCTGTTCTAAATGTCTTAGAAATGATGTCAAAGGTTGTGAACTGATGTTTTCGTTAGGGCTGACGATTTTATTACATTAATATAATGTGATTATTATATGAAAAATTAATGAATCATTACATAGACCTGTATGCAAATTCTATAATTAGGAATGTTTCTACCATTGGCAATTATTTAAATTATTATATACGAAATTATCTATATTTGGGGGCCTTTCTCAGTAAATATTGATATGCGATTCATTTGATAATTTAATTGGCACATCATTTAATTAATTTGATTAAAACTTTTAATCGATTGACAGCCCGAGTTATCATGTTTTGTATCCTTGTCAAAAAACACATCAAAAGTTTAACATTTATTTAAGTATAGTGATTCTTTTCAAACACGTCTTCTATTGGTCAGACAGAAAGATGGTCCCACCCCAAACACACACCACTGGTCATGATGCTAAAACAAACAGACAGGGTCACTGACAAATAACATTGTCCAAGCATTTATAGCAATTTCTGCAAAAACTTCAAAATGTTATGTAGTGAAATACTTTCCTTGCAACTTGAATAAACTGTGAGTGTACACAACTTAATCGTTCCTTTTTAAAAAGTTTTCGTACATATTTTCCCATTAGTTTTCTCAGGGTTACACCAAATGACCTGAACAAAATGTGCCTTTTCATTAAAATGTCAAAATTTGTGATATCCGAGAGTCTAAAGGTCCACATGACAACAAAATGGCAACCTACATGTTGGTTACATCACATGACTTTGATTTGGTGGACAATAGTTTTTAAAGCATTAATATTTTGTATCAAAATTTTTCCACTGTCCATTTGTTTAAAATAAATAATAATAAAAGATTGTTATTCAGTACTAATGCCAAGATTACTTTATTCAAGAATTTCAGCTTTAAATGAGACTTAAAGCCCCAGAAAAAATATCAAAATGCTAATAAAACGTGTTATCTTAGCAGAGGTGTACTTAAGTCATTTTATGTGTGTGTATTGTATAGTTAAATTCTCTTTTTTCAAGTAAATAACATGCACTAGAATTTTTAATGTATGTTATGAGTCGATTAGGCAACATCACCTAATGGCGACAGAAACAAGATTCAGCGCATCGCACGCAGACCTCAACACTTGGTGCACAAAAAACGATGGCAGTAACAATCAACAGATAATTATTTTGATCATGAACTGGTCATTTTGAATTGTTTGAATTGAGTACAAATGTATCATTTAGTTAATATTTTCAAGTTCACACTTTAACTTATTAAATGTAGTATTTCTGCTATATTTACTTCACCACAAAATATCAATAGTGTTCATCCAGACAAATATGTTGCGTAATATAATCAATCCAGCAATGTACAGAAACTCATAGAGTTAATACCTACCAGTGGCTCTCTTATAGTTGTGTCTGCATATGAAGTTGAGATAGTAGAAAGTATTGGAACATTGAAAAACTGGCACACATCACCTTTAAAACCAACTCCAGGGAGAAAATGAAGTTTACTCCAACATTTAATTCACTGACCAACTCAAGAAAAATACCCTCTTGCCTTTGGCGTATCAACGCACATACACATATAACTAATAGGGAATCTGTAAGGGCCACTTCAATCTGTCTGATCAGTCATCTCTCACACGTGCACTCTCTTCAATGATGAACCTTCATTGTAACCTCCTCCTGGATTGTCCACTCTCACAAAAAATGAGATGTGTTCTCCAGGGAGTGAGTCTAATGAAATCAGGCGAGCAGGCGGCGCGGGTCCGGATACGACACACGCTCGCTCTCAGAGTATGAGGCCCTTTTGGCAGCCAGTGGCAGTTTTAGCTGGAGCAGCAGATTTCTTTGAGGCAGAGGCACCTTTCTGCATTAACAATACTGTTGCAGAAGCACATTACTGCTGCTGTCCACCACCAGGATTGTTCTCCCTTTCTAATATTTTGCCCTAACAGTGCTTTTGATTTTATTTTCCTTTTTCTACCCCTTGTCTGGAATCAGATTAGGATCGATCGTAGTGCGGGAGCACGCGGTTGGCCGACCGGCACGCGTAGAATCGTACCGCTCCGCCGTTGAGAGTATTCAGGCGACTAAATAGAATTGTTTGCCCTTAGATGTCAAATTTCCTCCGAGACAAGAATGTCAATACCAATTAGATTGTCTGCAGTCGCAGCAGTGACTCAAAGACCCTGCTGCGCTTTATGTTCTTGGTAGAGCCAAGTGATGGGCTAAAAAAAACATCTCGTCCCAATTCAGTTTTCTGATGGCCTCTGAGACGACATTACTTTAACTTAATTAGCTTGGCTGGGGGTGTGGCTGCAGAGACACTGGATGGAGAATGTTGTTGTACTCGGTCTCTTGGCATCTCATGAAAGGCCAGACTATGCTGAAATGGGCAGAAAATGAATTAATGAACAAATGTTTTTAAGGAGTCCGTCTCTGGCCTGCAGCAAGAAACTAATGTTATAACATGACGAATACATTTAGCAGCTGCACACCAGGAGTCACAAACGCCTTTACATAAAAATATAAATACATTCTTTATAAAAAAAAAAAAAATTACCATACATTTTTTCAAGTTGAAGAATTCCAAAGTGCTTCAAATTATGGGCATATGTTTATATATTTTTATGTCATTTTCTACTAAATGTTTTGGCCATTTTCTGTGATCAGCTGAATGTTATTTGAGATTTAAGCTAATGCTAGTTACCCCAGTGTGTTCTTGCCATTGTTTGTTGGTCGTTTATTTGCTATTTAATGGTGAAGTGTGTCATTTCTGTGACACTAGCATCACCAAACAGAATAGAGAACAACAGTACCCACCTTCTTTTTAGCTCTCTCGGTTCTGGAAGTATTTTTCCCATAACTTTTTTCATAGTGATTTCATAAAATTCTTCATAGAAAAGTTGTATTTTGATTTTTTTTTTATTCTATGACATAATAGAATTACAAAATATAGAAAAATATAAAACTATTGATTTGAAGATTATAAATACAGAAATAATATATTCAAATTTTATAGTCAAATATTCAGATAAATACAAATATATGTGGTTTGAGAGTGTAGGGAGAGCGACTCGATTGTGTCATTCACAGTGCATCGTGGGAATGGGTGGAGCTTTTTTCTCATGATTCTCTGATTGGTGGATCTTTCTCTCCGGGATCATGGATAGTATAGTTTTCCACCAGGAATTCAACAATTAAACATGATTTAAGAAAACTTACGTTAAAATAATGAAGAATGATGGCTTCAGTAGAAACATAAATACGATTAACATCCTCAGAGCTCACGGTTGGTCTGTCTTTAAAGGTTTATAAGTTATCATTAAAAATTAAATCCGCTATGGACAAAATGAATGGGATTTTTACTTACAGAACTAGACTGTTTTACTCTATTGGACAGATAGTCCTCAAACTCACGGCATTGGTTGTGCCAATATTGCTGTATGGGACTGGTCGGATCCTCAGACAAATAGAGCAATAATTTGATTGAATTATTAAATTATTACACACATTAGCTGTAATAACCCTCAGCACCAAGTAGAAAAGTTGTTGAAAAGTTTAGGGAAAACTTCCCGGAAAATAATTGCGATCTCTTTATCTCTTTCCAGGTGCATTGCAATCAAAATTTATTTCACAGTCTGTCTGTTTTCAGCATAACCTCACAGTGAAACCTATTTAGTGGCCTTTGAGGGCTGGCAAAGAAGCGTGACTTCAATTCGGCTGCACATCTGCATCAAAGTCTTCTCCGGCAGTATGTTGTCAACTCTGTGCTGGTGAGCGACCAAACACACCAGCTCTCATGCCATACTGTAAATAACATCATTAGATTGATCTCAATTCAGCAATTAGATTGATGTCAACTGTGAATATTTAAAGTGGTTTCCCACCTTGGATGAATGTGAAAAATCGGAGAGGTGGGGGAGCTGGAGCGAACGAGAGAGAGAGAGAGAGAGAGAGAGAGAGAGAGAGAGAGAGACAAGTATGGGGTCAATATTTTTGCCCTGATCATTTAAGAGATCTAATCACAACAAATTCAATCATTATAAAAAGCCTCTAGTTGAACACGGCTCGCACGGACTGCCACATCCTCTTTGCTTAAGACTGACAAATGAATCATTTACTCAATAATCTTTAAAGTCAGAAAAGCTGAAGGCAGAAATAGTGCACATCGCTTCCATTCGGCTTTAGTATATTGTAAATATGCCATTCCCCACTGATTTACTGAAGACAGGCATATTTTTTTCTTTGTTGTTGACACATTTATCTCGTTAGTACTCCGCTTGCTGAATCAGAGGATCATGTGACTCTTAGAGGTATTGCTTTTGGACAGATGAGGGGGGCAGGAATTGCTAAATAAACCTTTTAACTTGTAGCATGTTTATAAATGGAATGAACGTTAATCAGAATATTCTTTTGTGGCAGATCTATCAATCTATCTTCCTGGATAAAAATATACATTTTCAGATTAAAGGTGATCTTCATTTAAATGATCCCAATATTGATTCTTAAAATCCCAAGATCAGTCTTTTACTCACTTTTTTTTATGTGCAACACTCAAACACAATTCGAGTAAATCACTTGCGTTCATAACAACATTTCGCGGTGTGCAACTAAAAATGTCTGTGGTCGTCCACTGGCTGGTAAAGCCGATTTCATTCAGCATTGTTTGAGTAGTATAGTGGTGGAGTATTCAGCAGTGAGGTCCTTTCACTGTGTTTTGAGAGTAAAAGTTTGGTTTGACTTGCTCCGTATAATGTGTATCCAAAGACGAGATCCACACAATCATTTTGTCATTGAATAATGTCTTGTTTAATATACATTCTGTTCTTTAACATTCAGTTGTTGATTAAAAACATCAAAAATAGAAACATTTAATTGTAATCACACATAGCATGGATGTTGTAAAGAAGCCCTTGACTCCATTCCCGTTAATATGTGATGAACCAAGACTATTCTGTGAGATGCTCGCTGAACTGATGCTATTCTTAATAAGACAGTAGCTTTTTAGTACTTGTTCTACATACTTGTAAATAGTACAAATTATGTATGTAAACTAAAAACATGTAACAATGCAATATAACATATGCTGTGTCAAGTGTTTTGATGGAATAAATGGATTTGTTCATTTATAAAAAGCTCATGTGACCAAAATGCTAAAAAAGGAATATATCAAATAAAATATGTCAAATTTATATTTTTGTAATGTACTTAGCTAGAATATCCCCTGATAATTATCAGCATTAGCTGAGGGATAATTTATTTCTGGTAATGTTCATATCAACCATCAGCTTGGGGAAAAATGTGGTCTCTGTGATTTGGAGTGTGGCATGACTGTTGGTGCCAGACGGGCTGGTTTGAGTATTTCTGGGATTTTCACATGCAACAGTTTCTAGAATTTACTCCGAATTTACTCAAAATCAAAAAACATCCAGTGAGCGGCAGTTCTGCAGACAGAAATGTCTTGTTGATGAGAGGTCAACAGAGAATGGCCAGACTGGTTGAACTGACAAAGTCTACAGTAACTCAGATAACTGCTCTGTACAATTGTGCTGAGAAGAATATCATATCAGAATGCACATGTCGAACCTTGAGGTGGATGGGCTACAACAGCAGAAGACCCCGCTGGGCACTTTATGAGGAACATAATGCTTCATAAAGTACTCAGTGAGTGTATTTTGCTTTGCCCTGCTCTCTTCAAGGATAGGGAAGCTAAAGCAAATCAGTTAATAATTTGTACTATATCTCAGTGCACAGTGTTTGAAATCTGTTCAATAAAGTGGATCAAGCCCTGTCCGATCACACTCAGGTCTTGGAGACCCTCATCATGGACAGATTCGTCCTTCATTTCTAAATGATTCTAATCAAACCGAAGCATGTCATTGAAGCCACTTCACTTGTCTGCCCTAAAACATGTAACATTTACCGCCGAAGCAAGCAAATATAAACTGGAAACACAGAATGCCAGATGTTTGCTTCTGGTCCTGTTGTCCAGAGATGGAGTGTTTGTGGCTGTGCATTAATGAAGCTTAGTTTCATTTTTGAATCTGATCGAGAACATATGCTGCATGATAAGATGCGGCACATACTAGCATTCACAGAGTCACATCTGGACACAATATCATGATGATCCTGCCACCTCAAACAGATGAGTGATTTCAGAGCAGTTTCAGCTCCTGAGGCACTGTGGAGGAAGGGGAAGACTCCTTGTGTTACTGTATCATTAAAGGAATATTTCTCCCAAAGATGAAAGTTCTGTCATTATTTATTCACCCTCATGTCATTTCAAATCTGTATTACTTTCTTACTGTCATGCAACATAAAACATGTTAGGCAGCAAGTTGGTCTCAGACACCGTTCACTTTATTGCGTCTTTTACCATGCAATGAAAGCACAATTAAGGTGGTAAGAATGTTTCATTTTTTACATTTAACATCCCCTCATACAGGTTTGGAGTCAAATTTTCATCTTTAGGTAAACAAACACTTTAAGGTTTACCAAACCACAATAAATAAATGTAGTGACGCTACTAACTTAACTAAATGTTTCAGTAATTTGACTCTCGGTTATTGTCACAATAGTGTAACTTTTCCAGTAACAAGCTACATATAGCACAAACAAACACTACATTTATCGTAAAATGGCTGAGGCAGTAATCAGTTCTTGTACATGAGCTGATTAAAATAAACTTATTTGTAGCATAAGAAGCTCAATTAATTTGAGTGATATGGTTCATTCAGATGGTTCATGTAATTGAACTAGTTCAAATAAATGATTCCCTGATTTGAAGTCAAATATTTATAGTTAATTGTTAACTGATTTATTATTTTAAATCAGTTCTATAAAATATAATATTTACTAGTTGTATTTCTTGTATTTAGTTTAAATGAATATGCAAATAAATGCTATAAGCAATAAAGATGTTTTATATATATATATGTGTGTGTGTGTGTGTGTGTAAAAAGGGGGGGGGGGGGGGGGGGCAGAGACATGAGATCTTAATCACATTGGTGGTCTGCACTTGTATCTCAGAAGAAGCTAATCTGATTTGATCTGAGTGCAGAGCTGATCATGCAGACGCAGGAGGACAGAGGAGAAACTGCAATTGAATGGAAATGTAAAGACTTTAATCTAGCCATGAACTAATGAACCACATCTCCACCTGACAAAATCTGTTTCCCCCTGACATATCACCATAAAGATGTTGTGGCAAATGCAATCTGCAGAACGGGGCTGTGTGTGTCTGTGGACTTTACAAATTATTACAGAGTGGGAATATTGCAGATTGGAATGTCAGTCAGTGGATTTTGATTATTCAACATTATTGAGCGTATGTGCATTTAACAGCATAGTTTATTGCAGAGTAATGTCATGGAGGTACAGTGTCATAAAAGTCTGCTCAAATCCAAAAGAACAGGAGACATGCCCAAATCTTCATAATATTAATTATGACCCATTTCAGAAGACTCACAAACAGATTGTGTTTGGTCCTGCATTGTGAAAAATGAATTTTTTTCTCTCAGTTAATATGATCTCATAAAAAAAAATATTGGCATGTCAACCTCCTATTTTAAAAAAGTTCATTGTTATGTTTTGGAATACACATAATGACATATTCACAGTTAATGGTCCAGTATTTGTGTAAACATGTTAGGATTGAACTGTATTTGTTGATGCTCAGTTTGGGAGGCAGTAGCCGATTGTTGCTGCATTCCATCCAGCAGGAGCAGCAGCACTGTGAGTCAGCCCATGGAGAGCTGGGAAAAATCCCATTCACCCCCTCCTCTCAGGAGGCTGGAGCTAGGGGGGCTGTTCTTTGCTAAAAGCCTCTACTGGTGATATTAACCAATCTGTACACTGAGAAACAACACCACGCTTCCTCAAAGTTCAAGGACGAGGTTTTAACATTGTACAATCCACAGTGTGAAAAAAAGTGACTTGATGCAGACACAAACGGTTCCCAACCTTTAAGGCAAAACAATACACATGCAGTGTTGCATCAAATCTGTTTTGTGGAGGCCTTCACTTCTCTTTTTTAATTGGCCTGTTTCCTGCTGCTCTGGAGGGTGCAGTGGCGGCCCAGTCTAGTCATTGATCTTTCATCAGGTCATAGAGTGACTGAAGGCGAGGAGCAGCCGGCTTTTTTATGGCAGCTCGCTGGAGCCAGCCTATGATTGTTCCCAGTTTCCTCAGATTGTTTTGCCTTTGGTTCGCCTCTTGTGCTCCAAAGGTAAGGCAGAGGACTGCTGACATTTCAGGGAGCACGTAACACCTTCACACTGGGGGTAGGTGGACAATGGTATATGGATGATTTGTGCATGAGCTGTTAAAGGGTGTGTGTGTGTGTGTGTGTGTGTGTGTGTGTGTGTGTGTGTGTGTGTGTGTGTGTGTGTGTGTGTGTCCAATTAACTTTGTTAGTCTTTCTGAAATTGAGATGTACCTAGCCAAATAAGATTTCATTAGTCATTGCATGTCATTTCAATGCTGATGCCATAGAATCTGTAGTGATTCTGGTTTTAATTTGTTGTGTGTTCTTTGAAATTTCACAATGTGACACAAGATGTCCATTAAAGTGTTATTGGCATATACACATAAAATAGCAATTAAGACATTTCTTTGCCATCATGTTGAGTTAATAGGTTTGTATCAGTGCAGAAAGTTCACTGAATTGAAATACCAGAAGTATGTTGTCTGTTTTCATAGAATGTTAAATTAAAGGAATATTCCGGGTTCAATACATGTTGAGCTCAATCAACATCATTTGTGGCAAAATGTTGATGACCAAAAAAAAAAAAAAACACAAATCTGGGTTAGAGATTTTACAATGGAAGTGAATGTGGCCAATTTCTGGAGAGTTTTAAGGCAGAAAAGTGAAGCTTATAATTTTATAAAAGCACTTAAATTAATACTTTTGATTATTTGAGCTATAAAGCTGTTTGAAATAGTTTTTTTTTTCTTCATTTTATGGTTTACAGCATTATGTCATCATGGCAATGGAGTTTTACAATGTGATAATTTCCACAGATGTGGTCAGTGCGTGATTTAATGACAGTAAAATCATGTTAACACACATATTGTTTATGTCTTGTGTCTATACTTTTGAAACAGTGAGTGTTTTAATGTAACAGATTAAACCCCATTGACTTCCATTGGAAGTGTCTCACTGTAAAAAAAATGTCCATAATATTTACAGTAAAAGAATGTTAAAATGCTACAGTAAAAAAGGGTTAATTGGTTAATGGATAGTTGTTACTGTAACATATACGATAATAATACATTTATCAAGACAATACATGTAATTTTACTGGAAAATATCAACCCAGTCTCATGCAAATTCTTACATATTTTACGAGTTTGCTATTTTGTAGGAGTTTGTATACGTTTGTACAATTTTATCATGTGCAAATTCCCGGATGTGTAATGCGGAAGTAAGCGCAAGTTTCGTGCATGAGGACATGCTCATTAATATGATGCCCTTACCCAAACTTAACCCCTGTGTGTTAACATGATATGAAGCTGTTGTGTGTGACAGAAGCAAGTAATTGTTGCATATTAGATAGAAACGATGTCCAGCGATGTCATTTGCTGTAGTGAAAGTCATGCGAGTGCAGTTGTACGATATCATACGAATTATACAAATTTAGAAAAGTCATATGAATCCTTACGTGATTGTTTTTTTTTTTTCTTTGTTTTTCAGAAAAGAAGGGACAAGTCTACATTTATTTTAACATTATGCCACAAATGCTGTTGATTTAGTTTGTACTGAACCCAGAATAATCCTGTCATTTCTATTGGAATGCTAGTTTATAAACTTGTAAGTGCAATGCATTGGCAACACCATCAGTAAATAGCTGTCGGCGAGTGGTTGATTCTCATGAAACCTAAAGAAATAAGATATTATATTGCATATAGAAAATGAAGTCTATTTTTTAGGGCAATTGTAATCATTGATATAGTAGATGAATTGTAAAGTACTTATTCATATAGTAGCACTCCCTTGGTACTACCATTCTTTTTCATTTACAAAAAAAAAATCTACAACAGCATCTTTTTGCTGTAAATACTTGTGTAATAATAACGATAATCATCATTGAAAACAATAATAACGAGTACAATATGTACAAAAGTGCAAATGTCACATTGCAAACATGGTAATAGTCCTAAATGTAGGCAAAATACAATTTCATATTTGTGGGATTGATTTGGGGCTAAATATGACTGGGTTATTTTCTTGATAGTTTTTAAGAAACAACCAAGTAGGTCCACATTATACTCTGGCCATTCAATGAAAGAAAAAGAAGGGGAAAAAACGTTGTGCGATGGCTGCAGGGTAACACTGACACAGACTGATACCAAATGTTTCAGTGGGAATAGTCTCAGGGGTTGATAGCCAAAGACAGGAAAGAAGCATCAGTCCAGATCATCAGATCAATTTTCACTGGACCCTGAATATTTCATGCAGCAGGTCTTACAGTAGAAACCCAGATGGGCTATTGAAATGGAAAAGCTACAGGTCCATAACTCACACCCCTCCCTTCACCCAAAGACAAGCTTCAAAAATGATGTCTGGCTCATGTTTCTGGTCACACCAACCATGTGGTTTCTGAAGCCTCATGGCACAGAGAAGCGGCAGTAAATTCAAATCTGTGATATTATGGTTATGGTTTAAAGAGTTATTATAACAAAAGCTCCATGTTTAGTGATGTTTGGCGAATAGATATGATAAACTAAGAATATTGGAACAGATGTACAACTAGGCAAAATGAAACCTCACGGTCTCGTAAAGTCGTAAAGATGACATGATGTTGCAAATCTGCACATATCGACACACAACCGCCATCACTCTCATCAGTGCACGTGGTTTTTAGACGCTGGCCTGGACTATAACCTCTCATCTCGTTATGTCATCACTGTGAAATAGGTTTACGTTACCTTATTATTTATCAGTTACATATAAAATGTTTGTTACACATAGCCTACACACTTCCGTCCTGAAGCCTCATAAATCCGGTATATCTTGTGACAAACAGAACCGTTATAGCTCGTGCATAGAAAGATAAAGATGAAGGGCCTGTGCGTATATCAGATGACTTTATAGACTACACTGTCATCATGCCCGAGTCAGACCGTTATATGGCCTTACGTGCTGTCCAATGATGTTAGAGAAACGGGACGATATTCATACAAACTTTGGTTTCATTTGAGTTTGACGGATTCCTCGGATGCTCATAAATAAGGTCTATTTAAGTTTATATTTTTGAGAATTTATTTATTGTATTTATAAATGTATGCCCTGTTTGAACATTTTACTGATTGCATCAGCAGCATCTGGAGGGCTACTGGTCTAATATTTTTGTTTATATTGTTCCCCAAAAAAATGTTGTTCGTCAGTAACTGCTCTGCAGTGGTATCTTTTTATATTTATGTTGATATTAGTATTATCAAGTTCTGCATTCCATCTCCATTGAAAAATACAGTAGTGTCCATACGTGGGATTTATATGTAGCAAATTAATGAATTGTCGGGAAATAAATCATCCATGTTTCCATGTTAGCAGAGCCGGTTTCAAGTCTATTCGCCAAAAATTTAAGGCGAACGTTATTTTAAGAACACAATAGTTCATCCGACCTGTTTAACACCTGAGAGCAACCCGTTTATATTCCTCAATTGATGTTACTTGGGTGAGTGTGATCACAGGGTTGTTCTATTCATCATATTTGCGGGACAGTACATTTCGGATGTTAATTAAAAACCAATCATGTAAAGATATAATTCGTTATTTTAAAAGTTCAAATAAACAATTAGCATTCTCTCTTGATTATCTATTTCATACACCTTCATAATCAAAGGCTGGGCGACTGGATGATTATACGTTTTGAGTTACAATTCATTTTTTTCTTATTTTTTGAAAAGAGAATCTAAAAATTTCAGAAATTGATTTATTTATTTTTTTAAAAGAGATGTAACTACATCAAAACAATGTTTTCTAAGGAGAAAATTAAAAAATAAGGTTTTATGAAGATTTTGCTGAACAATATCTTACATTTTCTTGGTGTTTTCCATTTTACCTCTGTATTCCAAAAGGTTCCTCATAAAAGACGATTAACATAAAATGTAAATAGTTATAATCATCAGTGCTGTTTTGTCACATAAACTGTATGTGTGCAGAGAGCTGACCTGTCAAAGTGATGTTGTTTTGTTATTGGATTCGGGATTAAACAGACCGGGCAAGTAAAGTGTCCGTTTTAATCCTGTTAAATGTTGGCACTGAACTAAAGGATTTCAAATTTAACTTCAATCCTTTAAATCCAAACACATTCTACATTACTGTAAATTTAACATTAAAAGTATTACATTAAACACATTCTAGTGAAGCAGGCCATGATTATTTAAGATTTTAAACGATTAATTGATGGCATCAATATTAGCAGCATACCACAGGCACCATTAAATGAGCACTGACACATGAGCACATAGTCTACAATAGCATCAAGGTCTTAACTTGCGCGGAAAAAGTCACTGATGGTGGAAAGCTGTAATGAGGTGCATTTACACATAATATATATATATATATATATATATATATATATATATATATATATATATATATATATATATAGTGTAATATTTACTCATAACATAGACATTGTTATCAAAGACGTTCTAGAAGAATGGGTGTCTAGCCGCGATTCGTGTTAAATCAGGTTAGGATATTTTAAAATACTTGGGATTGGCTGAAGTCATGTATGTTTCCATCGGCTCTTGCATTTCAAAATAAAACTGGACTGTAGCCGCCTAAAAAGTGAACACGGGGAAGTCTGACATAATACACCTTGCTCTCCGACTTAACCCTTGTACGTCAATAAAAAAAGTTACTCAGAGGTCCTTAGAGGGCACAAATGTCTGCGTCAAAAAACTCCCATAATAATATTGTATATTCATATTATTTTCCACTTTCAGTGAGTTCTTTTTTTAACCAACAACAGTCCTGATCATAACTACCAAATATTAATTCATTTTCAGAAATGTAGTGCCCGTTTGTTTAGATAATGCCGTTGTTGTTGTTTTTACACACCAACAAATTTCTCAATACACACCTACAAAACACACTGTGACATCCATACCAACACTCCCACACAATTTTAGCTGCTTCATTTATTCAGTTGGCCTACAGGTCCCTATAATACAGGAAACAGAAAATAGAGGAAAAGCATGTATTTGCTCCATAGGCTAAACGTGAGATAAAATGGCGCCATCTGGTGGAAAATATTAAAATGTACATTTTGAAGCCAGGGCTAGAATTCATGATTTTATGCTTCAATGGCACTGGGATCAAATATTGCTGTTTTAATGGGTTTCAATGGGGACATTTTTTTCCTGAAGGTCTTGAGTGAATTGGCATTAACACATCCAAAATGATCGAAAAAAATTTAATAAAAAAAAAATGGAAAAAGACAAAAATGTCCCGAAGTTCGCACAGGGTTTAAAAGACTAGTTGAGATATGACTCTCCGTAAACGGGAGTGTGTTGAGTCCAGTGACCCGCATCGGGCTGGAGGCTCATAATCTCACGACATAAAACACTTTCCTCTGAGCGCAGAGAGCGTCGGCTCAGAGCCGCACTGGACCGGCAAGTATACGCAATGATGGCGCTCTAGAATTTCGCTTTACTTTCGTTTTTTGGTTTGCGTTCCCTGTAGTACGGCGTTATCGTGCATGTTCGTGTGGCGTTTTGCTGATCATTTTATCATGTTTAATCGGGATTTAGAGTGAAGTAACTCACGGGTTCCAGACAACCTGGTTCCAGTAATCTGTGGACTGAGAGAGACTGTCTGTTTGCAGGCAACTAGACAGGTGTAAATCTCTTTGACAATCTTTTGATTCCAGGAGTCATAACTGCAGGCTGTATGAGCTACAGACCATTAAACAAATTCGCCACATTTCTTGCCCGTTTGGAGATGCACGCGTTGATCCGTGCGCATTATTCATCATCTTGTTGTCTGCCCGTTGAAGTTCTTTTGTTACAGTCACTCATTTGTATTTAGTTTACGGAGATGTTGATGAATTAATTGGAATCAATTTGTTCAGCAATTAAAAATATTGTATTCGTGTCGTGATTAATCAGTTACTGGATTTTAACTCAAGATTTTAATTTCTAAACACGGCCATCACGCGCTAACTTACAACGTTAATGAAATACACACACACACACACACACACACACACACACACTATTTAGCCGACGTAACGACCATCAAACCAACAGTTTAAACTAAGTTTTCAAAATCGCGTTGACATTCGTCTGCCTTTGAAATGCAATTTTAACACCGACTAGTAATTTATGACCATCCGGCTAACCATTCCCGTGCATTTAGATCCCCGCTTCATAGAATTACTCAAACTCGCCGTTAACTGCTTCTCGTTCCTCTTTATGGACTATAAACAGAATACCGCAGACACTTGCCTCATGCACTCATTTGTCTTCACGGTTTATGCTGCCGACATTTTCGTGCAAAAGACAGAAAAGTAGAGAGAGAACGAGATGGAGAGAAAAAAGAGAGACAGTATACGAGAGAATTTTGTGCCACTCTTGACTAGGGCTTGCTCCCCAAAGATGGCGAGAGAAATGAGATAATGAGGTCCGGTGATTAAGTTTTTCCCATGGACTGGAGCTGTCGCCAGTTCACAAAAGCACACAGCCACCACGATACTCACTTCTCATTTAACACACACAAAGCTGATCCGCAAAAACAAACCGGGGGCTGGGGACAAATCATATAATGTTCAATCACGCCTAATTAACTGGAATCCCACCTTCACCTTTAATATAGTGACCAATTAATTTTCTATGTATGTCAAAGGTCCGTGAGGCCACAGTCGGTCGCCAGGGACATTTGTGAAGCTCTGCAGTCTCTTTGTGGGCCATGGATCTTATTAGTAGTACATGACCCCGGTGCTGAGAGGTTACGGGCTCTTCGCTGTCTCGCTCTGAAAACCAAAACGTTTCCAAATCGGATTTGAATTGGTTTGTTTAATGGTGGTTTTGTTGAATGAGGGTGTAGATCCTGAAATCAGAGAAGGTCGGAATTTGTTTGTTGTGATTGCTGTCTCTGGAGAGTCAAACACGATTATGATGCCTCCTATCATATAGGATGAATGAATTTACACACTGAAATGACTAGGCCATTGATAACCAAAGATACTTAAAAGGTTTCCAAATAATCAATCGGACCTTTGAGTTGTTTGGATACCGCAATGCAATAGCTGAGAAATGAAAGCCCTCCACAGCTGCATGTGTTTGGCATATAGTTGTATAAAGGGTAAAAGATACTCTGCACCCCCTTATTAGCGTGTCAGTGAAAAACGAGAAGTCTTCATACAACCGGCTCGACTGTTTATATTCAACGTTGAGGTGAGTAAACTATTTCTTTGACTAGTTCACTTCTATCTTATTCGGCGCTTTGTGCTCCAATCAATTTCCCTGGATTAAAGAAACACCCCCCTCTTCATGCAAAACATCTGTGGGAATTTTAATAGATGAAAGATCAAAGCCGCATTCGACTTCCTTTTGTTTTCAAGAAGTCACTTTACGTCAGCCTGTTAAATAAAAACATTGAACATGTCTGAGAGTAATGTCTAGCAAAGAATGAGCGTTTATGGCATAGAATCAGAGATCAGCAGTGTGAATATGATATCAGGACCGTAGTAATATTTCCACACTACTGAAAATGCCAAGCTCCAGGGTGTGTTGACCTTTTATACACGTTTTCAAATGTTCTTTAATGATGTAAAAACTATAGACTCCAAACGAAACAGACTTCAGATAATAAATTGTAATGCTCCACAACGGGGAACCACGGATCCGTTAAAACGCTTATAAAGTCGTGAAAGTGTCCGAGTGAGGAAAACTAAATGCGAGTCTTCATCTACTAAAAATATCGGTAAATTGTATAAACAAAATGTGACAGTGTGATTAGCCTATATTTTATTCCTCATACACACTATAGCATTATACATAGCAGCATTTTAACCACTGCAATACACTGTACAAAATGTATTTAATTGTAAAGGTAAAAGACTGTAAAAATGCTCCAGAAATAAAACGGTTCCCACGGTCATAGAAAACCAGGTCATTCTAAAAGACAATTAAGTTGTTTTTACAATAAAATGTCGTCAAAAAATGACGGTACAAAACAATAATTGGCCATTCCCAGATTTCCCTGCGTGACTCGTCACATTTCATTATATTTAATGAGAATAGTTATATTTCTTCTTATTTTTAATACCAGTTATCTACATTGGGGTGATTTGTGTTATATTTGATGTAGTTTAGTAAATGTTTATTGCGTTATTTTAATTTCACATGTGTTACCCTTCATGTCATCACGTGTTCTTCTGTAATTACTACAGTGTTTATCAAAACTTTATACAGTGAAAAGCAGATTTTTACAGTTTCAGAAGGTTAATATCAAGTTTATTACGTTCTTTTTTACAGTGCCATCATAGTCATGTAAATTAGAAACTGTAAAATGAACAGGTTCTGTTAAGTTATTTACATTTTTACATTAATTTATTTTTTTACATCATTATTCTAGTAGTTTTTTTTTTTTCCTTTTTACATTTTTTATAGTGTAGGGTTTATTTTTTTTACGTTGAGGGTTAAAAGATTAGATTTAAAACAGGCAGATTATTATGATTGTTTTAAAAAAAAAATCAATTGTCATATGACACCCCAATTTGAAAATAATAAAAAAATTAAAATTATAAAAAATTGTCTTTAAGGAACATGTTCAAAACAAGTTATGCTTAATCAAAGGATTTGTGGCATAATGTTGATTGCCACAAAAACTAATTTAAAAATCTGCCGATTGTGCTTAACTTGTGTATTACCCGGAATATTCCTTCAACAATAAATTAAACGGATGGACTGATGGATTCCTGCAACCTGTGCTTACCAAATTGACTGATTCATTGGCTGATTGGTTGGTTATTTAATTGATTAACAGACAGATAATTGAAGAAAAATACCTGTGAGACAACTTCAGCAACATCAAACTGACTATATGAGATAACATTACTACATCCTGAGGAAGATTCTATGGCCCGCTGTAATTCCTATGATCAGTAAAACCTGTTCATCAATCAGGGAAAAGAACATTTACTTTGCTATTCATACACACTCTGGGATTTCATACTTTGCTTCTTCATAATTACATTTTCTTGACTCAGTTGCCCAAATACACAGAGTGAGGCTAGAGATCAGAATTATCTATATTCCAGTGCTGAATATTTTTGTGGGGACATTAAGAAGCTGAGATCAGATTTTCTTCCACTAGACTGGTCATCTCTGCAGTTTGCACACTCATTGAGGAACACAAGACAACAAGCAAAATACCATTTCAAATGAACACAGTGTACCTGGTGCAGTAGTGCAAGTTTGCAGTTGTGTCTCACTGAAATAATGAGTTGAATGCAGTTGATTAGAATATATTGGTTCCAGTATATCCTCTAAAAGGTATGATCAAAATGATACATAAAATGTGCTATATCAATGGAATGAAATTCAAACTTGTCAGACCTCCAGTGCTGGGCATCCCTGCACTTACTTTCATGTTTTGCCACAAAGTAAACAGCAAATCACAGTAATTCAAGTTCCACAGCACATATTTTAGGCATAAGGGAGAGGCCTCCCATTGACATGAGCTTTCTGAGCAGGGGATCCCTGTATTTAACTCAGCAGACATAAAATTCAGTGAGAATGCTGTGAGAAAGATGTGTGCTGATATAAAGCCAAGCTGTGTTTTGGCACATGATTTGTCAAATGTGGCGGACTTCCAGTGATGCCAATATTCACAACATAAATGTTATAAACCACCCTGTGAAATGATGTGCCTGACTGTGTGGCTTTTGTATAAGACTAGTGTATATAGGAGTGAAGTCTTAGGACTTCAGGGTCAACAGGACTATGAGACATACATCAGTCTGAAAACAGTATGTTATACTGAATCACGGGAACATTTCCTGAATACCTCAAAAGTATACAAAGGATTTGCCTGCCCAGTATGTACTAGTACATTCTTTGGATCTATTGCATCAGGTATGACTTGCTTTTCCTGATTGATCCCAAATCGTTTGTGGATCATGGAGACTTCCCCCATGAACATTTAGCCTTGATCATCTCTCAGACTCAATGGATCTCTTCACAGATCAATCTGTGAACACATCCCCTAATTATCTAAAATGTTTTTTGTCAATAGCTGTAACAATTTTGCATAAATTACTGAAACGTTAGGTCCACTTCCATAAAAATGACTGACTGAACCATTGGCTGGTAAAATGAATCATTTTTCAGTGGATTTTATTAATGACTCTTCGCTATGGTCCATAAATCGGCATCAGAAAGGAATTGCTTAGCACTCTTACAGCTTCTGTCATTACAATGTGTTCAGGACAAGGAAATGAACATGTGTGAGTTCTAGAGATAATAACTAATAATCTGATGTTTCCATTCCTCTCTCTCTCTCTCTCTCTCTCTCTCTCTCGCACACACACACACACACACACACACACATACACACACACGCAGAGAGAGAGAGAGAGAGAGAGAGAGAGAGAGAGAGAGAGAGAGAGAGATGCTCCATAAGCATCATACATACCATGTAAAACTTTAAATAGTATATTGAACGCTCCCCAAAGGTTGCTCCTTAATTAGCTTGATAGCAATTGCGGGAATAAACAGGCCACACAGTGTCACTCTTCTTGACAGTTTTGAATACACATAAATTTGCAGCAAATAGATGTTACTATTTACAAATGTTTTACTAAGCGTGGAGGACTGAACTCAGTACCGCCGCTCCCTATAAAGCAGACACCTCGGCCCTGACTGAATCCCCACAAAATCAGCAGTTGAACATGTTGTTGATGCGCTCCCATACAGTCTGTAGAGCAGCGATGAATCCACAGTGCACGCGAAACATGTTGCTGGGGTTTGAACATTTGTGTAGACGCATTGTAACTACTAGAAAGACAGAAAAAAGTTGTATGGATTTAAAACACGCTAGAATAGTATTTCAGAATGTTATTCTAAATCCTTTACATATTTATGTATTTGAAGAGGAGCATCAGGCTGCTAGTTTTATTAAATGTACAATACACAGTAGGTTGCATGGGCGCATCGCCAGGACAGTGACAATCTTTAATTGATTATTTTCACCATTTGTTTATTCTCGTCCGCTAGAGAATGGACACCTGGAACTGCTGATAGTGTATTGTAGTCATTCATTTTATCGCATTATTGTTGGTTAGGTTCAATTGAAAATCGAGGTTTGTAACATAAATTGGGTTTGTCAAATGACCGCAGTGTTTGGGTAAAGGATGAGGGGTGATAAATGTCACAGATAGCTTCTCTAGTCTGCTGACCAGATTTAGGGCCGATAATTGAGTCACTGTGTAAGTAAAATGGCAGTCCAGGACCCTCTGTTGTTTACGTGTGAATGAATCTTGTGTTGTGTGTCGGGCGCCAGTGGAACTGCAGAGATGAGTGTGTTGCATTCACTAATCACCACAACAGTACACATGAGATCTGACTGGAGCATTTCGAAATAGAAAATTGAGCAAGACACTGAAAAATGCGTGAAAACAACAATTTGTTCATAGAATTTGCAGTTTGTCTACTGCAAAGATACATTATTTTTTAAATATGACGAGTTTAATCGAGTGTATTGAACAATGTTTTAAAAAAAAAAATGCAAATTTCAGTCCATGCTGATGTTGGTGTCTTAAAAAGAGGCACTCGTTGTAGAAGAAACCCAGAACGGGGAAGTGTAATTTGCATTTGTAATTAACGCATTATTATGACATGACAGTTCATTTCTAACCTTGTACCCAACACAACTCTATTATTTACATCGTACACCGTAATAACGATTGCTTGCCATAGAAATTTGATGAATTGCAAGATATGCTGCTTTAACTAATAACGAATTATGTTTCAAATCATTTCTGGTTGCCTTTCTCAGGTACCATAAAGGCTACGGCAGGAGTGATATGTGATCTTCTGTGTATGAAAAGAGGGCAACGGTGACGCTGTGCGCACGAGACTCGGCGCGTCTCCTTCTCTGGGTCCCACAGACCGACAGATGCGTGTCCTGATGATGTTGACATCTTCACACAACAGAGAGTGAGGCAGTGCTGTTTCGCGGCAGCAAAATAGTTCTCAAACACCTCTTTATAAGTCTCAAGTCTTTCCCCTCCAACCGACCTGTTAAAACCACGCCTACAGAGCAACACAATTGGCCCGAAAGCGTCAAAGAGCCAATCAACAGAGAGCTGCAGCTCGAAACATGCAACACATCCACACGTCTGAAGCCGATGGAGTTCAGAAGCACTGGGAATATCTCTGTGCTGGACCCCGTTCTTCCGCTGAAGTGTGTGTGTGTGTGTGTGTGCGTGTGTGAAAGCACGAGAGAGAAAGTGTGCGTGTGAGCGCGTGAAGGTGTATACCTCCAACAAGTAAAGACAGAGGAATTATTCGGAGCCACTGAAATATTTCAAGAGGACTGGGGACGATCGCAGTTTGACAGGAATGTCTGTTTTAAAGAAAAGCAAAAGAACCCGACGCACCACACGCTGACAAACAGTGACTCGGTCGCGTTTCATTTCATTTGTTGTTTTTTTATATTCAGTTTTATTGGGCACTGACAAAACATCAACAACACATCAGCACCGGCGAATATGAATGGATAGTCTGTTCTCACTTTCTCTTTTACATTCTTTCCAGCTAGAGAAATATTAAGAGACTTACACACCGAGGCGTCGGATGTTTCAACACTTCCGAGGGGAAAGCTGGATTTTGTGAAGGACTTGTCCACTGCAAATATTTAGCCGACTGTAATATCTTGAGGAACACCGCATCTGCTGTCTGGACTTGAATGAGCTTCCCGATGAGAGATCCAGTTATTCAAGGATCCAGTATGGCATATCACCCGTTTTTACCTCACCGGGGTCCGGAATTTGCCATGAGTGCAATGCTGGGTCACCAGCCGCCCTTTTTCCCGGCCATGGCACTGCCACCTAACGGCTCCCTGTCCATGCCTGGGGCGCTGGGCAAGCCAATAATGGAGCAGCTGATGGGCGCCGCGGAAACCGGCCTTCACTTCTCTTCACTGGGACACCAAGCCGCCGCCGCCGCCGCCGCTGCCGCCGCCGCGCATCTCCGGCCTCTGAAGACACTTGAGCCAGAGGAGGAGGTGGAAGACGACCCGAAAGTTCACCTCGAAGCCAAGGAACTCTGGGATCTTTTTCACAAGCGTGGCACAGAAATGGTTATCACGAAATCGGGAAGGTAAACCGAAATGATTCAATAATTGAGCTATAAGACAAGCAAGCTGTACATTCAACGAAGTCAAACGAAAAATTTAATTATTTGGTTATCAAAAATGTAGACATCACAGCTGACTAATTAATTGATTTATTGATTTGAGAGACTCACATGTTTCTTTAGAGGAGATCATGCGGCAATTATCAGACAAGAGGAAGATATCCGTGGATTGCTTTTATGGCATATTTTATCTCGGTTAGGGCGCTGGGCATGTTGATGTCATTTTTACAACATAGATGTAACCGAACTTTAGTTGTGAACGTTTGCTAAAATCCATCGTTGGTAACAAACTAATCATTTTATGCGACTGAAATGTGAACTTATTGTACACGATTCTACACGAATATATTCTGTCCCATAAAGGCTGTAAATCAAACGTGAATATACAAATTACATCCGTTCTAATTATTATAAAGACACATTCAGTGGTGTCAAATTAAGGGCTTGATTGAAAACTCATGCTTTTATAAAGCCTTGTATTATCCAAAATGTTATGTGGATAGCGTTGGATAATGTCACGTTTTTTTACTTTCTAAAAAATCTTTTATTTTATTATTTTGCTGCATCACTATTTGGGCCTATTTCACAGATTGAAGGAATGTTCCGGGAGTGAAGCTCAATCGACAGCATTTGTGTCATAATGTTGATTACCACATAAATTACTTTTCTTTTAAAAGCACAAATGCGTGTTCCAGTGACCCTTCCAATGGAAGTCAATGGGGTTTAATCTGTTACATTAAAACACTCACTGTTTCAAAAGTATAGACACAAGACATAAACAATATGTGTGTTAACATGATTTTACTGTCATTAAATCACGCGCTAAACACATCCGTGGAAATTATTGACAATTTTACAACATCGTTGCCAGGACGAGGTAAGTATAGGCCCACTCTTAAAGGACGATTTCAACTTAACAGCTGAAATAATACATGAGTTTCAACAGAAGAAAGAATGTAAATACTTTCATAAACGTCATATTTCTGCCTTCAATCACTAAAAAACTGGACCCCATTCATTTCCATTGTAAGTGTCTCACTGGAACAGATTTTCGTCTCTTTTTTTACAGCATTATGTCTCAAGTGATGTCGATTGAGCTTAATTTATTGAACCAGAAATATTCCTTTAAGGCTAATGACTGGGCCTACCACTGTATCCACGTCCCAAGATACTTTTTATATGTGTGTAATGAATGTTGCACTGGACAGGAAAGAAGTCAGCAATGCTCCTCTTAAACAACTCTCGCAGAATGTAGCGCCACGTATTTCTCATTGCACTTGTGATATGAAGCCTAAAAGACAACTCTGCTCATTTCTGCAGGCGAATGTTCCCTCCGTTTAAAGTGAGATGCACGGGCTTGGACAAGAAGGCCAAATATATTCTGTTGATGGATATTGTTGCGGCTGATGACTGTAGGTATAAATTTCACAACTCTCGCTGGATGGTGGCAGGAAAGGCTGACCCCGAAATGCCAAAACGGATGTACATTCACCCCGACAGTCCGGCCACTGGCGAGCAATGGATGTCCAAAGTCGTCAACTTCCACAAACTTAAACTGACAAATAACATCTCCGACAAACATGGATTTGTAAGTGTCATTTATGTCCATCTGTCTGTCTGTCTGTCAAGTATTATTATTAGCGGTGGTGGTGTTCAAGTCACTTGCCAACATGATTGATTCTGAACTGAAAATGGAGTTAAAGATCGGATATAAATTTATTTTGAATTGTGTGCACATGATACAAAGCATTTATTCAGTCTGAGCATGAAGAAATGTAAAGTTACAGGCCTCAGCTTGTTACATAGAGTATAGTGAAAATATGTCGCGTTTTTCACTTTGTGGAAATGTTACTTAATAGTAAAGATTTATTTATTTATTTATTTTTTTTATTTTTTTTTTTGTAATTTCAGTCTTGTGTATTGCAGACGATTCTAAATTCTATGCACAAATACCAGCCAAGATTTCACATTGTGAGAGCCAACGACATTCTGAAACTACCCTACAGCACGTTCAGAACCTACGTATTCCCTGAGACAGATTTCATTGCTGTCACTGCCTACCAGAACGACAAGGTTGGTCATAACGAGCTTTGTGTTGAAGCTGACTGTTTCTTAACATATTATGCCGTTCAACACAGGAGGAGTAATATGTAGTCCTGTGTTTATTATCCATTGAATTTTCATAATATATGTATTCTTAGATGGATCTTCAAGAAAACCCTCACACATGCACATGCACAAAAATACATATTCTTTCACTTTCTTTCTTCCATACAAATACACATACACTTTCTCCCTTGCATTTGATCAAACATAATAACAGTTCTACATATTCTCAACATTTTGTTGATAGAATCGTGTTAATGTGTAAATGTGTATGTTTTTTATGAAAGAATGAGAATGGGGAGGAAAGATTGTGAGTGTGTGCATGTTTATGTGGTTTACACGGACAATTTTTTATGTTACAAACTGGCAATTACAAAGGTAATATTCTATGAATGTGGTTTATGAGGACATTTCTAGTGTCCCCATAATTTAAATAACTTAAAAAAAACATATTAAACAATGTTTTACTAAAAATGTAAAAATGTGTTGGGTTTAGAGGTTGTGTTGAGTTTAGGGGTTGTGTTGGGTTTAAGGTTGGTGTTGGGTTTATGGCTTGTGTTAGGTTTAGAGGTTGTGTGTGGTTTAGGGGTTGTGTGTGGTTTAGGGGTTGTGTTAGGTTTAGGGGTTGTGTTTGGTTTAGGGATTGTGTTGGGTTTAGGGGTTGTGTTAGGTTTAGGGGTTGTGTGTGGTTTAGGGGTTGTGTTGGTTTAGGGGTTGTGTTGGGTTAGGGGTTGTGTTAGGTTTAGGGGTTGTGTTAGGTTTAGAGGTTGTGTGTGGTTTAGGGGTTGTGTGTGGTTTAGGGGTTGTGTTAGGTTTAGGGGTTGTGTTAGGTTTAGAGGTTGTGTGTGGTTTAGGGGTTGTGTGTGGTTTAGGGGTTGTGTTAGGTTTAGGGGTTGTGTTTGGTTTAGGGATTGTGTTGGGTTTAGGGGTTGTGTTAGGTTTAGGGGTTGTGTGTGGTTTAGGGGTTGTGTTGGTTTAGGGGTTGTGTTGGGTTAGGGGTTGTGTTAGGTTTAGGGGTTGTGTTGGATTTAGGGGTTGTGTGTGGTTTAGGGGTTGTGTTGGGTTTAGGGGTTGTGTTAGGTTTAGGGGTTGTGTGTGGTTTAGGGGTTGTGTTGGTTTAGGGGTTGTGTTGGGTTAGGGGTTGTGTTAGGTTTAGGGGTTGTGTTGGATTTAGGGGTTGTGTGTGGTTTAGGGGTTGTGTTGGGTTTAGGGGTTGTGTTAGGTTTAGGGGTTGTGTGTGGTTTAGGGGTTGTGTTGGTTTAGGGGTTGTGTTGGGTTAGGGGTTGTGTTAGGTTTAGGGGTTGTGTTGGATTTAGGGGTTGTGTGTGGTTTAGGGGTTGTGTTGGGTTAGGGGTTGTGTTAGGATTAGGGGTTGTGTTAGGGTTAGGGGTTGTGTTGGATTTAGGGGTTGTGTTAGGTATAGGGGATGTGTTAGGGTTAGGGGTTGTGTTAGGGTTAGGGGTTGTGTTGGGTTTAGGAGTTGTGTTAGGTTTAGGGGTTTTGTTGGGTTAGTGGTTGTGTTGGGTTTAGGGGTTGTGTTGGGTTTAGGGGTTGTGTTGGGTTCAGGGGTTGTGTTGGGTTTAGGGGTTGTGTTGGGTTTAGGGGATGTGTTGGGTTTAGGGGTTGTGTTGGGTTTAGGGGTTGTGTTAGGGTTAGGGGTTGTGTTGGGTTCAGGGGTTGTGTTTGGTTTAGCGGATGTGTTGGGTTTAGGGGATGTGTTGGGTTTAGGGGTTGTGTTGGGTTTAGGGGTTGTGTGATGTTTAGGGGATGTGTTGGGTTTAGGGGTTGTGTGATGTTTAGGGGATAGTATCTATAGTTTGTACAGTATGCAAATCATGTCTATGGAAAGTCCTCGTAATGATAGGTAAACCAACGTGTGTGTGTGTGTGTGTGTGTGTGTGTGTGTCTGAATTGTTGTTGAGAGGTTATGAGTGTAAATAATTTCAGTCTTTATGTGTTGAGGAAATTGTTACCTTATTCCCTAATATCACCTAAGTTGGCCTCAATGTAAATTAACTGAAAAGAAGATTCTAGCAGTAACTCATTACAGGGGTAATATGAGTATTCCAATACAAAAGCAGGCATAGACTAGTAAGAATCATATTGAGTCATGCAGTCACACCTGTAATGCATTTCAAATGTTTCAATATTTTGTTAATAATTGTTGCTTGCAAAAAATAAAATACACAAATCAACAGGTTGAACGTTGCAAATTAAAGACGTTTGGGGCTTCATTTAAACTGTCTTGATTCATGACTTGTTATTTATACGTCATTACATTTCAGATAACACAACTGAAAATAGATCACAATCCTTTTGCAAAAGGATTCCGTGATACTGGAAATGGGAGACGTGAAAAGAGGTACAAACTAAACCAACTGTTCCTTATTCAGAACACTGTTGGCTATTATAATCTGACGGAAATTCTGGACTCATATATTTCTCAAATGTCCATGGATACATTTTATTTGAAAATAATAATAAACAAATAAAGATTAATTAAAGACTTATTCTGTCTCTAATGCTATCAAGTTTGCTTACCAGTCACTGTCTTAATGGTCTATCTTCGAAAACTGCTTTACTGCAGGAAACAACTGGCCCTGCAGTCCATGCGTTCATACGAGGAGCAGCAGCAGAAAAAAGAGACAGGCACGTCAGACGATTCCTCAGGCGAACAGGCGTCGTTCAAAAGTTTTCGCCAGGCCCCATCTACCGCGGTTTCAACAGTTGGGCAGAATAACTTAAAAGGTGAGAGAGATGTTATAAAGGTTGTGTATTTTCTTTCAGACCCACAAAAAAACATGTTGTACTTTAGTACAAGCTGATATAAGACAATGAAGTCAACACTTGTAATGTGTCAAGAATATTATATATTCAAATGTTTTATTCGCAACCTGCTTTTATCATGTATGTTAGTTTGTTTGTAAGTTTTATATATATATATATATATATATATATATATATATATATATATATATATACCGTATTTACACGTGTAATGGCAAATTCGAACATCCTAGCCTATTTGATAAAACAGTTTTAGACCTTTTTTTAACAATATTACTGTTTCGTTTTTTTCCTCACAGATTTGTGTGACAGTGATGAAGACAGTGACGATGAAGACAAAGAAGGAAACTTGAAAGAGGGGCCAGACTCGAGCAAAATTTCAACCACGACCGAGGAGTCAAAGGAGCCCGATGCAAGTTTGAGCAAAAGTCTGTTTGTGGAAAGTGAGTCTGCCGGTCGGAAAAGTGAGAAAATCCGGGCAGACTCGCGGGAGAGTCCCGTCACGCTCATCTCTAGTACCACCCGCTCGGGTGAAGAGCTCAAGAGTCCAGGCCGGGATCAGGCCAAAACAGACGACTGCCAGACAGTGAGCAAAGACAATTATATGCCACTGACCGTCCAGACAGACTTGAATCAAACCCACTTGCACAATTTCGGATTTCCGCCGGGTTTGGCCGGGCAACAGTTTTTCAATCATTTGGGTGGTGCCCATCCTTTCCTTTTACACCCCAGCCAGTTCAATATGGGAGGCGCTTTCTCAAACATGGCCGCAGGGATGGGCCCCTTACTGGCAGCGGTTTCCTCCGCAGGGGTCAGTTCAATGGACACGGTCAGCATGGCATCAGCCTCGCAAAGCCTGGCGGGGGCACCGCTGCCATTCCATTTGCAGCAACATGTCCTAGCGTCGCAGGTAAGCCTATTAATGATCATCAGCAGTGAAAGCCCTGTCATTGATGCTTTGGTTTGACCTGAACTTGTTTTTATTGTAGTTATTAACTTCTGAAAAAAAAATGAGGTGTGGCATATCTTTCCGTTTTAATAGTCTTTGTTGCACAGTCCATAAATTATCAGCAAATATACAACTCCTGATGCTCGAAACTGAGCAATAAAACAAAATCCCCAGTAACACGTCAACAATTAATGTATGTATAAAAATAATGACGCTTATATCGTTTGATCGCTCCGTGTAGGTGTCATTTAAAAATATATGGTAAAACACAATGATTCGATATGTATACATGTAAAATTTGCATATTAGTGATTATAAAATGAAAGATTAATGTACAAGGAAACGAAAAACAGGATTAAATAAAGAAGGAATAATCTGGCTGCAAACACGTTTTTCTTGTATGCATAATCGAGTTGTTGACTGTGTGTTTGTAATTATATATTTAAGTAGTCCTTTTAGAACTTAAATAGGCCTGCCACTGTTAGTGTTGATGAAAACATGACGACATTTTATAGAGACATATTCCTTTTTGGTCGCCATTACGTATGCGTTAATGTGTTGATTGGCTCCAGTCCACTTCTAAAATCCGTTTACATGAGACACAATACGCCAAGATAGAGGATGACATGCATGATGAACACAAAACTAGGTTTCAGTTATTTGTTTTGTTAAATGTGAATGAATATATGTTAATTAAAACAAATGATTCTATGTGCACTGAAATATTTTAACATCTATCTATCTATCTATCTATCTATCTATCTATCTATCTATCTATCTATCTATCTATCTATCTATCTATCTATCTATCTATCTATCTAGGGCTTGGCCATATCTCCATTCGGAGGTCTCTTCCCGTATCCTTATACGTATATGGCCGCTGCGGCAGCTGCTTCATCAGCCGCCTCGTCATCAGTCCATCGTCATCCTTTTCTTAACGCGGTGCGGCCTCGGTTAAGGTACAGCCCTTACTCATTACCGAGCGTCCCGGACAGCACCTTACTTACGACGGCTATCCCACCCATGGCGAGCAGTGCCATCGATCTGAAAGGAGACAGAATGACCACGAGTCCCGTTTCAGCTGCTTTGGACTCGGAGGTCACCAGCCGCTCGTCTGGATCAGTAGCACTGTCACCAAAAACCTGCTCTCAGAAAGATTCCAGCACCGAGTTACAGAGCATCCAGCGCCTGGTCAGAGGACTCGAGTCCAAACCGGACAGGCCACGCAGCGTGTCTCCATAGGCTGTTATGTGTGAGTGACGGTGACCAGGACGGGAATGATGAAGACATTGACACAGATTGCGTACGACGATTAACCCGTTTACAATATGGAGCTGCATCGAAGAAAAAGTTTAGACTGAAAATGCACTTTGGTATTACACAATATGACATATGAATCTCTTTAATGAATTCTAAACACTAACTTTGAATATTTTCCATCTATTTGAATGCCATAGAAGTATTGAACAGTCTGTCAAAGACTGTCATAGTGTGTGAGAGTCTGAATAAAGCTGCTGCTCTCCTATATGTTATACGTCCAGATGACCGTGATTTAATGTAATATGCACTCTGAACAGGTTCTTGGTTGATCTGAAATCTCTTTATCGTATAAAGACTGCTGTGTTTCACAATATATTAAGGATTTAAAAAAAAAAAAAAGTGTCTGTAGTCCTATTGCATGTCAAAGTTCAGAGCCAATCACGACAGCTGGTTTGCTGTTCTAGCCTGTTTGGAACGAAAAATGATCTCGAAAGAAATCGAAACAACATTTTTAAGAATATTTCACAATGTGATTCTTCGCAGTTAAGTAAATGATTTTTACCTCAAATGCAAAATGCTGTCAAGGCAAATATTTTGATTTTGTTTTAATCTTCGTCCAAAGCTGACTCCAGAGACTATTGTTAAACATTTGATTGACAAGCTTATCAGACGCGGTACTAAAATTGCTTATTAAATCAAATTTTGAGATTAATTGGGAAAAGGGATCACATGGGTCAAAAATGGATCATATGGTTATGATGAATAACATATAATGAATACAAATGTAAATATTTATATATATAAAATATTTATGTAATTATTTCATATGAATATTGCTTGTAAATATAATGTTTGTTTGTTTGAGGAAGCTGTCCTTAATTTATTATATATATATATATATATATATATATATATATATATATATATATATGTGTGTGTGTGTGTGTGTGTGTGTGTGTGTGTGTGTGTGTGTGTGTGTGTGTGTGTGTGTGTGTGTGTGTGCGTGAGTGCGTGCGTGCGTGTGTGTTAAATATTTTGTGAGCTATTTCCATTGTTCATTACATTGTCATTAATGTCCTCCTGACTCTGGATTGCACCCCGGACAGACACTAGATTCTCTAGCAGACAAAAATCATGTGCCATCGTTTCATGAACTGTTGTGTGTTTACACGTGCTTTGGTTCAAATAAATTAAAGGCGATAACACATTGCTCCAATGTAATGACACTTTTCTTTCACGGCAACTAAAAATGCTTTAGTCAAAGTTTGTGTTTAAATTCACTTTTTGTGACCTGAGCCAAAACTGCCAAAAATTTTGTGCAGAAAATCGTAATGAAAATAAAGATTTTCCAGTTGTGTTTCTACTGTGTTCGGGCTGTAATTTGTTTGTACAGTTTACGATCTGATGACAAAGCTCTCTTAAAACATCAATACCGATCTGCAATGCAATCAACAAACCTCTCAGGAATCATGAAAAGTTGAGATGATTAACATTATGATACCATGAGAAACAGTTTCTAGAAATTGAATTTAAGCATTTCACAACATTTGTTGGAAACATTTTGGACTAGGCCTACACACATTTTTGGGGCAGTAGCCTATATTATAAATATTGTTTTAATGCTAATAAGGTTAACATATTATTCATCGAAATACATCTTTTCTCCCAAGAATAAAACCCTTCAATAAATGCAGAAACATCTGGTCAAGAATGAGAGATGATTTTTCAAAATCATTTAAAATCAGGAAAAGTGAAAGTAGGCTATTAGCACAGCTCGACCTTTCATAGCTGGAATTCTTTCTTGGCCATTAAGCTGTGCGACGCTTTATGAGGCCCGATGTGAACCTGAAAGAATGTAAAAAAAACTCGATTGCCCACTCTGTTGCGCCTAGAGTCCGAGTTTATCGAGAGTATATCTTTATTTGTGTGAAGTATGGTTAATAAGTAACGGTATTGGCGCTGAAGAACAGTAGTAAACACCACGAAATCTATCACAATTGCTCCTTCGATTGCTCACCTGGCGCCTTCGTTATCAGCCTCGAGTTTATGACACGGCGGCGACGGAGCGTCTGAGTTCTGCTGTTGATACAGTCAGATCTGTCGCCACCATGCGGTCACAGGGCAAAGCACATGGCAAAGAGCAAAGGGGCATTATTAGTCGTGCATACTAAATATATTCTTACCAATTCACCGCAAACGATATTGACAATGTACTGAGCGACATTAATGTTTGAACTATACTATATAACGTCAGTGTTATACATTGAAGCTTCTTACTCTAATATATCGCTGTGCAGCTGTGCCCTAACTTGTGAATTGGCCACGTTCATCAAGGTTTGGACTGTAATATCACAGCACACCCCATTCACTGAGTTAAATAAGTGTCCCAGCAGCATTTGTCACAATGTAGATATAAGCTATAGGTTGAATAAAAGTGTCAGGAACACACTAATATGCGGATCCAGCTTCCTGTTCGACATTGATCAACGTTGTTAGAGCGCCATCCAGTGGAGTTCTGAACCTCGCCAAACCATGAGAACAGCATTCACTTTCATTCTCAGATGTGCTTAAAAATCTACCCTTTCCAATGAAACACTTTAGACATTTTTTGCTCTCCTGACGACAGTTTAATAGTGAATAATTCCTTATCAAATCATTCCTTATAAAAGTGAGTGTGTGGGAACGTGTATTTTCATTTATTAGTACTCTCTCTGTAAGAGTCTCCATAGTAAACTGGGCTTTTCTGACCCTTTCCTTCATTAATTGACCCCAACCAAAAATGCTGCTGCCTATCTAAAAAGCATATTTGAGTGTAAGAAAACGTAAATGTCTCTTTAATAGTGGTAATGTCAACTTTACCTCACTTTACCAGAGAACATTGCTTTGGGAAAACTCAATGTGTAATAATTATGCTTTGGTCCTCTTCAAAAGCATACGGTATAAAGACAAATTTCTAACAATTCAACAACTTCAAAGTGTCTTTTAAGTTGCAGAATCATGGATTGTCTTGTTATTTAATGTTGATCCTTGCATTTGCACATATAGCTGCTAATCTTGATATTTCTAACGCTCCCAGATGTGGAAAAAGTGAATGGCTGCTAAACTACACAATGAACAACAAAAGGGAGCAACAAGTTGCCATAGATGACTCTATGCACACAAGTTTTCAGGTACAGTGATACTCGTTCCAGTGACTCATCTCCAAACACATACATCTTTAAAAGCATGACACCTCCACCCCTGCTCATGGCTAAACACAGTAACACTGCAGTATATTTCTCCAGCCAGCAGTAGTTGATAGATTGCAACAGTCTGGTCTTTCATGTGGAGTTCAGACTTAACATGCTCATAGAGCTGATTTGGCTGCTGATCAAACGACTCAATGAAAACTGCTGCAAAAAAAGACTGCAGATAACTCTTCAGACTGAGACCTGTAGCTGCTCATGAACGCTGTGTGTATTACAATGTGTTCAAAAGTAAGATGTTTTGTAGGAGACTGAAACAGTATTTCCAGTGAACACTTTAGTGTTCTCTTATTTAAGACAACCGAACACAGTTGCTGAACATACAAAAAAGGAAGTTTTCAAAATGCCTTCGGTTGATGACTTGAGAGGCAGGATTTTGTTGGATTTTATTTACATATGGCTATAGATTTTTAGATAATAATAAGACTTGTTAATAGATTTTGGTCAGATCAATAAAAAAAATATTTCGCACATGATGGATGTGTACAGTATGAAATGCTCTTACTAAACTTAAAACTGTAAATGGTTTAATGAAAAGCTAAATATGATCAAAATGCCAAAAGCACCGAAACATAGTTAACATACAACAGACACCTCCTAATCACCTTTTTTGTCTATTTATTTCATTTATAGGAAAGAGTAGACTAGACTGAGAGGAAGAGGGAGAGAGGGGGGGGGATAGGACAGAAACTGTGAATAATAATATCAAAAACACTCATACTAACACTACTACAATCAAATTAATGATAAAAATCATTTTGAATGTGACTGGGTAACTTTAACATTTTTAAAACTTTTTGTCATTTCATAACTCACAAACTATTACAAATCTGAAAGAAGAAAAAAAGAATGCAAGTATAGGAAACTTACATATGTGCCAACTGTAATAATACTTTTCAAATATTTACATTAGAAAAGAATAAAAGAATGGGGCGATTGTAAAACTGATATTGACCGATTAGTTTCTCAAAAAAGAGCACACATACACATACTGTACGATAGTACCAAAGTCTTTCTAGCGAGTCAGTCCACTGTCAGTCGTCTGTGGAATGCTCTCGGGAGGTTATTTCCAGTCATGAATGTGCAGCTCCTATCTACTTGAATGTGGGAATGCAGAAATCTCAAAAACCATTGGTCAAGAGTATGATCAAAGAACATATTTCAAACCAGCATTAACAAATCTGACAACACTGGAATCATAAATTGTTATTCTTCACCTCATATTACGCTCAAATAAAACACTATTTTCCCGGCTTGTATAGCTAATGTGCATGTGCGTTCTCGAGTTGATTGACAGAAGATGTCTGTATATAAAAGGTGATTGGTTCTTTTTACTGTAAGGCGGGACTTTCTTCCTACATCCGTTTACCATTGGGTGCTCACAGCTCCTTGGTTGAGCATTCCAATTTCTCCTGTTCATTTAAATTGAAGTGGCCCATCTCTGCTAAATAATCTATGATGATACTTAGATTGATCATTTGAATTTGAATCAAAATATAAATTCTAAATAACCAGTAAAATGTTGCAGTGTTTTTTTTTTTTTTTTACAAGTGAATCCTTCATAATCCTGTACATGTAATGCGGTCACTCTCCTGTAACTGCTAGTGAACAAACACTGTATACCTGTCCTCCTTTCTATCAAGGATCATAGTTTGCTTTGGAGAGACAAACTTAGTGCCATTGACAATTTTTTCTTTTTACCATTTGTAGTTTCTCTTTCAACATTTGCTGGACATTAAAGGAAACAGGTAACTGTAGGAACTGTTATTTATATGTTATTCATAAGCTAGAGTCTGCCAAAATTAAATTCAATTAAAAATAAAAAATGCCATGATCAGAATAGCATACTAGCATATTACTCTTACTTTTTCTGCAGCATATTGTTTGTATAATGTGCAAAGAAGTGGATTTTTGGTATGCACCGAATACTCAGATGATCTACTACATTTGCTAAGATATCAAATCACGTCACCATTTGCATTTTACACAATTGGCAATGGCCCTCAAACATTATCAAACAAAAGACCAGTCGCCAAGATCAGCCACTCCTGGTCGACTAACCCCCCCTTCTGTTTGTATAATCTTACTGCTTATTCAGATTGCACAACTCCTCAGTGTGTAACCCAGACTCAACACTGGTTACTGCTAATTCATGTCTGTACACATTGTTTCCTTTTGTTTTCTTGCGTCTGTTTTTGTGTCATGCATTGTGAGCATCCTTTATTTTATTATTATTTGACAGAGATAATACAGAACAACATTAAAAAATGTTATGCAGCAGATACTCTGTACATTGGCCTTAGCTAATAGCTCATTTGAAGCATCTGTTAGGCTTTTAAACAAAACAAAAAGACAGAGGCTGAAAAAATAAAATGTATTATTGCCTTGAGCTCCTGCTGCATGAAAATGTTTCAAAAATAATATTTTAAACTCTACAGAAGTGTTTAATTAACTGAATATTACATTTGTTTTGAAATTAGTTTTGTAGAAATTTTATATCGATTGATACACATGCAATGTAAAAAAAAAAAAAAAAAAAAATCTAAGAATACATGATAGCAATATTGTTTCATCTCGCCACACCAATTGTTCTGAAAATTTTATGGCTGTTGCATGATATCATTCTCTGGATTATTGGTTGCATCCCAACAGATGGACAATGGCAGGATTACACATACCTCACAGCTTGCTGGGGTTTCACTTTCCAGGTTTCAGAGTACATCTTTGTGCTATTTTAAATGGAAGTCCATGTAGTGGGATTTGTAAAGTGGGGAAAGAGGGTGTCCCTGATAATTCGGGCATGATGTCAAGAAGTGTTGCTCTTTAGTGTGCAGAACGGAACTGTCTGTCCTGGGTTGTAAAAGCACAGTCAAAATTTTCTCAATTAAAAGATATCCAAATATATACTTATGTGAGCGTATAAAAGCTTCCATATTTAAATGTACTCAAGTATTTAAAAGTAAACTGTAATGGGGTTCATGATGGGCAAGGAGGAGATGGGAACCGGCAGAACAGTCAACATAATGTTAATGATATTAAGTTAAATGAAATTAACTAAAAGAAACATAAACACACAAACACGCACACACAGCGGCCACAGTGCAGGGCGTGCATCCTCACGGCCCAGCCATGCCCTCCTCTTCATCATAAACAATGTTCTTCAATGCATTGATGAAATCAAGAGATTTCTTATTGAAATAACTATGAGGAAATTATAGTTTAACATTTCTTTTCAAAAGTTGTGCATCAATGTCCTGACTATGTTCAGATTTAGAACTGCAACCAAAACTCCTGAAACCTGGTAGTAATTGTTTCATATTAAACAATCCAGCGGTGATGACTTGGACAAACTTGTTTATGTAACATGCTCATATGTTGCCTTCTGCAGGGACATGATCATTCCAGTTAAAATGTACCCTAATAACAAACCATGGGTGACAAAATCTGTTAAGTCCAGCATATAGAAAAAGAAACCTGTTTTTAAACAGAGAGCATCCTCTGATCTGCATATAGCTACTATGGAGCTGAAAATAGAAATCTTAAAATGCAAAACAGAATTAGAAATCTGAACTAGAGAACAAGATGGCTGCAAATAACCTTGGTCCAGCCTGGTCTAGCATGAAAACGTCTCGGTTACGTATGTAACCTCCGTTCCCTGATGGAGGGAACGAGACGCCGTGTCGAAGAAGCGACACTAGGGGTCTGTCTTGAGCGCCGAAAAGGCCTCTGGTCTATGAAAAAAGGCCAATGAGAAGTTGGCAGACAGTATTTGCATACCCCGCCCCGGACATATGGGTATAAAAGCAGGAAAATACGTCAAATTCGGAAATGGTCCGGCCACTGCAGTGGCTCGGCTCAGCGACGTGGCCGGGAGGACACAACGTCTCGTTCCCTCCATCAGGGAATGGAGGTTACATACGAAACCAAGACGTTCCCCGTCTGTCGCTCACTTCGACGTCGTGTCAAAGAAGCGACACTAGGGATCCACTTCAAATCACGCCATGCGCTGAGCCGTGTACGTGTACTGCTGACACAGGAACGGGCAGGTATTTCACGTGCACAAGCGACCAACTGTGTTTCAGACTGCACGTACCCATCCCCAATGCCCCAAAAAAGTCGTTGGAATCCTTCTGGTTACACTAGAGGGGAACAAAGCAATGCTTGCCAACCTGGGAACGGGCCAAGCCTGGCTGGGCCTCTTTTCTCTCTATGTTTCTCTGCATAGAGCAAGAACAGCGGGGCCCTTACACGCATCGAGGGAAGGGGGTCTTACCCAGTTTCCTATTCTTTCAGGGGGAAAAGACCCTGCTGAGGCCACACCTGCCCAAAAGGGGAGGTAAATGTGGCAAATGCATCACATGGGCTTTTTAGGCAACATGTGGAACGTGGCGCAGTGGTAGATCCAACCTCCAGGAGGGGGGAGTTGCAACAGCATAGCAACCGGAGGGTAGCGAAAACTGCCTAAGGGAGACGCGGGTCAGCTTGTAAGGTGACTGTACCATGGAAAATACACACAGGAGGTGTCCGCGTAGGAGGCCTGTTCTGTGGAGCACCTTTCCCAGTGCAGGGTAGATTTGAGATACCCGCAGTGGATTGGGTCAGCGAATTCCTCCGCTGAATTGCGGACCCACAGGGCTAGGGAGGAGTCATCCAGGGAGCCGAGCGAGTGGGATCTCCTGGGAGGGAAAGCGCACAGTTTTACCTCGGCCAAGGGAAAGGGCGCCAGGTGCAAGCGATTCACCTGGCCAGATCGTCAGCGTGTTACCGAGTTCTACCGACTCAACCCTGAGATTGTAAAGTCTCGCAAAGGTATTAGGTGTTGCCCAACCCGCTGCTCTACATATGTCTGCTAGGGAGGTGCCTCTAGCCAGTGCCCACGATGACGCAATACTCCTTGTTGAGTGCGCTTGGACCCGCAAGGGGAGGGGGCCCGGCCTGGGTGCAATAGGCCAGTGAAATGGCATCCACCACCCAGTGGGAGAGCCTCTGTTTGGAGACAGCGTTCCCTTTCTGCTGTCCCCCAAAGCAGACAAAGAGCTGCTCAGAGCACCTAAAGCTCTGTGTACGGTCCAAATAGGTACGCAAAGCACGTCCTGGACACAGTAATGAAGGGGCTGGGTCTGCCTCCTCCCGGGGCAGCGCTTGCAGGTTCACTACCTGGTCTCTGAAGGGAGTGGTAGGGACCTTGGGCACATAGCCCGGTCGTGGTCTTAGGATCACATATGTGTCTGCCGGACCAAACTCCAGGCAGGTGTCGCTAACAGAGAACGCTTGTAGGTCCCCGACCCTCTTGATGGAAGCAATTGTGATCAGCAGGGCCATCTTTAGAGAGAGAGCCCTGACTCCAACTGATTCTAGCAGCTTGAAGGGGGGTCTCTGGAGGCCTGCAAGGACCACTGAGAGATCCCAGGAGGGGAACAGGCTTGGACGGGAGGGGTTCAACCTCCGGGCGCCTCTTAGGAATCTGATGATTAAGTCATGCTTACCCAATGACTTGCCGTCTACTGCATCGTGGTGGACTGCAATAGCGGCGACATACACTTTCAGGGTGGAAGGGGACAGCCTCCCTTCCAGCCTCTCTTGCAGAAATAAGAGCACTGACCTAACTGCGCACCTCTGTGGGTCTTCAGCATGGGAAGAACACCAATTCGCGAACAAGCACCATTTCAGGGCGTAAAGTTGCCAGGTAGAAGGGGCTCTGGCTTGGTTGATTGTGGCTACGACCGTGGGTGGTAGACCAGCTAGATCTTCCACGTCCCGTCCAGGGGCCAGACGTGGAGGTTCCAAAGGTCTGGGTGCGGATGCCAGAGCGTGCCCCGTCCCTGAGAAAGAAAGTCTTTCCTCAGGGGAATTCACCAGGGAGGGGCTGTCGCGAGGAGTACGAGATCTGAGAACCAGGCCCGGGTGGGCCAATAAGGAGCCACAAGGGTGACTTGTTCCTCGTCCTCCCTGACCTTGCACAGGACCTGTGCCAGTACGTAGGCCCTGAGGGGAGCCTCTGATTGGGCATACCAGAGCGGGTAGTGGGAGGTTTCTTGTGAGGCAAACAGGTCTACCTGGGCCTTGCCGAACAGTTCCCAGTAAGGGCTGTAGAGACCCTTCTTCATCTCGGTTGGAGGGACAGGCTCTATAGCGTCTTTGAGTAAGAGAGTAGCGATTTCAACGCGCAGGGATTTGGCATGTTCGCCGTGTACTGCGGAGAAGCGGACACCCGTGAAGGGGGGCGGAGGCATGGCAAACTGAATTGCGTAGCCGAGTCTGATGGTCCAGGCCAGCCAGCGAGATGGTTTGGGAAGTGAAAGCCACGCGTCCAAACTCCATGCTAGAGTCACCAAGGGGATGATTATTTTTGTCGTACCCGGCGGGGCGGAGCAGCAGGGCAGAGCTTCCTGCGGTGTGCTCGATGCAGGGGCTGAGAGCTGGCCCGGGTTGAGGTGGAGCAGGGTGTTTCTTTGCCGCAGGAGGATGCCCTCAGTGGGCAGACGGGGCATGGGCCATGGCAGCAGGCTTGCGGCGGGGCAGGATATGTGAGATGGCCTCTGTCTGCTTCTTCACCATGGAAAACTGCTGGGCGAAGTCCTCGATGGTGTTGCCGTAGAGGCCGAACTGGGAGACGCTGGTGTTGAGGAAGCGAGCCTTGTCGGTCTCATGCGTCTCGACCAAGTTCAGCCACAGATAACGTTCCTGGACCACAAGCGTGGCCATCGCCTGCCCGAGTGACTGCGCTGTGACCTTCATGGCCCTGAGGGCGAGGTTGGTCACTGAGCGCAGTTCCTGCAACACATCAGGATCAGGGCTACCCTAGTACAGATCTTTGAGCGCCTTGGCCTGGTGGACTTGCAGGATGGCCATGGCGTGCAGGGCGGAAGTGGCCTGTCCAGCAGCACTGTAGGCTTTGGCAGTAAATGAATATGTCGTCCTGCAGGCCTTAGAAGGGAGCACAGGGTGACCCCGTGGGCATAGATGGAGCGCAACAGCCCTATCCACCTGGGGAATCAACGTATACCGGTGTTCCCAGGAACCAATCATCCAGCCGTGATGGCTGTGGGGAGGACGGAGGGTTCCAGTCTAGCCCCACGCTAGCGGCGGCCCGGGCAAGCATATCGGTCATCTGCGTGTCAGTCTCAGCCTGGCCATGCTGGCCCGAAGGCGGCAGCCCAGGGGAGGCATCAGTGTCAGACCCCGCGCTCTCTGATACAGCGGCGAGCTCATCCACCTTGAGCTCTAGAGGATAGGCAGGCCGTCCCTGAGGCGAGCCGCTGTTGCCTGGAGCACGGACGGGAGTCAACGAGCGTACAGGGGGGCGGGTGGTCCGAGGGGGCGTACCTGGCAGAGCTGCACCCGCTGCCGTCCCCAGATCGCCTCCAGCGCCAGCCGCTTTGTCCTCAATCCCGTGGGAAGAAGGAGTGACATGGGGGTGTGGCTGGAGTGTTTTCTTTTGAAAGCAAGCCGTGACCGCAACTCTTTTATAGAGAAAATCACTCTTTTAAATATAACTCTTTTAGCTCTATGCGCTGTCGAAGTGCCCAGGGGCAAGCTGCACTGCCATGCAGAGAAGGAGAAAGCCGCTGAATTGCACCATAGATCCAACAGCAAGCAGAGCATCAGAGGAACAGAAGCAGGAACTGGTGTGTGACTCGCAGCTAGCTGCATACACGACCATTGCCTCCGAAGAAAATTTCTGAATGAATTCGACGTATTTCCCCGCTTTTATACCCGTATGTCCGGGGCGGGGTATGCAAATATTGTCTGCCAACTTCTCATTGGCATTTTTTCATAGACCAGAGGCATATTCGGTGCTCAAGAGAGACCCCTAGTGTCGCTTCTTCGCACGACGTCGAAGTGAGCGACAGACGGGGAACTATATATATATAGAATAGCAGTCTGGTCACCCTGGATGGTTTCAATTCAAACACTGAGCTCACTAATGCTCTTAAATGTTTTTATATTTGTTTTGCCACTTTTGATTTTAGTAATGAAATCCATGAACTGAGGCACAAATTTGAGGACAATCAGCATTTTAATATAGACCAAAAGGATGTGGAAAATGCCTTCATTTCGGTAAGAGCCATG
Organism: Moxostoma hubbsi; assembly: GCA_032164185.1. NCBI lineage: Eukaryota > Metazoa > Chordata > Actinopteri > Cypriniformes > Catostomidae > Moxostoma > Moxostoma hubbsi. The sequence continues at coordinate 25,130,714 of JAVLUX010000044.1, read as the reverse complement.
GATCTGTTAACATCTGTGGCCATTTAATTAAGTATTGTTCAAAAGAATTGAGCCCCGTATTCCACTACATTTTTAATAAGTCTTTACAGGCACAGCATGCACCTAAGCTTTGGAAGGATGTTGTGGTAATCCCTGTTCCTAAATCAAGCTGCACTAAACCTCTTAATGATTTTAGTCCAATTGCTCTGACATCAATTTTAATGAAAATCCTCAAAATACTAGTTAGGTCAGAAAGGGCCACCCCTAATGTATACTCATCTGTCTTCTCAAGTACCCTGATACTGTAAGGATGGTTTGAGAAACCGCCCCAATCGATTCAGTCCAAGCGTGAACTGTTCAAATGACTCAAACTCTATCGCCAGCTGGTGCAGGCCATTCTGCTAGCTCCTCTTAGACCAATTCATAAAAAGAACCGACAAAAAACAATGATTCATTAACAAATTGGCCATCGCTACTTCAACACAACCAACACAGCCCCTGCCCTTGTGAGTTTGACGAGGTTCTGGGGATGGCGCCACTACAGGTTATCGTATTAGAGTGTATGCAGCGCAGTTTGTTGGCACATCTTGAAACTGGTTTGGTAGATCATTGCACCCCAAGAAATGGTGTTTCCCAATCGGGGTGCTGCATGCAGGGTGCTGTGTGAAACATTTTCAATATCATACATTTCTTAATAGTGACAAGTAATAATAGTAAGAATAATAATAACTAAGGAGTGACTTTTTGCACTAGGTGGCATTGTGTGTAAAGCCGGTGTGGGTGTGCTTTTTCCATGCCGTCGACCCGGGTTCGATTCACCCTTTTGGTCGGGGAGTTGAGAGAAAAGTTAATTAACCATGGTTTTACTCTAGTAATATTGTAGTAACCAAGTATTAGATGGAAGCCATAGTTTGAATAAAATTAGCCATGGTGTTTATATAGTAACCATGTTTAATTTTGTGGTTACTATATACCATGGTGATACTATGGTAACTAGTAAAACCATGGTACGGGAAGATTAGGGGTTTTGTTTAGGGGTAGGGGTTGGTGTAGGGTTGTCTGTGGGACTCTAAATAAACAGGCTGCAGTTATGCCCTTTACTGTTAATATTTAATTAGGAATGCAAATGGCATCTAACACTATTTGCACTCTTTTTTCTATATATTATTTTTTTTTTTTATTATGCAAAGATGCTTATTGTTGCTATGCACTTTGCATAACAATAATAATAATAACAACGAGGGGTCCCAGTCACAGGGGGACTTAGGGCCCTCACAAAATGTAGCAAGGGCAAACTGGCAAATGTGTGAGATGTGTCTTGAGCAGGAGACAGAGCACTTGGAATGTCAACAAGAAATTAGAGATTCATCAAAAGAACTTGATGAGAATATTGTTGATATAATTTCTGATCTATCCACTCAAAATGAAAGCAATCGATTTGAATCTAGTTTGAATGTCTATGTAAATCAGATTCTCTCAATCTACTTAGGTCTCTGAACTCCAAACAAAAAAATATTTTCTATCAGGTAAGACATTTGTGCTTAGAGAAAGTCAGAGGTAAAAGCCAGAGACTTTTGTATTTGGTACTGGAGATGCAATAACATGAAAGTCACATTTAATAAGAGCTATTCATTATGAAGCAACCAGATTATTATCCCAAATTGCAACTGCACCAGACAAAATTTCTGTTCCATTGACAGCACCTACTGGAAGTGTTGCTTTTAACTTGCCCAGACCATCCATACTATATTTTCAATCGGGACAGATGTAAAATTGACTTACACACTTTTAGGAAAAGAAAAAGTCAATACAATGTGTGTAGTATTTAGTGACTTGCAAAACTAATTATAGATGTAATGTCTATGGTAAACCACAGCCTTCTAGCCTATGTCCATGCTAGGCTTAGACAAATAAAGCAGACAGGTGACAACTCTCAATTTGGTAAAGTTAGTATAATTGCTGTGGTAGATTTTTTCCAATTACCACCTGAGAGGAAAGCCATTGTATTTGCTAAATGCTCCATTGGATTTGTGGAACAGCACATTTGCACTGTCAGAATTAACAAACATTGTTAGACAAAAACACTCAGTTTTTGCGGAAACATTGAATAGATTGCATACATGTAGCAAGAGTTTCCCATTATCACTTCATGAATTAAATCTGCACAAAAGTAAGGAAACCTCTTCTGCTTTACACATTTTCCAAACAAATACGCAAGAGGAAGAGCATAACGTCAAACAGATAATTGCATATTGCCCAGACCACATTTGTGTAGAGGCTCAGGATTTTGAGAAATATCAACAAACTGGACAAATGCAACTTAAAAAGGGACACTTTTCAGAAGTATTTAATTCCTGTTTACAGGAAAGGTTTCTATTAGGGAAAGGTGCGCTAGTCATGGTAATTAAGTATATTGACATCACTGATGGGCTTGTAAATGGTGTCTGTGGTACTGTAACAGACATTGCCCTTAATACAAATAACACAATTGTGAATGTAGTATTTGTTCAGTTTGGTGATCATAAAGTTGGGAATACCACTTGAAAACATACACCACCACCTAGAAACATCATGAATTCCATTCCAATTACTTTAGAGGAAGAGCGAATTAACAGCAAGGGTGGCTTGCATAAGCGGTTCCCACTAAATTTGACATGTGCTTGCACAAGGATTACTGTCAATGAAGCAGTCATATCACTAAAAAAGATTTTTGCAGCTGTACAGGCATATGTTGCGAGTCAAGACTTTAAGCGAGTTGATCATTAAAGATTTTGCTGATAAAGCAATTTATTGCAAAAACGTCATCCAAGAATGTATCAACACAATGCCACATTTTGAACGTTATAATATTTCACCACATAACACCAACTTTTTACATTTTCCTAATGAATGTTCAGGGTTTACACTGCCATTTGCTAGATTGAACAGCTTCAATCCAATCCTATAACTATAGCTGTAACAGAGACATTGCTGCCTGCAAACATATCAAGTGAATCCACTTGCATTGAAGGTTACAACAGACAACCCTCTGTTAAAAACTCAATTCAACACCAAAAACAAGGTGGTGTTGGCATATACTGTAGAACTAATAATGATTACAATATATTGGACAGTCCCAATGTTAACATAGAGTGCAGAATATGTTAACTCAACAAACCTGATATAATCATAGTTGTTATTTACAGACCACCACAATATCGTTTGGTAATGCATTACCAAACTCTGTAATACATTAAACAATATATCAGACAATTACTTTTTAATTGGTGACTGGATCCATGATGAATTAAACACACACAAAATGTCTACATTCATGGCAAACCTTGGCTATGTTCAGTGTGTCAAAGAACCTACCACTGAAAATGGAACATTGATTGATCATGTGTAAAAAAAAAAAAAAAAAAAATTTAAATATATTACCACTGCAGAAGTTATGCCAGTATATTTCAGTACACATGAAGCAATACATTGTATATTTTATCAAACATAACCATGTTTCTTTAACATATAAAATTGTGTAACTAAATACAGTGTCTGCCTTGTAATTGCCATGTTGGTGTAATCAGGAATGGCCCATTTGTAACCTTGCACAATTTGATGCTGATCATGCCAAGCATGTCCAAGTTATACCCACTTCCTGGCCAACTTCCTGTTTGGTGGAGCTTAAGACGGTCAGAGAAAAGTTGTCCAGCTTGATGAGATCTATATATGTACCGAGTTTAGAGACTGTAGCTGAAAATAGGTGTGATACAGAGCATTAGAGCAAAGGGGGGCATATTTTAAGAACAGAGCCCCCCCACGACCACCCCATCCCCCAATGTGAAATTTTGCCATGTCCTAATGGTTAACAACTCTGATGTGTGTGTCAAATGTCCTGAAAATGTAAGCAATCCAAGTTTCTCAAAAGACACATAATATCTAAAGAAAGGAATAATCACGTTCAATGTGTTGCCATTGCAGCATTATAAAATATATAAAGAAATCCTTACCTATTGCACATCAGCATTGTCCTGACATTATGTTAAACAAGTTTGAAGCAATTCAGGTAAAAAGGAGTACTTTTCCAAAAGCTGTAAAACTGTCACACTTCTTGCTGCCAGTTGGTGGCACTATCACCGTGCCCCACAATAATCACACCATGTGATCAGCCCGAATAACAAATATAAATCTCAATTTTGATCTAAATCACACAATGCACGCTTAAGATATGAGCACATCCTGTTTCTTATTTTTCACCATAAATGTATCGCCTCACCAAGGCAACACCGTGCGATATATAAAAAATCAGTTTGTAATTTAGCATCTTCAATGTCTTGGCACAATGTCTTGGCCACGTTTGTTGCCTGACATAAATAATTCCCTCGGAGGAGTGTTTCAAATCCCAGAGCATGCATTTTACAAACAAACCAAAATGGCTGACTTCCTGTTGGGCAGAGCTAATGCAAGCCAATGAAAGAACAATGTCCTCAACCAAACATGTGAATAACAGAAAAACTCTGTGGCAACCACAGCAATAAACTCATTCAAAATGTTAGGGGGCGCTATGGAGTCCACTGGCCACACCCAAGATATCTTGCCAAACTTTGACGGGTGTGCCAAGATTCAATAGTTTTGAAACATGTAATATACATTTACGAACTAGGGGCACTGTGAAACAGATGAGACACATCTATAATGAATTGAAATATCAAATCAAATGATGTCCTAAGACAAATGTATGTGTTCATTTTCACAAGTTTTCAGCCATTGTAAGCCCCTCAAAACAGTAGAAAAATTTGAAAATCCCATATTACATCCAAACTGGCTGACTTCCTGTTGGGTGTAGTCAAATACAACCAAGTGGACTTTGTTTAACATGATGAGAGCAGTAACCACACAAAATCTTGTGCACATCTGAGGAACTTCATCCCAAACATTGCCTGCATTTGGAGGTGCTGTAGAGTTCCTTGACCACATCTTAGCCTAAACACTACATAACCTTTTGATTTTATGCAGGTCTGATGTGTATGTCAAGTTTCTTGAGTTCCCCGTCTGTCGCTCACTTCGACGTTGTGTCAAAGAAGCAACACTAGGGGTCTCTCTTGAGAGCCTTTTGCATCTCTGATCTATGAGAAAAGGCCAATGAGAAATTGGCAGACAGAATTTGCATGTCCCACCCCCAGACATACGAGTATAAAGGGAGGGAAATGCGTCTGTTTTCTTCAGAAATTTTCTTCAGGGACCTCCAAAGCCTACAGCACCACTGGACAGGCCACTTCCGCCCTGCATGCCATGGCCCTCCTGCAAGTCCACCAGGCCAAGGCTCTTAAAGATCTGTACTTGGGTAGTCCTGATCCTGACGTGCTGCAGGAACTGCGCTCAGCCACCGACATCACCCTCAGGGCCACGAAGGTCACAGAGCGGTCACTTGGGCAGGCGATGGCCATTCTCATGGTTCAGGAACGACATATGTGACTGAACATGGTCGAGATGCGCGAAGTGGACAAAACACGCTTCCTCGATGCACCTATCTCCCAGTTCGGCCTTTTCGGTGACACTGTAGAGGACTTCTCAGCGGTGAAAAAGCAGACTGAAGCCATATCTCACATCATGCCCCGCCGCACCTCCAGCGCGGGCCGTGCCCCGTCTGCCCATGAGGGCATCCCCCTGCGGCACCTAAGAAACACAAATCTCCGCCTCAGGCCCAGCTCTCAGCACCAGTGTCGAGTACCCCGCAGGAGGCGCACACCCCCCATCTCATGAACCCCTTCGAGGGCCCGGAAGGCTCCCAAGCATTCCTGAGACGGACGACCCAGGGACCAAGATATTTGCTCCGGAGCTGGTAAGCAGACCACTCCGTCCCCCGGTGGAAGGCCAGGAGGAGAATTTTCAGTTAAGTTTACTTACTTTGCCACACCCCCTTCGGGCTGCGGTACCCACATTCTCAATACAAGAGCAATTCCCTTTGTCTCTGGGTCACCTGGCCCACGAATGCCATTCTCACGGCACTCTGCCGCCACACCTCAACAGTCCCGGCACATTGGACGCAGATCTCTCGCCTCCAGCCCCACGACTGTTGTCCCCCGGCTGGTCGGTTCTGACGAGTCCAGAAGACACCTCCGTAGGACCTCCTCCTCAGTTACAAACCCGCCCCCCGCCGGGTTTGCGGAGCAAGGTAAGTGCTTCGAGTCTTCTCTCAGCACCAGAGCCTCGGGGCACGTTTTTTGCTTCCCGATGCCGCATTACCTGCTCCGCCCCACTGCTCCGCCCCGCCGGGTACATCAAAAATATTCATCCCCTTAGTGCCCCTAGCATGGAGCTTGGATGCGTGGCTAAAGACTCGATTCCTAATCCGTCATGCTGGCTGGCCAAGACCATTCGACTTGGTTATGCAATTCAGTTTGCCAGGTCCCCCCTTCGGGGGTGTCCGCTTTACCGCAGTACACGGCGAAGATGCCAAATCCCTGCGAGCGGAAATCGTGACTCTCTTACTCAAGAACGCTAAAGAGACTGTCCCTCCAACCGGGCTTTGCACAAACTCCTGTTCAAAATGCTCACACAAAGACACATTCTAACTTGCGTCTGGCATCTAGATTGGTTCGCAGCAGTAGACCTGAAGGATGCGTACTACCACATCTCAATACTTCCTCGGCATCGACCCTTTCTACGGTTCGTGTTCGACGGCCAGGCATATCAGTACAAGGGGCATGCTCTGGCATCCGCTCCCAGACCTCTGGAACCTCCACGTCTGGCCCCTGGATGGGATGCGGATGATCTAGCTGATCTACCACCTGCTGTCGTAGACACGATCAACCAAGCCAGAGCCCTTTCTACCAGGCAACTTTACGCCCTAAAGTGGTGCTTGTTAGCAAATTAGTGTTCTTCCCAGGCTGAAGACCCACAGAGGTGCGCAGTTAGGTCAGTGCTTTCATTCCTGCAGGAGAGGTTGGAGGGGAGGCTGTCCGCCTCCACCTTGAAGGTGTATGTAGCTGCTATCGCGGCCCACCACGACACAGTAGATGGCAAGTCTTTGGGTAAGCATGACTTAATTATCAGGCTCCTAAGAGGCGCCTGGAGGTTAAATCCCTCCCAGCCGAGCCTGTTCCCCTCCTGGGATCTCTCAGTGGTCCTCTCGGGCCTTTCGAGACCTTCCTCTTCAAGACGCTAGAATCAGTCAGACTGATCTCCTTGATGTCCTTCTCCTTGAAGACGGCCCTCCTGATCACGCTCGCCTCCATCAAAAGGGTTGGGGAACTGCAAGCGTTCTCTGTCAGCGACACCTGCCTGGAGTCCGGTCCGGCAGACACTCACGTGATCCTAAAACCGCAACCGGGCTACTTGCCCAAGGTTCCCACCACTCCCTTCAGGGATCAGGTAGTGAACCTGCAAGCTCTGCTCTGGGAGCTCTGTCCAGGACGTGCTTTGCGTATCTACTTGGACCACACGCAAATCTTTAGATGTTCTGAGCAGCTCTTTCTATGCTTCGGTGGACAGCGGAAAGGGAACGCTGTCACCAAACAGAGGCTTTCCCACTGGGTAGTGGATGCCATTACGTTGGCCTATTGCACCCAAGCCGCCCCCCCTCCCCCCTTGTGGGTCCGAGCACACTCAACGAGAAGTGTTGCGTCCTCATGGGCACTGGCCAGGGAAACCTCCCTAGCAGACATATGCAGAACAGCGGGTTGGGCAGCACCCAATACCTTTGCAAGATTTTACAATCTCAGGGTTGAGTCGGTTTCGTCCCGTGTTTTCTCAGGTCTGAGCCGGTAGAACTCGGTACACGCTGACAAACTGATCAGGTGGACCGCTTGCACATAGTGCCCTTTCCCTCCACTAAGTTAATACCATGCGCCTTTACCCCAGGAGATCCCACGCACTCAGCCCACTGGATGACTCCTCCCTAGCCCTCTGGTCCACGAATTCAGCGGAGGAATTCGCTGACCAAGACCAATGAGGGTACTCAATTTACCCTGTACTGGAATAGGTGCTCCACAGGACGGGCAACCACGTGGACTTTTCCCCCGTATGTATTTTCCGCGATACGGTCCCCTTACAAGTGGACCCGTGTCTCCCTTGGGCAGTCCTCACGGACCCTCACCAGTCGTCGCCGTGTATGTAGCAACTCCTCCCTCCCAGTGAGGTAGGATCTACCACCGCCTAAAAGACCTAAAAGCCCATGTGATGTATTTCACCACTTTTTACCTCCCCCAGTCTGGGCAGGTGTGGTCTCCGCAGGGTCTTTCACCCCTGAAAGAATAGGAAAACTGGGAAAGATCTCCTTCCCCGATGCGTATGATAGCGTTAAGATGGCCCTGCTCCCATGCTTGGCACGTTGCCTTGTTCCCCCCTGTTGGGGGTAAAGAACCAGAAGGCTTTGGCGATTTTATGGGGCATTGGGGACGGGCACGTACACGGCACAGCACATGGCATGATTTAAATTGGACCCCGTGTCGCTTCTTCAACACAACGTCGAAGTGAGCGACAGACGGGGAACATCTAGGTTATGGATGTAACCTCTGTTCCCTGATGGAGGGAATGAGACATTGTGTCCTCCCGGCCACGTCGCTGAACCGAGCCACTGTTGTGGCCGAACCTCATTGTCGGCTCCTCAGAAAAATCCTGAATGAAACAGACGCATTTCCCTCCCTTTATACCCGTAGGTCCGGGGGCAGGACATGCAAATTCTGTCTGCCAATTTCTCATTGGTCTTTTCTCATAGATCAGAGATGCAAAAGACTCTCAAGAGAGACCCCTAGTGTCGCTTCTTTGATACACGTCTCATTCCCTTCATCAGGGAACGGAGGTTACATCCGTTACCTAGATGTTTTCAACCATGATGAATGCCTTATAAATGGGTGAATGCGTTAAAAATAAAAATATTAATAAATATAGCTGCAAGAATTGATGAAGTCCATTTCCACTCGGTGGCTTTCAGAAAACAAAGCATGATGGACAAAGCAACAACTCAAAATTAATGTAAACTTGGACCCTAATCATACAGTGAGTAGTAGATATATGCCACCATTCCAGTTTGACTACAACTTCATGTAATTTAATCCATTGTCCTGACAACACTATTAAAGCTATCCCTTCAAAATTTTCCATCAGCAGTGTCTAAACAATTTAAGCAATTTGGGTAAATGTAAGAACTCTTTAAAAGTCTGTTGTAAGTGCCACACTTCCTGCTGCCAGTTGGTGGTGTTATGACCATGACCCACAATAGCCCCGTCCATGTGATTAGACCCCAAGAAAAAACAAACAGTTCAATTTTGATCTAAATCACACAATGCACGCAGAAGATATGAGACACTTTGTTTGCCTAGTTTTGCCATTAATTTAGTGAATAGCCATGGCAACACCATTCAATATTTAAAAATCTGTTCGCAATTTAGCATCTTTGATGTCTTGGCATAACGTTGTCTAAATGTGGTGACAGTCTCATGAATCACCATTCAGAGAATCAATCTATCAATCGCAAATTTGTATTGTAATTTTTAAATTTTTGAAAACTGATTCATTTGAAATTTTTGCTAGAATTTAACATAATTATTTATTAATTTTTAGTTTTTCATTAGATTATCAATTTTAAAGATTGTTTTGCAATAAAATTATTTACCATTTTTATTTATCCATAAACCGGCTTTAAATTAACAAATGTAATTCATGGCATTAGTTGTTAAGTTAGTCTAAGTAGATTTAAATATGAGCACAGAAGTCATTTAGGCTTGTAATTTTGATTCAATTCTGTTGTTGCATTTTTTCCTCTGTGCACTGTCAAAATAAATGAAGTACATTAACTTTGAGTCTGGATTCTTTATTCATACACACAACTGTTTAAATAGCCTCTAAATTAATGTAGGGCAAATGAGGACATAAATTAGTTTGGAATACTGCATGTTCACATTGACCACATCCGCAAGAAAAAATAAATCAATCTGATTGGCTGATGAATCTGACAATATGACTTTAGATGCCTATTCACATGCAGTGTTGAGGGATTCTGAAGGCATGACAGGGTGGAGCTCAGACTCACGTGCTGCTTCGACTAACAAGCATGGCTTCAGGCATGCGATTTGAGAAACAGTTTTCACACTTTGCTTTGCTTGTAAGCATCGAGGAATTGGATAAAAAATTATATTCATTTGTAGATTAATTATGAGTGGAAATTGACTGAAAATATATGCAAAAAGGTGATTGAGAATGAATGGATGAAAAAATATTTATTAGGCAAGTTAAGCCATCAGAGAAGGCTTTGCTGGCTAATCGCCACTAGCCATATACAAACAAATACAATTAGAGTTTATATATTTGAGCATTTATGTACACATTTAAATTCCACAAGTGTTTAAAAAATATGTTCCATATATGATAACTGTCATTTTGATCAGCATATATTGCCATTTTCAGATTCGTAGCCTACTGTATTAATAGCAGAACTTGAAGTTCTAATCATATTTTATTACACAGCTAATGGAGATTTTAAGTAAATGTTAGGGATTCTTTGTATAAATGCGGGTTTTCCATCTCATTCTCAGCATGCAAGTTCTAGTTTTACACTGAGGGGCCGTTCACACTGAGTGCGTTTATGTGTCCGTCTGCGTTGTTTCATAAATTATTTCAATATAAACGTGTGCTAGATAGACGTCTTTGCTGGCTTGTTCATGTTTTTAGATGCCATGTCAAGTTAAAAAGACCTTAAACTGTTAAACTTCTCGAGTTGAGACACACATTTCTGTCTTTTGTGATGCTGCATGTCATTTTAGTGCAAAAACAAACGCATTCAAGCATGTGAACGGCATGTAAACATGATTTCAAACATTGCGCTGAAATTACAAAGAAATATTTTAAATATTAGCTAATATATAAGACTATGCAAAACACTGTCAACACAAGTCGTGCCAGCTTCTAGAAGAATTAAACTAATAAACATGTTCAGAACTGAGTAGCCGACTGTGGCTGTTCACTTGAGAAACAACATGGATTAATTTCACGGCTCCCAAAAGCTGACTTAAATACAAAGGAATAAATATATCGGCCACTGTATGTCAGTGGATGTGTTACACTTTTAAAATAATATGCAATAAAAGATGTAGGGAGATGAGAGTAGCGGACACATTTATAGACCATTCTATATTTGAAGAGAAAAAATACTCAAAAGATCAGACAGCGACGAATACAAACTCTCCGCTCCTGCAGCGGGAATCTGTGCAAGAGCATCAGTGTCCAAGATGGCACAGTTCACGAACAACCATCTCACAACCCACTGACACACCCACAAGAACAGATAAATCAATCTGATTGATTGATGAATCTGATAATCTGACTTTAGATGCCTATTCATTTACACTGTTCAGGGATTCTATGGAATGCTGAAGGCCTGACAGGGTGGAGCTCAAACTCACGTGCTGCTTCGGGCATGTGATTTGTGAAACAGTTGTCACACTTTACATGTAAGCATCAAGGCATCAATTATTCTAATTGGATAAACTTTTTGTTTGTTCATTTCGGGTGCCATGTCTGACATCAAATCAAATTAACAAGTGCTGGCTAATCTTAAACATAGATTTTCTAAAATTGTTATCCATGTCGGCACTAACGATGTCCAGCTTTGCCAGTCAGAAATCACTAGAGATAATGTTAAAAAGGTGTGTGAATTTGCAAAAACGATGTCAGACACTGTAATATGCTCTGGTCTCCTCCCTGCTCGTCGTGGTGACAAGGTTTATAGTAGATTAGTGTCACTGAATGGCTGGATGTCTGAGTGGTGTCTAAAGATTAAAATAGAATTTATAGACAATTGGAAGAGTTTTTGGGGTAGACCTGACCTGCTAAAGAGAGACGGACTCATCCCTCCAGGGAAGGTGCCACTCTCCTCTCTAGTAATTTGGCTCATGGTCTAAATAATGATAGTATTTGACTAACTAGGGCCCAGGTCAGGAAGCAGACAAACTGGTTAATCCAAACATCTGCTAGTTGTTTTAAGACATCACACAGGTCACAACTACAACACATAGAGACAGTATCTCCTAGACATCTCATATAGACTGTGTCTGTTCCCCGAACTACCAAACACAAAACCCTCACTAAATCATTTAGAATTTTTTTTATTAAGGTCAAACTTGAACAAAACAAATAAATTAAAGGTACACATCAAATATAAATAGGGCTACTAAACATCAGATCTCTTTCTACCAAAGCACTAATTGTTAATTAAATTATTACAGATCATAGATTGGATGCGCTCTGTTTGACCTGGCTTAAACCGGATGAATATATTAGTTTAAATGAATCTACTCCCCCAGGTTATTGTTATAAACATGAGCCTTGTCTGAAGGGTCGAGGAGGAGGTGTTGCTGCAATTTACAGAGAAGTTTTTGGTGTTACTCAGAGGACAGGATATAAATGTAAGTCTTTGAACTAATAATGCTTAAAGTGTCCTTGGTGAATTTGCTAATTTTTTATCAGATCTTGTAGTTACTGTAGATAGAGCTTTAATTTTTGGTGACTTCAACATTCACATAGATAATGAAAATAAAACATTGGGATTAGCATTTAGCAATATTCTCAACTCTATTGGAGTCAGACAAAATGTAACAGGACCAACTCATCGCCATAATCATACGCTAGATTTAATTTTGTCATATGGATTTGATGTTGATAATATAGAAATTCTGCAGCAGAGCGATGACATCTTGGATCATTACCTCGTCTCTTGTATGCTGCAGTCAGCTAATGTTACTCAATATACACCATGCTATCGTTCAGGAAGAACTATTCTTTTGACCACTAAAGATAGCTTCACTAATAATCTTCCAGATCTATCTCATACACTCAATATACCCCAAAGCCCAGAAGAACTTGATGAAATAACAAAACATATAAATGCAGTCTTCTCTAGCACTCTTGATATTGTCACCCCACTTTGATTAAAGAAAATTAAAGAAATAAGCCCTGCACCATGGTACAATGATCACACTCATGCAGCTCGGAAAATGGAGCGCATGTGGAAAAATAAAAAATTAGAAGTATTTTGTGGTGCATGGAAGGATAGTGTCTGTAGCTACAGACAGGCACTAAAAGCTGCCAGGTCAGCATATTTTAGTAAACTCCTAGAAAATAACCACAACTATCCTAGGTGTTTATTCAGTACTGTGGCAAAATTTGTCAGAAATAAAGCCTCAACAGAAACAGATATTATGTCACAGCACAAGAGTAGTGACTTCATGAATTTCATTACAGATAAAATTGAAATAATGGTAGGCAAACAGGACCCGCACCAGCCGACTACATGACAGCTTCTTCCCCCAAGCAATCAGACTTTTGAACACATGATCTCTCACGATCAACAATCAGCACTGCACTTTATTAATCTTCATCTTATTATCTCACACTGGACTGTCAAATATATTCTCCCCAATTCAACTAGTGTATATATATTTTTATATACCCTTATCTAGTGTATGTGTATTCTACATTGTGTGTATTGTGTACATTTGATATGTAAATTGTTGTGTAGGTATGTGTACATTTGTTATGTAAATTGAGTTGTGTAAATATGTTGTTTATTGTAAAGTGGTTTATGTCTCGTCACTGTCATTACTGCAGTGTTTCTCGGAACTGCACACAAGACTTTCACCTACTGTTGCACTCGTGTACACAGTAGTGTGACAATAAAGTGATTTGATTTGATAATCAGAAATAAAATTGGAATTAAGCATTCATCTGTCATAGCACCTCAGAAAACAGTGTCTAATAAATTTCCTCGCGTGCAACTTCAATACTTCTCTGTCATAGGTCATGAAGAGCTAACAAAACTTATCGAAACATCAAAAGCCACAACATGTTTGTTAGATCCTATGCCAACTAAGCTCTTAAAAGAGGTATCTCCTGTAATTTCAGAACCTCTTCTTAATATTATTAACTCCTCGCTATGCTTAGGACATGTCCCAAGAAACTTTCAAATGGCAGTTATCAAACCACTTATTAAGAAGCCACAACTTGATCCTGGAGAACTGGCTAATTATGGGCCGATTTCAAATCTCCCATATATGTAAAAAATACTACAAAAGGTAGTATGCTACCAAATATGTTCATTTCTACAGAGAAATAGCATATACAAAGAATTTCAGTCAGGATTTAGACCTCATTATTGTGGAATAATTTTCCACTGCTATGCCGACGATACACAACCTTATATTTCTTTAAAACCTGATGAGATTTCACAATTCTCCAAATTTGCAGAGTGCATCAATGAAATAAAAGATTGTATGGCCAGAAATGTCCTCGACTACTCAATTCTGACAAAACAGAGGTACTAATTACTGGAGCAAAAACTAAACTAAAAATAAGCCACTACAATATAATTTGACTCTCGATGGATGTACTGTTGCATCATCTTCAACAGCGAAGAACTTAGGTGTTATATTTGATACCAATCTGTCCTTTGAAAATCAAATTACCAATGTTTGTAGAACAGCATTCTTCCACCTAAGAAATATTGCTAAATTAAGGCACATGCTCTCTGTTGTTGATGCCGAAAAACTAATTAATGCGTTTGTGACCTCAAGACTAGATTATTGTAATGCATTACTGGGAGGATGTCTGGCAAGTTCAATAAATAAACTTCAATTGGTTCAAAATGCAGCAGCCAGAGTGCTAATGAGAACCAAGAAATATGATCATATAAGCCCCATTTTATCATCGTTACATAGGCTACCTGTTAAATTTCACATTCATTTTAAAATTCTGTTAACTATGTACAAAGCTTTGAATGGTCTAGCTCCACAGTAATTAAGTGACCTTCTACCATGCTATATTCCATCACATTCACTACGATCGCAAAATTCTGGCCTGTTAATAGTTCCTAGAATATCAAAATCCACGAAAGGAGGTAGATCCTTTTCATATTTGGCTCCTAACTCTGTTCAAGATGCAGACACACTTCCTCAGTTTAAGTCTAGACTAAAGACAAATCTATTTAGCCAGGCATACACCTAATTTATCCTCCAATCCACAATTAGGCTGCTTTAGTTTAGTCTGACGGAACCAGAAACCAGAAACTTTGATCATGATTTATAACTCTGCAATAAATTGAATGGCATCTATGCTTATATTATTTTATTTGTTTCCCTGTCTTAACCTCGGGACTCCTATCCTGAGGTCACCAGAACCAGCTGGATCCAGCACCATTCCTGCTTGGGGTCAGACTCCACTGCTACGTGTCGCTGTGTGATGATGACTAAATGCAGCCGGTGCCGGCCAAACATCACTTCAGTCTATTATGATGGACTTCAGAGGATGAACTGATGCCAACTCCAACCATAAGACATAAGATACTTCATATGCCATTGTCTGAACCTTGGATTTAGGATGATATATCAATAATCATTTTGCAATTTAGAATAATCAATGTCTTGGCATGGTGTCGCCCACATTTGGTACCTGTAACATGAAATTCCTCTGAGGAGTAAATCAAATTCCACAGCATGTATTTTTCAAACAATCCAAAATGTCCAACTTCCTTTTGGTAAATTGTCTGCACTTATATAGCGCTTTTTTAACTTTAGAGGTAACCAAAGCACTTTACACTGTGTCCCAATCACCCATTCACACACACACACTCATGCACCGATGGCGGCAGTGCTGCCATGCAAGGCGCTAGCATGCCATTGGGAGCAACTTTTGGTTCAGTGTCTTGCCCAAGGACACTTTGGCATGTTGAGTCATGTGGGCCGGGAATCGAACCGCCAAACCCTGTGATTAGCAGCTGACTCGCTCTAACACCTAAGCCACAGTCGAACCAGAGCTTATAACTGTCAGCAAAAAAATTGTCTGGCTTGATGAGTTCTATATGTGTACAAAGTTTGGTGACTGTAGCTCAAATGGGATGTGCTACAGAACCCCCGAACAGGCCCATGTTCTAGGTGGTGCCACACAGCCCCCATGCATGAACCCCCTGCAAGTTTGCCATGCCCTAATGGCCAACAACTGATGTGTGTGCAAACTTTCAAGAGTTTTCACGCATATTATGTAACCCAAAAGTACAGAAAATCTTGAAAAGAAGCGGAATAAAAAGAAGAAAATCCTTAGAAGAACAAAAGGGCACCGTACTTTCATAGCTTGGGCCCTAATAATAATAATTGTGAAAAAACATTCCATAAACAATAAGGCTTTATAAATAGGCCCTAAATATTGTCACAAGCAAGAATCATCAGGGTCCAGAAACATGTTAAGAAATAACCAAAATAATCAGAATTGACAGAAATAATTCAGTGAATGCCAAATAATACAAATTGACTATATAAAAGTAGCTGAAAGCTGATTTTTCGATGGCGGCCATATTTTTGAAAATATGTGACTGACCTCATATACATTGATTACACCTTGGACAAATAAACTGCATGCAAAATTTCAAGAAATCGGACCAATGGTTCCATAGTTTAAGCCATTTTTGTTTTTAACCATTAAAGCACCACCAAGAGGCACACAATATTTGTGTGTGTCCTCAGAATGAACTCATACATAAGTGTATCAAAGTTGGTGATAATATCTCATTCTGTTCAAGAGTTATAACCATTTTAGTAAAAGTGTCCACACCCATTATGAACGTTTTGGCATATCGTTTGATGATAAATTACAATTTTACAATTCCTTTGATAACTTTTCATTTTAGGACTCCAGAGAATGTTTCTGCACTCGTTTGGTTCCACTTGGGAAAACAGCCTATGACTTGTTCAAAAATGTATCTTTTAAATTTAATCTCAAGTATTTATTGAACGTTTTGTTTCAAACCAATGATATTTAAGGCAAAGTTGTTTAGAATGAGGAGGTTAACAGCATAGTCTGAATAACGTGTTTCTTTATAAACACAGCGGTATATAAAACCATTTACATGCATCTAAAAAGGAATAGCGCCTCCCGGTGCCCAATGTGTACAATTTTGCACAGACCTCTTGGGCCAAGAGACAAATAGGCTTACCAAGTTTAGTTCCAATCTGCCTTATTTAACCCTTTATAACAGCTGCTGAAAGCTGATTGGTCAATGGCAGCCATGTTTTTAAAGACATGCGAATGACCCCATGAACCTTGATGGCACCTTGGACAAAAACACTGCATGCAAAATTTGAAGTCGATCGGAACTATGTTTTTTTTTTGGAGCCATTTTTATTTTTTTAATTATTATAGGGCCAACAAGAGGCAAATTTGTGCAACATTTTTGTGTCCTCAGAATGAGTCCATACATGTGCGTACCAAATTTGGTAATAATACCTCAATCCATTCAAAAGTTATAACTGTATTAGTCAAATAGACACGCCCACTATGAATGTTTTGGTGTACTGTTTGAAGATAATTCAGAATTTAAAAATTCCTTTGATAACTTTTCATATTGAAACTCTGCTGAATCTTTTTGCAATGGTTTGGTTCCAATCTGTCGAAGTAATCTTTTTAAATAATCTCAAGTATTTATTGAATGTTTTGTTTCAAACCAATGCTACTTAAGGCAAAGTTTTTCAGAATGAGGAATTTTACAATGTTGCATTGTGGAGCGGGACGTGGTCATGTGTCTGTTACTGGGGAGAGAGAGGAAGCGATAAGGGCCGTCACCTGGTGATTAATGGTACATAACACCTGTGTCTCATTGAAGTGACAATGGAGAATGGCTAGAAAAGGCTACTGAATGACAGTGAGGGAGATACAGATGGGAACCAAGGAATCTGCAGTAGTGAAGCTGAGGTGCATTTATTAGTGAATCTGAAGTGTATTTAGTTGTGGAACTAAAGTGTATTGTGCTGTGAAGCTAAAAGTGCATGTACTGCTATCAAGCTAAAGACCTGCACTGCCACCCCTTTTCCCACTTCTTTCCATTTATTGGAATTACTACACTGGTGCCAAAACCCGGGAAAAGAAAGACTGGTTGCCATGGACACCTCACCGCTGGACGAAGTCATCTGTGCCCTGGCCAGCACTCAGGAGACCTTGCCCAAGAGCAATGTTTCTGGGAGCTCCTTCAAGCCCAGGCCAAGGATCGACAGGCCAAACGGAGTTGGTTAGCTCCAGGCAGATCATCCACCACGACCCTGGAGGCAGCAAAGTGTCCATACTTCCTGCTCACTACGTTGGGTACCCAAGACGATCTGAAGGCGTTCATAAGCCTTTTCGAAGAGTCAGCTACAGCCTCCGGCTGGCCGCGAGCTCAGCGGGCCCTTTACCTCCTGCCGCTGCTTTCCGGGGAGGCAGCACAGCAACTGCGAGTGGAGGACCACCTGGACTACGTGAAGCTGAAGGTCGCTGTCCTGCAACAGGTTGGTCGTAGCCCTGAACAACATCGGCAGTGATTCTGCTCCCTCACCTTGCAGAGGAAAGGTGCAGTGTGGAGGAAGTTATCATTCTGATGGTGCTGGAACAACTAACCATTTGTCTACCTCGAGGAACTGTGGAATGGGTCCAGTGCCATCACCCCACGTAGGTGGATTACGCCATACCATCTGGTCAAAGCCCACATGGTGGCCTACCAGGATGCCGGCGAGCAGTCCAGTTCTCTCTCTCTCTCTTTCTCTCTCACTCCTCTCCATCGTCCTTCCCAGGTTGATGTGTCCGCCGCCACGGGTGCAGCTGGGAAGCCTGGGCCAGTCTGTCGGGGTAGTGGGGAGCCGGGTTGCGTCCAAGACCGGTGTCCAGTGATGGAGGTTGAGACATTGGATTCGGGTCCCCGACATGCCACAGTCTGCCCCCAGTCGAGCAGGGACATACAGGATTCCGGTAAAATTTAAGGGGTGTACATTACATCGGGATGTAATCAAACCTCGATCCACCATGACTTGGTTCATGACAGGGCTTTGTGTACAAAACACAAGATGATGGTGAGGTGTGTGCATGGGGATGTTTACAAATAACCAGTAGTGACTACCGTCAGAGTGACGAAGGAGGGGAATCCTACAGCATTCCCACCCTCAGTGAATTCCAGGAGGGGGACTTCCGTCAGGAGCAGTCGCGTGATGAAAACTTTAGGCACACTTTTGACCAAGTGAGAGTAATCGATGGCCAGCTGCTCCAGTCCGACATTGCCCTCACGTATCCATATTTTTCCATTATTAGGGACCGGTTGTATCGAGTGACACAGGACACTTAAACCCATGAGGAGCCATCAGGAAACACTTTTCCAGGTGGCTCACCACAATCCTATGCTGGGTCACATAGGGCAAGAAAGCACACTACACCATTAAATGGCCCACTTTTATTGGCCAGGTATTCAAGGGGATGTACATAGATAGTGAGTGGCATGCTGTGAATTACAGCATGCCATTAATCAAGACCCCTTCGAAAGAATTGGTATGTACATCGTCGGGCCATTAGAACGGTTAACATGTGGATATCGGTTTGTATTAGTACTGGTGGATTATGCAACGCAATATCCGGAAGCTGTGCCTCACAACAGGGTTACTCTTCAAAATTATCACCAACTAAAGCACAATATTTATGTCATGAACACTATGGAAATTTTATGAATTGCTGGGGATTAATTCGATTCACACTAGCATTTACCGCAAACTGATGGGCTGGTGGAACGGTTTAATCACACCCTGAAAAACATGATTCATAAGTACATCCACAAGGACACTAGAAATTGGGACAAATGGCTGGACCCCCCTATTATTTGCAGTCAGTTATGGAGAGAGCCGGTTCCAGTGTCCCCAGAGAGGGGGGATCTCGGGCCAGAGGTGAAGTTCAAATTCGATCCATTCTCTCACGTCCCACGTCCCAGCTCACAGAGCTTTTTGCCAGGTTGCAAAAAGAGTTGGCAGACGTGTTCTCTCCTCTTCCTGGTCGGACTAACCTCATACAGCACCATATCAAGACCCCTCCAGGAGTGGTTCTGCGTAGTCGGCCATACCACGTACTTGAGCACAAGAAAAAGGTGATTTGGGATGAGTCAATGCTCGAAATGGGGGTAATAGTAGAATTCCACAGCGTTTGGGCGAGCCCAGTTGTTCTTGTACCTAAGAGTGACAGGTCAGTCCGTTTCTGTACACATGCAACAACCAAGCTGCATGATGACCTGCAGGAGATGCTACGCGAACTCAGCTTGCTGCGGAGACCAGGCCTCCAGTCCTCGGTGTCGCCTGATGACGGTGGCCAGGGAGAGGACATCGTAAGTGGTGTGTGAGGAAGCGGAAGCGTGGCAAGAGGGCGGGGGTCCATGCTAGGCTAAAAACAAACCCTAGCCGGCTGGCTCTCCCGTCTATCCTACTCTCAAATGTTTGCTCCCTGGACAATAAACTGGACTACATCCGACTCCAGCAGGCTACACAACGTGAGTTTACAGACTGCTGTGTCTTTGTTTTCACGGAGACGTGGCCCAGCGACAGAGTTCCGGATGCCACCATTCAGCTAGACAGGCTTGCCTCGTTTCGTGTCAACAGAAATGCAGCACTGTGTGGTTAGACTCGTGGTGGTGGCTTGTGTGTTTACATCAACACGGAATGGTGCAAGAACTCTATGCTAGTCTCTAGCTACTGCACATCGCTGGTGGAGCTTGGACTGTTAGATGCAGACCTTTTTATTTACCACAGGAATTCACCACTGTTATCATAACCGAAGTTTACATTCCCCCCAGCGCTAACACTAAGGAAGCGCTCTGTGAACTGTATGGGGCTATGAGCGAACTGCAGAAAGGTCACCCTGACGGACTGTTTATTGTTGCCGGAGATTTCAACCATGCAAATCTCAAGACAGTGCTCTCTAAATTCCATCAGTATGTGGACTTTGCAACGAGAGGGGCGAACGTGCTTGTTTACACAAATATCCCAGGCGCGTACCTGGTGGAGCCCCACCCCCACCTCGGCACCACATCTCAGTTATGCTAATTCCAGCATACAGACTGCTCGTCAGATGCACAAAACCGCTTTAGAAGCAGGTGAAAACCTGGCCAGCAGGAGCCATCTCTGCAAGATGTGTGTATTGTGTAAATTTGATATGTAAATTGTTGTGTAAGTATGTGTACATTTGTTATGTAAATTGTGTTGTGTAAATATGTTGTTATTGTAAAGTGGTTTATGTCTCGTCACTGTCATTACTGCAATGTTGCTCGGAACTGCACACAAGACTTTCACCTACTGTTGCACTCGTGTACACAGTAGTGTGACAATAAAGTGATTTGATTTGATTTGATATGCAGATTTCTTCAAAGACCTTATTGGGTTAGACACTAACCTTGGACAAAGACATTGCATGCAAAATTCAAGTTGATCGGACCAATGGTTCCATAGTTACAGCTGTTTTAATAGTTTGAATGCATGTGTCCTCAGAACGACTTCGTACATAACTGTACCAAATTGGGTGAGAATATCTCATTTCGTTCAAGAGTTATAACCATTTAAGCAAAACTCGCCACACATGCTACATACGTTTTAGCATACTGTTGTGAAGATTAATCGAGATTTCAAAAAAGTTTTGATAACTTTTCACAATGGGACTGTGCTGAATCTGCACTTGTTTGGTTCTGATGGGTCAAGGATTCCAATGACATAAAACACATTGCTATGCCATGTCTCTGCAAGCGAGCAACGCGATAAAACAATCGCTCCTGTTTCTAATCACCGGCACTGTCTACAATGCAAGCACGTGACATGCTCGCTCGTAAATACTACTATCATCCTGTTAAACACCTGATACACCTCCATCTGACCTATACAGGTATTTTCTCTGCCTTGTGAATCAGTCATTTTAATAAGTAGGCCCAATCTTTATTATACACATATCAATTTTCAATAAACATCATAACTAATTTAGCAGAAATGTTCCCTCTCTTTGATGATTTCATCTGTTAATTTTCTGTGCAGTTTATTTAAGGATGCTACTGAACTTTTAAAGGGATAGCTAACCCCAATATGAAAATGCTGTCATCGCTATACCTTTATGTTTTTGCAAACCCATATGGCTTTATTTCATCCGTGGAACTCAAAAGGAGATGCTAGGCAAACTGTTAGTCTCAGTCACCTTCACTTATTCAGCCTAACATCTCCTTTTGTGTTCCACAAAAGAGAGAAATTCAGATGGGCTTGGAACAACATATGTGTAATCACGAAATTATTTTCATTTTTGGCTGACCTATACTTTTAACTATATGTTCAATTTATTTTCCAAGAACACAATATAAATGTAAGTCAGCACATCTTGCTGGGAAACAAGTGACCGAAGAGAAGGATAATTGTGTTGGGGCTATACACTTTATGAATGATTCCATCTGAATAAAACTGGAGGTAAGAATTGAGGTAAGCAGTAGACCCCTGCGAGGTTGTTTTTATTATTGCAAAATGTTTGGATGTTTTAGCATTACTAGTTTTATTCCCCACGCCACCCATCTCCCAAATAAATGTTTCAACGAATGACATAATATCGACGTGAAAATAGCACGCTGTGACTCCTCATGGGATTCATCCGCGCAGAAGACGCTTGCCATTTTCGGGTTCAACCACAGATGTCGCTAGATATCCATAAATTCCGTTCAGCAGCTCTACCTGTAATAAAATCAGCTGCACGTGACTCGACACCACTCGCCCGTTATATGACGCTTTCCTGACAATATCTATATGGGAAGCTATTTAAATTGTGGTTATTATTGATGATATTTATGTTGCTTTTAAAACATTAATTCCAGTCCGATGTCATGATACTGCTGAATTTAAATGACATTCAATGGTAACTGGGCCCTATAAGATCAATGAACTAAACAAGTGGCTACGAATTTGAAAAAGAAATTAGATTAAAGTGTTAAGTATTTTATAGTTATTGCTGTTGATATAGTTTTAAATCATCAGGCACATTTAGTTATATGTTTATTTGTTTTCTTTGGCATGATGTGGATGTTCGTGATGATTGGCATGTGAAATTCCTCTTTTTCATTTTCCAAATGATGTGACAAACCACAATACTCTACACGAGCCAATAGAGGGCAGCATAATACAGCCTACAAACATGTCTGACGGTAATGAACGAATAACGTTTACATAAGAAATGAATGGATAACTGCCTATGAGCTACAAGGCAACGCCTTAGCACGACATATTAAAACAATATTCCTAACACATTTTCATCTTTTTTCCAAACACATTCTGCAAACTTCAACCTCAACTGTATTATATTTATTGTGATTCTGAACTGAAAGAAATTGTGAAACCCATATTCTCAGAATGTGACTGAGCAGTTTTGACTTTTGAAGGGAATGTTTATTCCCAATCTTTTTATGTAGTATATGTACGATATTGCCTATTGTTATGTTATTAAAAAGATGCGGCTAACTGGAAATCAACCTTTCTGGAACTGCAACAGTTGGCCCCATCGTGGCATCTGAGAACATTCATCTTATTCTTTGTCCCACATGTTTACATCACATTCTGAAGATGTCCAGCATGATAGACTAAAAAGAGTCAAATCATCCTTTAAGTTTTTATTAGAAGAATGTAACAGCAAACAGCATGAACTGTGACCTCTGAACACATATGTGCAATGGGGGGTGGCAGTTGCTGCTTCGGTTGGAGGCTCTTGTGGAAGTGAATGGAAAAAAAAAGCCAAGGGGTCCAGAAAGGCGGATTGTGGGTCCAGTGTGTGATGTGATTGTTAGCAGAAGTGTGTCAGCTCAAGCCCAGCACTCAGGGCCCCAGCAGGCTGTGGAGTTGTAAGTGAGGTGAGAGGTGTTGGGGGACGACGCTGCTGAGCTCTGAGCTGTGGAGAGGACTATCTTATCGCCCTATAGAGAAACCAGCATCCAGCCACAGGAGGGTGGGATGACCCAGCATGCTGACATGTGTGGCCATGTCAAAGTCAAAGGCCGCAGATTTCACTTCTGGTGCTAAACAACAAAACAACACAACTAGTGCTTCGGTGGTAAGCTGGGGCAGTGTATCCATTTCAGAATAAGTGCAGTGAAACTCTTTAGGGGGATGCTGATTCTTGACACTGAACAAACTGTAGATACTCGCTCTCCTTGTGCTAAAGCATCTGCCAAGGGCACATTGTAAAACACAGCAGAACAGTTCACATCTTTCCTGATGTCCAAAAGAGGAAGCACATCGAAGGTCTCTTATAATTATTTGTTTTGCTTGTATCCAATACATGTAAATATATTGTCTTACATGTGTGAAGGTTTTTCCTGTTAACTTAAGGGAAACACAATGGCAAGATATTGACTTGATTTTAGAATCCCAGTTCTGCACCTCTGTCTCTCCACTCTTTAAGGATAATTAAAGGATTCCTTTAATTGAATTAACCTTTTCTAGAACATCTGACCAAATCTGCAATATTTTCCTGTTTAGATCAGACTCTTTATGCACATGTATGAACAAGCTATAGCAAATAGCAAATTGGCTATCATGGT
The DNA here is from genome assembly GCA_032164185.1 of Moxostoma hubbsi. Classification (NCBI taxonomy): domain Eukaryota; kingdom Metazoa; phylum Chordata; class Actinopteri; order Cypriniformes; family Catostomidae; genus Moxostoma; species Moxostoma hubbsi. The sequence goes on along the minus strand of JAVLUX010000044.1, from coordinate 25,106,383 downwards.
TTCTTTTTTCTGAGCTAGAACACATTTTGTTCCTGCATAACAAAAAGTATTCTGGTACTATCTTAATTCAAACTCTGAAACAGAATTTCACTTATAGGCGCGCGCGCGTGCGTGCGTGCGTGCGTGCGTGTGCGTGTGTGTGTGTGTGAAGCGTCTGAACCACAGGCCTAAAGTAGATGAAGTAAAGTAGATTGACGATTGAATGGACAACACGGTCTCACGGAACTCGTTGTAACAAAAACGAATAAGAGTGTTTCGGGTGCTACTCATTCCCAATTAAATTAATTTCTTTATTGTCGATTGTATTTAAAAGGTTTATTCATAGAGCGCATATATTAACGATAGTTTTAACTGTATTTAATTAGTTTGTTGATTTTGATCGAATCTCTCGGAACTCTACAATCGTCATATTTCATAAATCGGTGTTTTTCTGATGCTCAAACCACCAAACTAGTTACTCTCGTTTCGACGGTGTATTCTAGTTTTCCTAGAAATATTTGTTTTCACACACACACACACACACACACACACACACACACACACACACACACACACACACACACACACACACACAACTGCATTAGAAAGTTGAGGAGAGGACATTAACTCCACCATGATCATCTGCGCTGTAGGCCTATATGTGTATAAAACATGTTTCTTTGTTTCACCAAATATTATTCGTATCTGAATTTAAGGAGAGTGTAACTTTGGTCCCTCTCTCCGTTTGAAGATGAGACGGTCAACTATATTTTCTTTATTTATTTATCTATCCTATGTAGCTCAATTAAATAAAATACATGGTACACATTAAAGAAAGCTAATTCGATAAATTTCGTGTTGCTGAACAAAGTTTATGTCGTTTAACATAAGCTTTGCTAATTATTTTGTGATAGCTACAAATTAATTTTGAAAATAAGGTACAAATTTGACCACACTCTATAGTTAAGAGCGCGGAATCTACAAAATAATAATAATAATCATATTCATAATCATATTAAATTATAGACTACTTTTTTGAGGATAATGTGGATTTCAATACGAGTATTCACGGTACAGTCAGTGCGATAGAAACTCATAGTCAAATAAATAATTATAGCGGAGATTAATTTTCCGTTGTAAGGTTTTTATTTAAATGTTTAGTGTTAAAGGTCATGATGAAGACTTTTCGATCTGTTCAGATAATAACGTGTACATTGCACCATCTTCTTCAAAAGACACGGAGGGCTTCTTTATTATACTAAAAACATCTGTTAGTAGAAAGAGTAAAAGAGTCACATGTACAAGTTAAACAACAACAACAACACAATTACATTTTTGTACCACCTGAACTTCTTCATTTGCGAATTAAATCAAATGACTGAGTTATGTTTTACCACACAAGAAGTCAAGACTGTTTTAGAACATTCTCATATTGGCAAATTATCATAGTTTTGAATTCATGACAATGTTAACCGAGTTTAAATCCAAAACGAGCTGGAAAATCATAAACTTAATTATTGTTTTTAACAATTATTGACGCAAAAGTTCACATTGTGTAGGAATGTTCAGATTGACAAATTTAAAGATAACATCGAAGAAGAGTTTCGCAATTAATAAAGGTCGGTTTTGTCATGCTGTGCACATTAGTATCAACACAAGAATTCATTTTGAGGCTGTACAGAAATTGTTAAATATTGTATTATGACAGTGATGTAACTCTAGTGTTAACAGCTCGTTTCTTGTAAGCTAACTGTGAATCACGTTGTGTCCTCTGAATTAACTCAAACACATCAATATGACAGCAAAGGGGAAATGTATGATTGTGTTTTTCGATTGCAATCAATCACTAATGCTGCCTGTATGATATTAGTTCGTGTAAACTGCCAGGAGATTTCGTTAAACCGTTGATTTTCTTGTGGTTATGTGCATATACTGTATTCGACGAGCATTATTATTATTAGTTAGGTCAGGAATGCGCGTTTAGCATCAGTCTAGCATCATCTGTTTGTAAAGCATTTCCAAGAAATAGGATTCTTGCGTTTCTTTGTGGATAAAATAATTGTTTACTATTATGTAGCTAATCAGGAATAATACCCTAAATTACAGTTACATTAATACAACGCCAACTTGTTATTTCACCGTTATTATTCATTACCAAAACATATCATATAGGTCACATAATTATTCATTTGTACAATTGTGATTTTAACACACCGGTGGCGCGCTGTTATCTCTGAAGCCCTGGTTATCAGGTGCTATATTTAGTTCTGGGTTTAAATGCGGTTTCTTCAGTTGAGGTTTCCGTGTCTTGTGGCAAAACAGTCAACAGTTTTTATTGGATTGCGTTGCGTGATGCTGATGAAATTGAATGTTCTGTATCGGTGGAACACGGTTAGAAGAGTTAACTGGTTTGCCCATGTGCCCATACACAACATTATTGAAGTGCCCTATGTTCCTCTACACACGTCAGAAGATCTCTGTTGGGCTTGAAACCGAGATGAGGAACATCACTTTATTTTATGTAAGCTATCTTCAAGGTGATTTGTACCTGTTTAATTCGCTTGTTGAACCCTCTAATAACTACACTTTGCGCACTGAAATCTGCATTCTGAAGAAATAATACCAAACCCCCACAACATAAAAGTCTGTGGAGGAAAACAGCTCAATCGGAAATGTTTAATAGTTTCTGAAGACTTACAGAATCCACCGCATAATACAAGCCATGAACTATCGAATCATAATGTAGCTAATTACATTCATTTGTCATTTGTATGTATGCGCAGGCCTATGTCCTATGTATGTTCTAATCTGTGTGTTCATAAATGTGTCTAAATTTTCTATATATAAAGATTGTTCAGAATTTATCATTTTAATAATTAATGATCAATTAAATAAATGATTTGATCTGGGGGAAACTGTGCAACCCTGCAATAAAATAGGCCTACATACATTGGGTAGAATCTAGATTTTGATATTTGATATTTGATATATTTTTTTATATGACGTAACACGACGAGTCCGGCGCTTCTTTTCGATGCGCTTTTAAAATGTCTCCTGTGAAGAATTCAGACTTCACTGCGTGTCCACACAGCAAACGGCCCAAACTACCGACGTGGATCGTCTCATCGCTTCCGTTTTCCAGCGTAACGCAAAGGGGTTGACCATTAGACAAACAGAGGGAGAGAGAGGGAGGGACAGACAGAGAGAGAGAGAGAGAGAGAGAGAGAGAGAGAGAGAGAGAGAGAGAGAGAGAGAGAGAGAGAGAGAGAGAGAGAGAGAGAGAGAGAGAGAGAGAGAGAGAGAGAGAGAGAGAGAGAGGAGGAGGAGGTTGAATAGACTAGTAAAGGAAGAATAACAGCGGCTGGACTCTGAATACATGTGAACTGCCATTAGCGCGAGTTCATCACTAGCACAAGAAGAAAGATTCTGGTTATTAATCGATATATTGCACGGACGCCTGATGTTGATGAAGAGTTCAGCCGCACCGAGGACATAGATGAAGTCCATGGGTTCACCGTGCAGCACACCGAGAGATACATGCTTGGAATATAATTCTCATTAAAAGGGAAATTCGCTATCAAAAGATTGGGTGACCTGGACGCGTTCACGGATTGGTCAAACTCTCTGTCCTGCCGCAGAATTAAAGGTATTGTCAGTGTCCGTTTCTTTGCGTTCATGTAATTGTGATTTATTTAAATATCCCTGTGATAGGCCATCTTTAGCACTGACATACACATGTGTAAATACAGTAAAGCTCTTGTGATTTCTGCAGGGATGAACTATAGGCAGCAGTAATGCATCTGTTCTGTAGTTCGATACACGGTAGATTGAGAGATATTACTCTGTATCGAACAGTGGTGAACAGTTTTTCCTAATCTCTAAAGAAAGTTACAACAGAGGCCCATGCTAGGACTTTATCCCCTTTTAAGGATCACAATTCGTCTGTCAAGAAAAAAAACAATAATACTTATAATAACAACAATAATAGTAATAACAATTAGAATTGAGAATAATATTGCTTTGTAATATTATGCATGTGTGTGTGTGTGTGTGTGTGTGTGTGTGTGTGTTATATTAAGTTGCGTTGACATTGTTCATCGTTTATGTGAGAAGACATTTCTCCAAATAATAATAAGTATTGCATTTGTTTTTTTCTATTCACATAGTAGTGTTTTAGTGAGTACGTATTTAGTGGCTAAATTAGTAAGTAGTTATTTTTCAACATTTTTGTATGTATAATCTGAGTCTTTTGCTATTTAAAAGTTATCTGAAAACGGCGATTCGCGAGCTCAGAATGTGTTTGTCATCAGAATTATTGTCACCAATGGATTATGATTACTAAAGCGGTGTAAACGTGCTGTAGAAATGGGCTCAAGCAAGTCACACATGTGTATCATGTTTAAAAAGAAGGTGATGATGAAATGTTTCTGTCGTTTAGACCTCACGGTTAAATTCACATCTGACATGGCGGACAGTGAAGACGCCTTTCGGCTCCAAAACTCTCCAAGTGACACGGATGCAAAAGATTTACAAAGCGACGGTAAATCAGAAAAACAGAATGCAGCCTCCAGCAAATCTCCGTCATCACAGACTACCTACATTCAACAGGTAACAACTGAGTGTGTGTGTGAGAGAGAGAGAGAGAGAGAGAGAGAGAGAGAGAGAGAGAGAGAGAGATAGAGAGAGAGAGAGAGAGAGATGCAATGACGGCAGGTCTGAGCCACAATTGTTTCAACGAAATTCATAAGGCAAGGCAAACAATGAAAGTTACACACACTGAAGGTATCGGAGAGAATGCATCAAATAAAAAAGCGATATGCGAAATAAGACACATTAACACGAAAAAAAAAAAACAATAACAATACTGGAACTAAAAGACTATATTTCCTGTATAGACCAGCATGTCAGGATAATATTTCTGAAACTTCCCCTTTCCTATATCATGACCATTTTTAATCCCAAACAGCCCTGAAGCATTTACTATAGGCCAGCATTATTTAACCTCTTCAAGCTGAAAAACGTAGATGTTTTTTTATTCTCTTCTGTACTTGAGATGACCTATTAGTCTTAAGAATAATTAAGTGTTTTAGACATTTAGCGGTAGCTACTGTTGTTATTTTAAGTTTAAAAGATGCATCTTCCATACATGGGAAATTAACGTCACGTATGTGTTTTCAAAGGGAATGGAAGGAATCAAAGTTTACTTGCACGAGCGAGAGTTATGGGCAAAGTTTCATGAAGTGGGGACTGAAATGATCATCACCAAAGCAGGGAGGTAAGACACAAATGTTTACAACTTTTAGTTTCATGTGCACGTAATGCACTGAAGCAAATCTTTCATAGTTATACTTGTGCATGAAATATTATTGCCTAATATATTCTTCACGTTGACATGAAGCGTGCATAAATGATTAATCATTCAAATTCTTAATTCTATTTATTTATTTAGAAGTTTTATCACTGTTGTGATTAAATCCGCTGACAGGGATTCACTTCGGCGTTTCTTTTACTCCTTTTTTAGTATTTTAATTTAAAAAAGATTGGGATTGAAATATGTTGTAGTGCTAGCAGGCTAATGTAAATTGCCATTATTGAATTAGCAACGGTTTAATACATTTTGCGGTGTGAACTGAGTCTTTATAGTGGACTAGACACATTCACTATTGGACACTGTTCATTATTCCAGTGGAGATGTTTTCCACTTATGTTTCATTGCAGTTTGTTGACTGATGCGATCCAAACCTGGATTATCTAACGCCAAATTCTAAACGTATTTTTATCTTTAATTTTTAGGTTAATTTACTAACACGGAACCTCGTGATACAGAAGGAGTGTAGGTCTGTCTCATTACGAAAGTGTCAAATTGGGAATCAGAAGGTGTTTTGTGGGAGCTGCAAAGAAATGCATTAAGTGTGCATGAAGTCATTGCGACGTGGCTGTTGTCTGATAAAGACTGAAAAATAATTGCTTCATTAAGTGGAATTAAGTTGATATTTCACGACATTGATGCTCAATGAGTCCGAGTTAGTGTTAACAAATTGTCTCGCAGTCCTAAACATGTAATAGTTATAACGGTCCTATTTTATTTTCTCTATATATGCTTCTGGTTTTAAGAAATACGACATCTCTTTTCACTGCTACACAGATGACACACAAATCGATCTGCCTTTGAGATACAGCAACAATTGTATTGACTCGCTTGTGGCCTGCTTCTCTGATTTAAAGGCTTGGATGTCTTTACATTTTATAAAGTTGAATGAAAGCAAGACTGAGCTCCGCTTAGAAACTCGGCTCTCAGTCTCCGCATGTGAAATCGTGCATGAAACATTTGAGTGTGTTCTTTGATAATGCTCTTAAGTTTGACAACAAGTCATCTCTGTTGGAAAATCAATTTTTTTTATTTACGAGCAATGGCCAAGGTGAAGATCTTTTCTTTCTTGTAAGGATTTTGTCAATTTTGATCCTTTCGTTACTTCACGGCTTGACTATTGCAATAGAAATATTGCTATATGGATATTAGTCAGTCATATTTTTCCCGAAAGCAAACTGTTCAGAATGCAGCTGCTAGGCTTCTGACCGGTGTCAGGAAACGTGAACACATCACCCCTGTTTTAGTCTCGTTACACTGGCTTTCAGTTCGCTACAGACTTGATTTCAAAGACCTACTCCTCGTTTATACATTCTGAAATGTTCAAACGCCGTCTTACCTCACTGATCTCCTGTCTGAGCATCACTCAGTCCTCAAACCAGAGGATATTAATGGAGCTTTGGAAAAGTTCTGGAATCTGTGTACGCGTTTAAATCAAAGCTTTTTAACCAATTATGTTTTCGGCTGTTTACATGTTATGTAACTGTCCATTATCGTACTATATTAAGTACATAATGTACTATATTTTGTTCTATAATATTTGTATGATATTATGTACAGCACATTGGTCAGCTGTTGCTCTATAAATAAATGTGACATTGACACATCGCGGCAGCTTTCATGAAACGTGCCGTCTATTCTTTCTGTACTCATTTAATTTCCTCTTCATTTTATGACATTTGACTTACCCCTCCTGTACCTCATAGATCTGGATTTCTAAATACTTGATAACTTTTATTACACAGCTGCTCTGCTCTTTTGTGCATGTATACGTGAGTTGCGTGGAAAAAATTGGCCTAAGTGAAAAGTAAAAACATTCAAGGAATATTCCGGTTCAATACAAGTTAAGCTCAGTCGACCGAATCTGTGGATGATGTTGAATACCACCACATATCATTTTGAGTCGTTTCTCAAATGAAAACAAAAATGTTCCAGTGAATTCAATGGGGCCAATTTGAGAGTTTCAAGGCAGAAACGTGAAGCATATTGAATGTTGTTTAAATCGTCGTTGTTATGGCCGTTTTAGGTTTTTAGGATTTATGGCGTAACCTTTAAATAATTATAAGAGTTCATTAATAAAATTGTCAATAATTTCCACGGATGTGTTTAGCGCGTGATTTAATGACAGTAAAATCATGTTAACACACATATTGTTTATGTCTTGTGTCTATACTTTTGAAACAGTGAGTGTTTTAATGTAACAGATTAAACCCCATTGACTTCCATTGGAAGTTTCACTGGAACACGCATTTGTGCTTATTTGCATTAGTTAAAATAATATTTTTCTTAATCAACATTATGCCACAAATGCTGTCGATTGAGCTTCACTTATCCTGAACCCGGAATAAGACAATGGAGTGATTTGTTTTCTCACTAGCATATGTGGTAGCCTAAATTCTTTTTTTAAAGGATATATACAGTATATATGTACAACACGTGTGTTGTGACACGGAGAATAAAAAACACTTCATTGTCTTATATATGTTACATTCATGTGTTCGTTGAATTTATTTTATTTATTATATAAATCTTGCTGCTTATTGGCTTTAAATATTTATGCTTTTATATATTAAGCATGTTACACTTCAGATATTGATAAGATAAATCAAATCGAATGACCTTCAATGTACTCTTGAGTATTGGGAACACAACTCAGTATCGTATCCGTTTGACGAATTTAATTATGAACGCTTGCATTAATCGTTCAATGTAGGTTTTACAAATCGTTGTTTTCTCCAGTGAGAAATATCATTTCACATTAAAGTTGTTGATTTTTTTAACGCACCGTATGCGTCAGTTGATGCTGTAATATTTCCCATTTTTCATCCACAGGCGAATGTTCCCAAGCTTCAAAGTGAAGGTCACCGGATTGAACCCAAAAACCAAATATATTCTACTGATGGATGTCGTGCCAGCGGACGACCACCGCTATAAATTCGCCGATAATAAATGGTATGTGAGACTACAATGTCTTTAATAGTGAAAGTTATTAATGCGGGTTATTTTTTACTTTGCGACATAATTAAATTTCGTTTCTAGTTTTCACTGCCCAAGTGGGTTCTTGAAATATTCTCGAAGTTAGGGCCTCATTTAAATGGAAAGTTTCCAATATTGTTTTGACTTTCTCCTCTGCTCCTTTTAGCCGTCTGACCCCGAAAGAAACATACTGCTGAACTACCCTCTAGTACAAAACAAAACCTAAAGAAGCTTCTCAAAACGTACAGACACAACCTAGCAAATTGTAAAGCTAGTGGCACACATTTGTCTTTTGGTTACGTAATTAAATTTCCCATTTTCCCAATTTCCCAAAATCCCATTATTCATCTCTGAAGAATAGGTGGAGTACACTATGAAACAGAGGGAACAGACTATGGAAAGAGCTAGGCAGGAAAGAAGTAGTAATCCTTCAAATATTCCTGAAATGGTCCACAAATCAGATAAAAACAATTCCAATATTTCCTTATTTATTACTGAAAAAAAATCGAACTTAAAAATGTGCTTCATGTGGAAACATCTAAATAACGTATTCAAGATTTAATTCAAGATTTTAGGATTTTTAGCACCTAAAAATCCTAAACTGTAAAAATATAATTTAAAAAAATAACCGGCAATTGTTACTTAAAGGTGCTATTTCTATCCAATTCAACCCTTAAAATGAGGTCTGCTGGTGTAATCTAATGTTGTCAGGTTGATTCAGACTAATTGATTCAGAATAATATCTTTGACTTGAATCATACCAGTTCAATTCGATGTTTTCCAGTTACAATGTGCTACATACACCAGAAACAAATGGCTATTTTGTGGTGGATATTATTCAAATAAAAAAAAGTTAAAGCAAAACCTGCCTTGAAACTTTCTTCAATTCCTGGTATTGACTGAAAGAGAGTGGGTCTCTTGGCTGTGTCGCTACCCTACACTGTTAGTGAAATAGATGACACACTACAGGTTCACGAAAAATCACATACATTACTGTCTGCTTCAAACAACATCACAGAGGACACTGTATTGTATTGTATTTTACACTTTATTTGAGCAAATTTTGCTTCTGGTTTTATACTCCTTTTCAGGGTCAGTGGTTATAAATTGAAGGTTTGTTGAGGGACGATGACTACAAGTCAATATCACTGATAATTACCCGTTCGGTGCACGCTCTGGAACTAATGACCCTCTTCATCAACCATCTCTTTAGTCATTAACTAAATAAACGGGTCTTTGAAAGACATTATGCGCAATACACAATGCAGTGAAGCATAGTAAACGTGGGGTATGCTGAAACACATTTTGACAAGTTTCAATTTCAAGACAGAAAGGGAGCACAAAGCATTTTTTTAATGAACTTATCCTTGTAGTAATAAATACAGAAATCAATAAACAAACTGATAGACAGCCAAAACTTTTACATTAACTGTCAAAGTTAATGAAACATGAGAGTGCAGACTCACAGACTATAGTATAATATACAATATAACAAATAAATGAGTAGAGTTTTGAAGGAGAGTATGTATGTGTATGTTTGAAAATGGAAAAGTACGTTTAAACCAAAATGTGTTTAAAACATTGTGTTTTGCACTGTGGCTCAGGTCTGTGACAGGAAAAGCGGAACCTGCGATGCCCGGAAGGCTGTACGTCCACCCAGACTCCCCAGCCACCGGTGCACACTGGATGCGGCAGCTTGTGTCCTTCCAGAAGCTTAAACTGACAAACAACCACCTAGATCCTTTTGGACATGTGAGTATTGTCTTACAAATGTGCTTATTTGGTTTGAAATTTTGTGCTCGAGTTGGTGAATGTACAGTATTTTCTACAAAATCATCACCTGCTGGATCATAGTGATTTGAAATCAGCACTATATAATAATACTCAATAATATTCATCATTGGTTCTCAGGCCATGAAAAGAGAAAGGTTCACACATCAGGTATCATTGTGGGTGAATTGCTTTGGGCATCGAAACACTAGATCAGAAATAATAGACCTCTTAAGAGGTGCTACTGACAAAGGCCAGAACTGCATTATAACCCAAACACATCTTAAATCCACTAATGAAAATCGTGTCAACAAAAACAATAGTCCGGAGCCTTAGATGTGGACATACTAAAGTCAGATTATACATTTAAACTGGTGTGGGTTCAAAGTAATTTCATTCTTCAGGCACCTGCCGTTTTATTATGCACAATCTGTCAGCTAATGTAAAGAAGTCTCTGTCTAAGAGCAGCTAACAACTGTAATAGATTAGACTGATGTTCCGTGTTTCTCAGAGATGTGAATGTAGAAACCTAAGCACTGTCTCTCTATCTGAGCATGCTACAGTATATGCCAGGACAGTCACGTTTCGTTATGAGAGTGTGTTGCATATGCCTACTCATGTTTCAAAACTGTGACTGCAAGCACAGGATATATGTTCTGTCACTCTTTAGAACTGATCACATGGTTGAAGTTGATCAGGTTTGTTGTCCTGCCAAACCTCAGCTGGTAGAATGAAATCAGAGCTCAGTTGGAATGTGAGTCGTATTGTAAATTTCTGGCCAGAATGCATTTTTGATTGGATGCAGTGGTTCTTGGCATGCCCCCTTTTGAGCTGAAAGAGCACCCTGGGATTTATAAATGAAGTACGGCTTCTCGACCAAAATAACAACCCAACGGCTTGTTGTTCCAGGTGCTTGAAATAATTTCAGACTTATTTATTATTACTAGTGTTAGAAACAGAGCTGAACATGCAATGCTATATGCTGGAACCTGTTAGGAAATACATCAAATGAGTCAATATTTCTTAATTTCTTAATAGTTCCCACACAGACAATGTACTGCACCAAGTGTGTTCGTGGTAAAGGGCGATGGTTAACTTGTGAGGAAAGGAACACAGTTTAGGCTTTTTGAGTTAAAAACATTTTTCGATCCAAGTAAACAAAGCTTTAGTTTTCACCATTTTTTGAGCAGCATTCATAGTTTGGATAACTGTGCTTCAGATGGTTTATATTGAATGTCAGTGTGTGATGAGTGATGGACAGAGGTATACAAAGGCTGTTAATCTGCAGGGCTTCAGAATCCCTGTGATGTCGGGAACATGAAAGAGTGGGGCAGCATTCAGGGCCCTCGGTGATCGCTCACTATCATTTAAAACTATCATACAGCGCTGGGCCAAATGGAGAAATGGAGCAACAGAATGAGCAGACCAATGCTGTACTCATAGTGGGTGGTCCCACCACAAGCATGCTAGGGAAAAAAGCTTTGTCTGATGTCCATAGAGATTTCCAAATATATTCTTATATGTCTCGCACATAGTTTTTCGACAAAGCCATGTGTTTGCATTTCATGTCAAAAACAATGCTAGATGTTGCAGAAAACCTTAAGTTATATCATTTTCACATCACAGATATAAAAAAGTACATTTCACCTTGAACACTAAATCATTTTGTAGGCCTAGAGCAAAAGCAATACTCTGGGCTGAGAGCAATGTTTAAAGTTTACAGCAGGCAGGGGAAGACATGTGACCAAGTGCTGCCTGTTTTGTTGAGCCAAGAGCAGCTCAGAGGGAGTGGACCAATGTCACTGATCAAAGGAGAACTGCTGCAGTTGTTTGGAGAATGAAGGGGAAATGGATAAAAATGTAAAATGTAGAATATGCATAAACTAGAATGCAAACATTGGAGTTCATTAAGCACACATATGTTACCTACACGCTCGAAGTGTTTCTCTAAAACAAGAACTTGGACCGAAAGTAATTTCAGTAATATTCCATACTTTTTGACAAAAGTACTGATGTTAAACTTCTGGCTTGTAAACAGATGTTGTTATGAGTGTGTTGTAAGGGTTTGCGTTCGAGAAATCAGCAGCATTGGACGCTGAAGTTTTTGAGAGGCCTCAAGTTCACCCGCAACAGCGTCAGTTTCTCAACTCAAAGATGGACGGAGGAGGTCGGAAAGAAAGTATGACAAAGTAAAAGTGTTCACATATCACAGCTGGGAACAGACAAAAACGTTCAAATCCTCACGTGATTTTTGCGTTGCTCTTTTGCACATTGACAGATTAATGGTAACATTTTATATGAATCAAATTCGAAAAGTCCATCCGTACAGGAAAAGAGTAAGACTCTATTGTGAATCAGTTGAATAATGGATTGTGCTTTGGCTCCACTTTCTTTCCAGATTATCCTGAATTCCATGCATAAATATCAACCGAGGATCCACATCGTAAAGGCGGATGAAAATAATGGATTTGGTTCCAAAAATACCGCTTTCTGCACCCACGTGTTTCCAGAAACGGCGTTTATTGCAGTCACGTCTTACCAAAATCATAAGGTAAGAAGTTCGAGTTGATTCATTCAGAAGTTAATCTTCTTGTGTTTTAAGGCTAAACTGGGTAACATTTTGTGAATCGAAATTATTTACGAAATGAATTCATTAATTGAGACTACCAATGTCGTATTTTAGACATTTCGGATTTTATTCTCTAGAGACACTGAACTCTCGATAAAAGTCGAGAGTAAAAGTTTCTCTTGCGTCTGCTGACTGAAAACACTTCAGTCTTCAGACTAACATTAAGAATGCTAAACTTTAGAAAACATCTGCACTAATCTATGAGAATCGAAATATTTCATTTGGTCAATTGCAATAGACACGTCACAGAATATTTCCACTTCTGCATGGAATCGTAAAAATATTGCCCAGAACATGCTTTATATAATCTATGAATTAAAAAATCATAAAATTGTAAAATTGGAATTGCGAAGCCCTCATCCTGGTGCCATAATGGCGTGCTCTAAAACATCTTTGACTATGATAGAAAAAATAAGCACGTGTATGGTACGAAAGCATTTGCAAATAACACAAATATAGCATTAAATATGGAGATAAATTACTGTACGACCAAGAAAACTAAAACATGCATGTTAGGTGATTATTATATATTTTTTTTATCCTGGCGACGTGAATGTCAAACGCATTTCTGTGTTGATCACTTATAATTGCATTGTTTTTACATGTGCATATCTGCTGTAAATGTGATCCAGATCCAAATGTGATTTTGCACTAAGATGGTGTTGAAAGTCAAATGTCGTGTGCGGAAGATGCGCGTGATAGTTTAATATGAGTAGCTGACATGTGACTCAGTTAGATCCTATTTACAAACTCAAGTGTGGTGAATTGGACAACGTTTCAAATGAGTCTCGTCTGGATTTTTGAACGTTCTGCAATAATAAATGGGACTGCTGTAAACACACTGTAAGGGGCAAACACGTAGCACACTTTCATAGATCATTTTTGTTGATCTGTATTGACTGAATTATTGCAATTAGAAAAACACTTGCGCGGTCAAACGTTAGTTTATGTAAAGGTTCTTGTAGGTATCGATGCTTTAGTTAAGAAAACCATGCATTTGGTAGTTGACGTTGGAATTACTTTTGGAAAGTTGGCGTGACATGCTATAGTCCATCTAATACTATTTTTTTTTTTAACAGAATTTAACTAATTATATTACATTAATTTGACCTCAAGTTAACTGTGAGACTATTTGTTCTCGCAGGATAAAACTTAAATCATCTAGTGAAGGCGAAAATAGTTAGAAATCGTGAAAAACATAACGAAATATTTACTTAAAAAATGACATTAAATACACAAATTCCCGCTATACATTTGAACCAAAAATGTGTCTATGAACACGTTAAACACAACTACACATTTGCGTTTTCTTTATTCTGCCGACATGGGTCACAAGAGATTTTTATTTTGTATTTTTGTATCCTCTGACAACACTTGTGTTTTAATTATTTGCTCTGCTTGGATCTTGGCATTTAGACTAACTCATAAGTAGACAGTTATTCTTATTCACTGGATTGTGCATCATGGAAGGTTGTTAATTTGCTTATTTCTGAAATCCTCTTTTACACACCTTAAATTGGTAAAAGTACGTGCACCTGTGGTTCATTAAAAATAATTGCATGTTAATAACCTTTTGGAATTTACGCCTGCAGCTAAACAAAGCAACATTATACAACAATAAATGATCATGTGTACCTTTATTTTATAATGAGCAACAGTTTAAAAACAGTTTAAGAGAGCTCATGGCAACGTGCATCAAATAACAGAGATCGTATGAATTAGTTTATTTCATGCAATACAAAAAAAAAATGTCGGAAAATGCTAATCCGCGCAATTGTGATTATTTTTTTTAATTTGTATTTAAAGATTAAATGAACCTGATATACTTGACCAACCTCACAATAGTCATGCGTCATCTGACATTTACATTCAGAAACAAAATATTTTTTTCTATGAGGCTCTAATGTGAGTTAATAATTCAATGTGTGTAACATTCCATGTTGTAAATTCCCGGTGCGCGCTGTGAGACAGAATAATAAATGAATATTTTGCTAATCAACGGATTCTAGATGTGAAATCTGCTAACATGTAGTTAGAGTTTTGATCCAGAACGCATGCGAGAACCTACTTGGTAATGGGAGTTCAATAATAGCAGGTTTCGATTAAATAATGACGTACTTAATATTATTATTACTTGCGCGTTGTTCCGGTTTGTGCGGAAATTATTCAATGCTTACATGAAATATAAAAGAATAATAATTGATAGTTGACTGCTCTCTGCGTTATGACTCCCAGATACTGTGGAAACACCTGAAGCGAGTTCTCAGGTCGAGTTCTGCAAATACAACATTGTTTCGGTTATAAATGATGTTTCATGATAGAAAACGTTAACGTTAAATTATATTTTCATATACAAAACTACTCAGTTTGGTGAAAAAGTCTGCCAAGTACACAGTGTGTTTATGAGAGTTTAAAAGTGCGTCCGAACATGTACATTTTTACTAGATTTAATCTCAAGTGAGAGCCAAAGCAGAGTCAAAGATCAGGTCCTGTTAGGAAAGGCACCACAACAGCCAAAAAAATAACCTTCCAGAGAGAATGAATCTCATTAAGGAATCTCATCTCAAGGAATATCTCTGAACTCACATTAATACTTTAAACTCACAGCTACTGTGGTGAAACAATTGTCTGTTCAAACACTGCCACCTTTTTTATATTGACTTATGAATTTAGCAGTTGCACTTGATATTGACTTGCCATGGAAAGGGATGCAATTTCTGTTCGCTTCGTTTCCTTAAAAGAACTTTAAAGATTTATTTGAAAGAAACCATATTATCACAGAGGAACTATAAAATCAAAATAATCATATTTTTTTATTCATAAGCCATCTCAAAGACTGTCATGATAAAGGCAGCATGAATATTGGTGATTCACCTGTGTGAAAAAAATAATAATTTTCAGGGTCACACAGAAAATGAAATCTAAACAAATCCTTGTTTTTTTCTACATTAGACCAGAATCAAACAAACCACAGTGCCTGGGCACATCAAGATTTCATCTTTTCATCGTCTGTTGACCAAACAGAAAACACCACCAGGATAATCTGTCAATTTCCAGTCCCAAAAGAGCCACTCGTTGTGTTTCATTGCAGTATAATATAGAACATTCTATAGATACATTTTTAAAGACTGAAATGATTGAATTGATTGTCCCACTGGGATGTCCCACCAACAGAAACATGCAAAGCATTCAATTCAGTGCCTCAATTGCATGCTGGCTGTTTTGAAAACAATAATAAAAGCGGTCCCTGCAAAATCATCTTTCGAGTCCTCCTGCTTTCTCTGACAAGATGTATTGTTTAGGAGTAAAAATGAAACAATGTATTTTTACAGTCACTTCTGGGCTCTAAGATGGGAAAGCATGTTCTTTAATTAAATTAACTGTCATTAATAAAAATATATCTGGAGTTCAAATCAGGTTGAGAAGCCCATCATTTGATTCAAATAAATGAAGAGACTACTTCAGGACAGTGTACTCAGTTCAAGGCCATCCCCTGAAGCTATAGGTAACATATGTGTGCTGTCTGTTTCACAGATTACCCAGTTAAAGATTGAAAACAATCCCTTTGCAAAGGGATTTCGTGGAAGTGATGATATGGAGCTACATCGCATGTCAAGAATGCAAAGGTAAGTGTATATCTGCAGGAAAAGCCTTTTGCACAATTCACATTACTTTTGTGTGGATGTAACCTCGTGTTTGTGCAGAGTTAATTGCAGTGATACACTAATATATCCACGACCTTAAAATTGCATGTTAGTAGCTTTCTGCTAGATAAAGGTGTCTTAAAGATAGCCCCTCTAAATATGGTCTCTGGCCTGACAGGAGACTTGATCAGCATCTTTAGATGAGTAGGAAGAGGCTGCAGTCAGATTATCTCTCTAATTATCACTAAACAGGCTTGTGCTAATCAATGCACAAACATTCGCCCAACACGGAGACAAACCAGAGGTGGCTGCTTTCACAAAGCCAGTGCTCTTAACCGAGGTAGGCATTTGCTATGCAAGTAAAACCCATCCAGCCACTGATTTTCACGGCTAATGTCTTAGTATCTATAGTTGCTCCAGTGGAGGCAAAGACCACATGGCTTTATTCTTATTTTCTTCAGATGACTGCTGTATAACATGCTTCTATAGTGTGTGGAAAAACACATCTTCAAAGCAGAAAATCTGGTTTTATGGCCCACAGCAGCCAACACAGGCGTTGTCCACTCCAAAATGACAGAGTTTATATGTTAGGAAAAAAATGGCAATGCACTTTCCATGCCATAGTTGACTTTGTCGGTTACTTTCAAATGAGTAGAGACAGAATTGACTAATGTCTCCCATAAGAGCCTCTTGGGGTTAGCTTTCTATTGAGTTTCCAGATAATGACCTGAAGACTTTAAGACTTGACTAAAGCCAGAATGACACTTTTGAAACTCTTCTATTCTACAGAATCCATTATACAGCACTGTGATGAACATTTTATTCATTCAGCAGTCGCCTTTATCTAAGTGAGAAAGCCACAAACTATTTAAAATTTTGAGTATCAAGATTTATTAAAATACAAGTGCTAAGGTTTCGTGCACAGACCAGACAGTACAGAGAGACTAAATTGTATTGTATTATGTACTTTCTCTGTAGCAGTCAAAGGTTCTGATACACTATCTGTCCTCCGCTGTCAACCATTGAGATGAAGCAGGTCTGCTCTTAGTTAAACTAGGACCTACTGAGAACCAGGTCAATGGTTCAAAATGAATAGCAAAGGAATTATGCAAAGAGGCAATGTAAAGTGCCTTTTTTGACTTCCATTGATTAATTGGCATGGAAAAGCTCCTGTCACAGACAGATGGCTAAGAGCTTATTCTAACCGAGTGCTGTGCATTGACGGTAGATGTGGTTAGTTGCCATTTAGGCAGTTTCAAGATCCCTGAATGAAAGACAACATGTAAATGGAATGGCTTATAGGGGAGGTCAAGAAAATGCTTTTGTTCTTTAAAGCACCAAGGAGTATCCAGTGGTCCCTCGCAGTTCCGTGCGCCAGCGGGTCAGCACCAGCCAGAGTCCATTTAGCGGTGATGTGCAAGGTCTGTCTACTCCTGGTGGCATGAGCTCTCAGTACTCTGGTGAAAACGGGGTTACGAGCACTTCCCAAGACCTACTGCCTCAGGCAAGCTCCTATCCTTTGCTCCACGAACACAGTCAAGACTATCACTGCATCAAGAGGAAAGGTGCATTGTAACTACAATAAATCAGATTAAATAGATTTTTTTTATATTTCTAGATGGTACTAAATTAATTTCTGCAATGTTTTGTCTATGCACAGTGGAGGATGACTGTCACACCAGAGATCATCCGTATAAGAAAACCTACGTGGAAAGCTCATCCAGTGAGGACGATCACTACTATCGTCCTGTGAGCTACTCTCAGTCTCTGGGCCTCAGTGGTGCCCCCTACAGGACTGAGTCTGGTCAGCGGCAGGCATGCATGTACGCCAGCGCTTCGCAATCCACTGAGCCGGTGCCTAGCCTGGAAGACATCAGCTGCAACACCTGGCCAGGTGTCTCACCTTATAGCAGCTGTTCCGTGACCACCATGCAGCAGATGGACCGACTGCCCTATCAGCACTTCTCTGCTCATTTCACCTCAGGACCCCTGGTGTCCAGATTGAGTGGTGTTGCAGGCCATGCCTCACCACAGCTGGGAGACACACATGCTATGTACCAGGGCTCCATGCCTCATCAGCCACTGGGTCGTCAGTGCAGCCCGAGTGCTGGGATTCAGTCGCCAACCACCGGCCTGCAGGGGAATGAGTACTTGTACACTCATGGGATACCCCGCACGCTGTCCCCACACCAGTACCACGCCGTGCACAGTGTAAGCATCATGCCTGACTGGAATGAAGGCAGCTAATTGGATTCTCATGAACAGAAAAACAAATTTGAAAAAAAAATACGCTCCCAACATGGTATCTAGGAAAGACTCTTTCCTGCATATTTATATCTTTCAAATCTACGCTGCCTTGTGAAACATTGTGGCTTAGGTAAATTGGACACTCATGTCATACATCGGGCCAGTTAAACTGGCCCAGGCAGCAATGAATGTCCAAGAAATATTGGGATTTTGTTTTTCACAGTGGACAGTAACAAGAGACTTACATTTATGCAAAACTGTCTAACAGGGACAACAAAGAGCATTTCCCTTTCAATGTTAGGGCAAATGCGCAGATATGCCAACAGTTTTATTGACAAGACTTTTATTAAAAAGAAGATGAAAGTAATCAAGGAAAAACAATCCAGTTTTATAGTATTTTTTTCATCTCATTTTTTGAGTTGTTTTTGACATTATTTTGAGCATATATGAGCTGATATGTTATAGAACGACTCTTTGGGATCATGTGTTTGATGGAAAACAAAGAGTCCTGGCTTCTGTAAGTGTAGACTAATGATAAAAAAATGGTCAGTGAACATCATTTCTCTCAAATCACAGCAGGTCTATTGAAGTGCTGACATTCAGTAGGTTTTGTTCAGGGATATAATGCAAGTTTGTTTCACTTAATGACATTTCTGAAGTATAATTGTTTGGGAATTACCAGTAAATCCATGATACAAAAATGTCAGTGTAAGAAAATGGATAAATGGGCACTTTTTTAATAAACATTTAAAGTACTTTCCGCATAAGCTAATACTTGTTATCATGGACATACTAATGTAATGTAACATTACACAATCTCTGTTAGTACACAGATAAGTAACATGTTCCAACAGTAAAGTGATTCTCATAAGCAGAGCACCAATCACAGGTTTAATAACTCAAAACTTTAGAAAACCTATAGGATACAACAATGTTTTTGATTAACTTCAACATTTAGCACCTAAACATAACTTTTGTAAGGAAGTGTTTATTTTTGGACACATGTAGTCACCAGATTTCTCCTGTTAATAGTATTTATTTTTCTTGTATTATAAAACCTTCCATTGTTTTACCTTCAATGTCATTTGCTAGTTCGACATTTACTTCTTTTTTTTTTTTTCTTGTTACTTTGAGTTTAGGTAGACAAACTTTCTTTTTAGTTAAAATAAGTAATCAATCTGGCCTAGAATGTGGAATGGGTATGCATAAATGTCAAAACATACAAACATGGTTTACTTGACTGTGTATAAAACAAAAATGTACATAGAAAGCAGAATAAATGTAAAAGATCCTTGCTTGTATTTTGAATTTATTTAAAACAACTACACTGACTTCTGCATAAATCTGTGCCATGGTACAATAGCATACCATCAGCCTATTAATAAGGCTTAACTCTATGAATAGTTTTGATGGATATTTGCCATGACTTCTTGGTTCTGGTAGAGCTGAATTCTACTCGGCAGGTCACCTGTTGGAGTGATAGAAGGGGATTTTTATAATCAACATTAATACTACTGAAGTACCAGGTCTAAACAAACTCTAAAGTGCTATCCTAAATGTCAAAGCAAGCCTCGCTCGATTGTCACTGCAGCTTATATGAGGAGCGTATCATTTTTAATTTCACTTCTTGGTTGAGGACTCTCTCCTCTTTTGTAGCAGATATAAATGTTGGTCCTGACAAATTAGGAGTTGTGTAGAAAATCCTGTGGATTAAAGGGGGGTTAGCAAACAATTACATTCCCTGTACCGAGGCCTCTCTCTAAATCTCCAACTTGTCACCCTTGAGAAAACAGTCCATTCTGAGCCGAAATGGAGTTAACCATTGACCTCTAGAGGCAGTCAGTGGATCACTGTATCCATGAGTATTCAATTGAAAAAGCTTTTGAAAACCTGTTCAATTGAAAATCATGCTGATGGTGATTTTTTAGTTCATAAAGTTTTAGGGCTGCTAAGTACTGTATGCATTTATGACAAATGTTGATTTCACAAAACATTTGCATTTGGATAAAGTGATCAAGTTTATTAGAGGAAATAATGGCTATTATGGAAGTACTGTCTCTCAGTAGGGAAATTATTATGCACTGCATGATCCATGTACTTATAGGGGTTAAAACATTACAAGGTTGCTGAAAGTAGTTTTTTTTTTTTGTTGTTGTTGATGAGTTAGAAATTTAACATCCTTCACAAATAAACTCATAAATAAACTTTTTGTTTTGTACAAAGAACATTAAAAGAATGGAAACATCTACACTAGGTACAAAATTTGATTCTGGATCATACCTGAAGTTTATGGTAAATAACATATGGACAATGTGAAAAATTACAGTGTGCAGTGGAAACACATCAGTGTTTTTTATGTTGTTGCATCATCCAGCCCTCTCCTACTCTTCCTCACTTGCTCCATCTCTCTACTTCAGGACAGGTCTTCGGCCAGAACCAGTGACCTTCCCTGCAGACACCTTTGATCTGACTGATGGGGCCTTTCAGGACAACCTGCTCCTACGCAGCTAGTCATATCCCTCGCTGGGATTCTGAACATCCCCCAACCAGCCGGAGATATTAATTAACCCTATAGCCTCCCTGCCTAACCTTACTGCTTAACGGCTGATTTATGAGCATCCCCCCACCCCACGCATCTTCAGATCAGCCAAACATGCATGTGTGACCCAAGATAGATTATGCCATACATTTCTGAGAAATGTTTCAAAACGGGCTGTTTTTCAAAGGCTTGTTCACTGGACTGGTCGTCAGGGTTTAAGTGGTGAGGGTTACAGTCATTAATTATATGATGAACCTTTGTAGACTTTAATAATCCTAGCCAAGCTTACTAAGAATAAAAGAGATTGGGACAACAAAACTGCTTTTTAAAATGGAAAATCAACATGACTTGATATCTTGATTTGTGCGATGTGTCTTTTTGTGATAAACCAATATATCTCCAAAGCTGATATTATCATTGGCTGATAACTGTCCCGTTTGGCCGATTAACACTAGAGCTAACTCTCCTTGAGTCAGTTCCACAATCTACCAACAGCCTTGTCAATGGATGATGCACAGCTTTTGAGTATACGTGAACATCTTAATTGCTATAATTATTTGCATGATCATGTATCACATATATAGGTAAATCTTCTTAATATTGTCTACCCCACTCTCTAGCTTTCGGCATCAACCATTGAAACAACTATACTGGTCAACCATTACTATATACAGTATCACTAAATTGGCACTGGAGGAAAATCACACAAATTGCATTGAGAGTCCTACACTAATGGTAATTACATTCACATAAATATTCTGAAAAGGAATAAAAAAACTACTGTTAGGCCAGCAATGCAAATATTTACAAAAAAAAAAAAAAAAGATAGAGGGGAGTTGAAGTAATGATAAACTATGGCCCTACTCAACCCAGAATCTGAAAAGAAAACAAATCATTGTCAGTGCACTGAATGAGCAAAGAGAAACAGAAAGAACAAGAGCATTCCAAAGAGGAGAAAAAACAAGAGGGGGATTACTTTATTAAGATGTAGTGAAATGCGGCTGACTCATGATGGATGACTAGTTCAAAAAGGAAGGGTCCAAGAGACAAATCTGCCACAGGAGTCACACAGCTGCTTTGAAAACTTTGCCTGGGCCAAACTGTAGCAGTCAAGCCCCGTCATTAGAAACACAGAGTCTGACTCCCAGACAGCAGTGTCAAATGGAGCTGTCTGCAGCCAGAGCCACGACCGAGAGTGAGAGTGAGTCTATAGTGCCACAATGACTATATGGGGAAGAAAAACAAACTGTTTGGAAAATTCGATTCCATTATTTTGCATTCGAAAAGTCCCTTCTTTAGCTAGTGATTGCATCTGAGCTAAAGTCAAAAACTGGGTCACAGTGAGTGAAAGAGGGAAGCTGAATTAAGCCAAGCCTCCATCAGATAGCACATTTTCTGGTTCATGTAAAGACGTCTGGTGTATCAACAGAAACATGCATCACTCTGTTGACATATAGCATCTGTGCAGAGAGCTGGATTTGCAGCCGGGAGTCTTTCAGCACCCAGCCCGAGTCTGGAGCGAAAGGAACTGGAGTGTTGAGAGGGTGAGAAACAGAGAAAACTGTCAAAGCAAGGCCAAAAGATATCAGGCAAGGTTTTCATGTAAGGGTATAAACTAAATGAAAACTGCCAGTGCAACTGATGCTTTAATACAAGTTTAAAGGATACAACAATATGCAATGATCTGGTGATTGCATTCTCAGACTGAAAATGTCTGAAAAATGATGGCGCATAGACAAACAACACATACAATGCAAGATGAGTTACACTATATATAAATATCTTCAGATCCTGATAAGGGTGACCACTTTCTGTGGAAGGGAGATTCATTCAGGCGTTCATCATTATTTCTACAATCACCATGAACCAAAATACTCCATCAATCAAGAATTTAATCCTGGATGCTCTCACTAAGCAGAATGATTTATTAGACAGCCTTGTGAGACTGATGAACAGCCATGGCATGGTTAAAATCATTGGCCCAAAGATAACTAAGGGTAAAATCATGGCATTGATGTAAAATGCACTCATATCAGATTGTAATGCATGTCAGAACGTCTCCATCTGTCCTTGTCATAAGAAGACTGGATCGTCTAGTGGGGGTTTCAGAGCCTAATCTGAAACTAGGGCTGGAAAATAACTTCCAGCTGTCTAATCATTAGGACTGATAAGGCACCCAATTCCCTCTACCTATACAGCCCATCTGTGGGAAAAGGTAAAAAGTCCCACTGGAAGGTCTGGTACACCCAGCCAGCTCCTTCACCTGTATTTTTCCTCCATATGGAAAATATTGAGTCTCATGGAGATCAGGCATGTATTATGCACACGTTCTGCACCATTTCAGGGTCTGTATTTCTCGTTATTTGTTGACAACATCACTCTCTGCCACTATTGTCATGTTTTTTAAATGTTTCCACTAAGATAAAATATAGATATAAAGTATAGAAAGATGTATTAGATTTAATGTCTCACTTTATGCTTAACATTGAGACTCTAATTTAGCAGTTTGACAGGCATATAACAACTTTTGACAATGAGCAGAAATGCTTTGTTCATTGTGGTCCTTTGTTCATTACCAAATACTTGGAATAAGACCGTCAGCCCAAGCTATGAAGTCTAGAGGGGCAGCATCTTTTACAGAAACATCCGTAAAACGTGCTACGGATAGTTTAAAAGTCTAGTCTAGGTGACCAATTTAGGCAGATCCTCAGTCACACATGTGAAAAACTTGTTATGAGCGCCTCCAATTTATGCAAAAGAACTGACAAGCCATAATATCTGTGACTAGTGATGGGACAATATGGTTAACTCCCAATTCGTTTCAATATTCAATATGAGGTTCACGATTCGATATAATAACACTTAAATATTATTGAAAAAATGTTTGAGCAAAATGCTCATTATAATTTCATCAAAATAAAGTTATTTAATACACAATATAAATGCTCAAAGTTTAAATAATAAGAGTTGCTTATATACCTTTCTCTTTAAGATCACAAACAAATAAGCTTATGAAAGTGTATATCAATATTTGAATAATTTGTTTGTCATCATTATTATAATCAAAATGTAACTGTAAAAAATAATACAAAAATCTACATTATATTAATAACATTATATCATGAAATTATTATATAATAATATGAGCATTCACTGTTTGAAATAATCTGCACAATTTATAAGTAATAACATTGAGCTTACATTCATATGTATAAGAAATGCTAAAAAGGTTACGGTCACTTTAAGAGTTAAACAAGTGCCTCACAATGTCCGGGTTCAGCAAACATCAATGAGAATCTCTCAGTTTCTTTAGCGCGTACATGCTGCCTGAGATTAAAATTAAGATTTCTTTTAACTTTTTATCTGACTATAAAGAACAGAAAGGATATAAAGACACGTTATTCAATGAAAGTGGAGTGGGCCACATCTTTGATGGACACACATTACACGGAGGAAACTATCCATTTTAATCTCAAGCACTTTTCATCAAAACAAGGTTATTTTCCAGGTATTCCAGTACTTATATTTCTAAAAGCTAAATTCAAGTACTTTAGGCACTTTAAGGACCTTGTGTGAACCCTGTAAACAGTGTAGAAAAAAGCGCAGTAGGGGAAAAATCAAGCGATAGAGAGATTATGATGTTTGATGGGTCATTTCATTTATGATCACATGGAAAGAAAACATTTCAAAATTTCGAGTTATGTCACGATATGGTTCATAATTTATTTGGTTCATGAATTATCAAAATTCGATATATCGTTCCATCCCTATGTTACTCAACAAGTCTGGCCTGTTGGCATCCACTGATCTAGTATCAGTGCCCCAGCACACTTCAGGATAGAACAAAGCACTTGCAACATCTTACTACCTATGTAGAAGGGCCGGATCCTTATCAAGAAGAATGATAATTCTGGTTCAGATGTGCCAAGACCAATCTATTTCTGGGGTTTTCATAATAAGAGATGCGAGTGCTTCTGGTCTTTAGTCACACTAGCCACTCTTTCTTTGGTATCAGGACCAAACAAGATGTTTTTCAGAGCACAAGGACTCTCTCCAGGCAGTAACTCCACTCAGCTGATGAATACAGGCCCTCAAGACCGTGGGACAGAAGACAAGATCTTCTGCAGCCTAACCTTGGTGGAGCCTCTTCAGTTCACTCTTTACTTGGTCGGCTATAATGATCAGCTAGGCCTGATGAGTGTTAACATTGCCAAAAGAAGAAGGTGTGAGAGGGTAACAGCTGAAGCGGTCAGCATTGAGAGTGGCTGCTGAGTACTAGAGTTGCTTGCTCAGAAGAGTGGTTATGGGGGAATAGGTACACCTAGCCCTGACCCATATCAATCCTACTAATGACTAATGCCCACCTCTAGGTTCTCTCCAACCTACTGTATCTCCCCTCCTAAAGGTTCTCTATTTGTCACTTAGCAGAGCCTTCAGACAAATGGCAATCCAGAGTTTGTTGTTGGAGAAGCAGCAGCACTGTTGTCAACACAAAAGTGTGGATGTTGTTGTCAACATAGAAGTAAAACATTCTACCATACTGTCAATGTCATCTACATGCAACTCATACAGCACATCCCAGTGCATAATGTCTAGAGTTCTAGTTCTTGAGTGTAGGAAGATCAACTAAAATACATTGTTCATAATGCTTAATGGGAGTGGGCAGTTGCATCCTCACAGTCCATGCAAGGTGGAGAGGGGCTGTGCAGTGATTGTCATGACGGATTGAAGGAAAAGCTGTGTTTATTTTATTTCACAGTGTACTGAAATAATTTTGTAATAAAATAAACTGTTCAGATATGTGTTGGTTGGTTTTTGCAAAATGTTTGACAAATTTCCAAGCTGTTAAATATTTACACAAAATACTGTACCAATTAATTAGAAGTCTCAGTTTTCTTTAATAACATTTATATTTAATACAAATTAATATAACACAGTACATATGCAGCCAACACTGCAGGTTAGTGTCACCATAACAGTGGATGAAGCATTATAAAGATAATCTTCATCTGATACTATCTCAATCCCTTCATCTAGGATTTATATATTGCAGTGATGGCATATAAAAACAACTTCAATGAAACAACAGAAAACACACAAATGTTCTTTGAGAGGAAATCAAAGAGTTCTGGTGCTTTGCTAAAGAAAGCATGTAGGCCAGTTTCTTGCCACTGATTACCTGTCCTACAATTAGCATCCATACCATCTCAATTAACCTTGACATACACTCACTGAGCACTTTATTAGGAACACCTGTAATATTCACATCAACCATCAGAATGAGGAAGAATGTGATCTCAGTGATTTTGATCATTGCATGATTGTTGGTGCCAGATGGGCTGATTTGAGTATTTCTGGGATTTTCACACACAACAATCTCTAGAATTTCCTCAGAATGGTGCCAAAAACAAAAAACATCCAGCAGGGGCAGTTCTGCAGATGGATGTTGATGAGAGAGGTCAATGGAGAATGGCCAGACTGAAAGGCTACAGTAACTCAAATAACCTCTAAACCTATAAAAATAGCTATTTATTTTAGAATTCTTGTCCAGTAGGTGGCACTGTTCCGAAACTGCTCTGGTACTAGACCCCTTTAACTGGTGCACGTGCCTCAGTAAAATCTAAATTTTGAGTTTTAACAAATTAATTTATTTGTAAGTGCATTCCTTAAGATTGATAATCCCAGAAAAAGAAATGGATCTATCTAAATGCACCACAGTAACCCACCCAATGAACGCTTCTGAAAGCAACGCAGTTTAACCGAAAACACAAATCTGATGCATGCGCACAGAAATCCATGTCCGTGCAGCGCGCGCCTGAGCGCTTGCTATAAACAAAGCCACTGCCGCGTGCGCGCGCACACACGCACAAGTCCAGGAGCCGGTTGCGCCAGATATACGTACATTACAACTTAGCCTAGTTGTGGCGTAAATGGGCACTAAGTTACAACTTACACACTACTAAAAATTTGAGCATTGCACCATTAAACTCTACTTGTAAACTAACTATTTACAGAAGCCTCCGACCAGGAGTAATGGTTGGAATAAAAAAGCAGACTCATTTAATGACATCAATGTGCTCATGTTTTGCGTGATAGTCATTAATCATTTCGACATATATGATGATGTTGTCATTTACACTCGTTTACATTTAAGAGGCTGTTCAGCAGGAAACCATTCAAATTGTGCAGTTTTCAGTGTGCGTCGTCCGGTGTTAACATATATGAAATATATAAGATATTAAAATGAAGAAATGTCTATTTTTCAAGCCTGTTGTATTAGTATTTATGTATCACCCCTTGTTTATTTTAGATACAGTTCCTCTATATTGCTATTTACACAGGGCAAATATACTATTTATTAAATCTACTTTTATTACGTATCGTATTTTAATGGGTATATCATTTATTACAGCTGACAGTTTTATGAGCAGACAAGGTTTGAACATCAACCGTAGCGAGATAAAACTTAAATTAACAGCTTTTTAACACTTTTGTGTATAAATCTGAAGGATGTTTATTGGACCAATACAGGTAAACATCATATTATGCGACTACGCATTATGTTATGGAGAGCTTACAACCTACTAGTTAAGTCTTGCCTTAA
This sequence comes from Moxostoma hubbsi, assembly GCA_032164185.1. Taxonomy (NCBI): domain Eukaryota; kingdom Metazoa; phylum Chordata; class Actinopteri; order Cypriniformes; family Catostomidae; genus Moxostoma; species Moxostoma hubbsi. The sequence goes on along the minus strand of JAVLUX010000044.1, from coordinate 25,078,627 downwards.
GAACAGGTGGTGCAACAAAATTAAGCACCAACTTAGTTACAAACTAACTAGTAAGCCCTTAGTGTGAACTTTACCTCCTAACTTACCTGAGAACTTACGCACAGCTGGTGCAACCCTGCCCAGGTGTCTGCACACAAGTCAGATGTGATGAAACTAAAGTAAGTTTCTAAATAATAATGATGATCTTATGATGACTCAAACATGACTGGCTCCTGTAGTTGAACATCAGAAAATTCTTTGGACGAAGCAGGACAGGAAAGCAGAAAGGAGAGATGAGTTTGAGGGAGGTAAGACTTGATAAACAAACTACATCCTCAGCCGTCTGTCAGGTTTCAGACATCAGATGAAAAAGAACAAAGTCTCAGGAAAACCTCTGACAAGTCTCTGAAAGTGCAGAGAATATTTAAACACATTTTTGTGTTCTGTAGTACTGTCTTTGATTATGATAAAATTGAATCAATCTTTTGGATATGAAATGAATCATTTAATTCACTAGCTCTAAACTAGTTTAGGAACTACATAAACAGTTGACAGTAACTATGGCTGCTGTGTGCTAATTACCTAGCGACTAAAAAGGACTATAGTTTGGCTTGTTTTGAGTTGTTGATTTAAGTAAACTTAATGTGTTTCAAACATCAGTTTAAACTTACACCAATTATGTCAGCTGGCTAGTCATTAATTTATAGAAACGACACTTCTTCATTTATAATGTTAGAGATAGCTCAGCTAGTTTTGCAAGCTAGCAACCAAACTCAGCCAGTTTAGCTACCAACTTTGCCTAGCGACCAACTCTACTCATTCTGATACCTTTTTGTCTAGAGCCGTTTCATCGTTTTTGCCTTTTTGCCTGGCATTGGATAATGCAATTCCATAGACTTACTTGACAGAGGTTTTCCTAATGTGTAATGTGCAATATAGAAGAATGCAAATGTGCAAGAAAGTTTTCTCCTTTTTTGTTATTTGCATATACAGTGTATGCATTTTATGCCGTAAAACATATCGAGAATGTTCATGTACAGTATGTTGTACAGAAGATACTTAAATGTTTTCATAAAGATTAATATCTCTACATGTTTACCTTTCCCAGTACTTGTTGCAGTGTAGGAATAGTGGGTTAAGCAAGGGATGTTCTTCTTCTTGCACGCAGTGGGCTTTCAAGAAAGAAAACAAAAAGCGTAATGGTGAGCCTGTGCCCCAGTAGACCTTTATGTCTAGCAACGACCCTGTCAGGTACTATCAGGGCATGATGGCAATCACATGTAACAAGTTTCCTTTTAATAGGTCAAAGCATTGCCAAGATAAAGCCTTGAGACCTGTTTGGCGTGCTCGCAATGAAATTCACTGTTGATTGACCAATAGTGGCTATGTATCTCAAGACACATGAATGTACTCAAAGGTCAATGATGGCAAATCTGACAATTACAATGCATGCACATTTTGAAGTCAATCAGACCAATGACTCTGTAGTTAGAGCAACTTTCACGTTGTTTCCTATTATAGTGCCACCAAGTGGCCAAGCTCCAAAACTTTTTCTTTGTGTTCTCAGATTGAGCCCTTATATAATTGTCAAATTTGGTGAAAAAGATCCTTAAAAAATAGTTATATCCTTTTACGTGAAAGCAGAGACCATTTTTTATTTTGTCAGCCTGTTTTTGGCATTTACGATCAAAATTTTGCCATGTTCCTTATTACCTCAAAGAACTGGTGGTGGTTTCGTTCCAATCAGACGAACGGCCTAGAAGCAATTCGCTAAAGTATTTTCTGAATGGCAATAGGCCATAAGGTGAACCATTGCAAATGTGGTATTGTTGCCTTTGACAAGTCCTCACAGACCAGTTATGTGAAAATAGACCAACTCCATCAAAAGTAATAAGCTCACAATTGTATATAATAAAAAATTTGGCCATTAGGTGGCACGGACCCAAAGTTCTCAGGCACCTTCAGGGAATGGTGCTGATAACACATACAAAGTTTCATAAAGATACAGCAATGCGTTCATAAAATACAGTATTTTACGATAAAATTCAAACTGGCTGACATCATTTTACCAACGTAGTGACCTCATGCCAGTGTCGGTATCGTTTGGCTCAGTATAAGAGACCACGTTCGTGATTTTTGACCAAAGCGTTCAAGAGTTATACACCAAACTAGCCTTTTGACCAGTATATGGCACTGCGCCGAAACGCTGCATGCCACCTCAGAGCACGATGGCCATAACACGTCCCAACTTTCGGAAAAATCCGTTGCGGAGATACAGCCTCGAGTTGTTGAAGTGCCATTCTCTCATGAACTTGAATTCAATTATTTTTTAAGCACTGTCTACTGAGCATCTGTGCAAAATTTGATGAAAATCAGATGAACGTCCCAGGACGAGTTAAAAAAAGTATGTTTTTCTGAAAATTCTGAAAATGGTGGAAAATCTAGTAGGGCGGAAACCGAAACAGAGCTCTCTAGATTTGCAGTTCAAAAGTTATCAGCATAAACACACGTGAAAATTTGACCTGTTGGTGTCGCTAAAGGGTTTGAGCTAGACACTCAAAATTTGCTGTGTTATCAGTTTAGACTGTCCTCTATCTGTGTGCAAAATGTAATAACTTTCCCATGAACAGTTCTATGGGCTGCCATAGACTTCCACGGCAGAAGAAGAACAACACGTACAAACACAATAGGGGCCTTTGCCCTTTTAGGGCTTGACCCCTAATAATCAGGGTGCAAACCAAGGCTATCTGCTCACTGTACTACCAGTGTTCTAAAATCAATACAGGCCAGTCCCTCGACACTCTACCAGGTGTTCTTTGAGGGATATTGATCTCCTTAAATGCAGGGGTCTGGAAACATCTTTCTCTGGTGGGAATGACAGTCTCTGGCCTGTCTAAACAGCAGAGCTCCTGCCTCAACATGCCAAGCAAGACAGTAAGGAACCTCTGAAGAGGCCAATGTGTGACTTGATGTTATCAATAAAACTGCCTAATGCTACAGACTGGAGTCACGACCTGCTGCTGTCACACAGAGCTGCAGTCATGACTCGCCGCAGCGGAGAGGCGCTCTCTAGGATGCCAACACTCAATATCTCACCGGTAGGTCTGCCCTCTCCATCCATACCATTTAATGTCTCGTTGTCGTCGTTGTCTTACCGTGTGTGTTTTATGCCCTCTGGACTGTAAAAAGTGCATGCTGGCACTTTTCCACATTGGCACAAAAACCAAACAAAGGTAATTTTCTATGAGGAATTACAAAGAAGAAATGAAGGACTACATTCAAGAATTTAGTTTAAGAAACGAATAAATATTCTGTTTGTCACAAAGCAACTATAATATGCATGTACAACTGAACACACATTGAAAAGTGTCAAATAAGAAAAATTAATGATATAAGAGCAGTAACAGTGTTGGGAACAGCCTGCTCGAGTTGTCACTTCTTGCAACCAAATAAATATATATATTACATATAATATCCATGAAATAAAAGAAGGGTCATACAGTCACCAAACAAACAACTAAATGACCATTGTAAATAAAAAGCCATAAATCATGCAGCGGTACTACTAAACCCACACACACAAGCTGTTTCCTGATTTCCACATTTACCCAGAGTAATGGACAAACACAGGTCATGCTTTCATCCTGATATTAAATCAACACACTTACATCATATGTTGGTTTATAACTACTGTTATTTTAAAGCTGTATGAAACAGCAATTAACAATTTTTTAACAATTAAAAATGCAGATATTTCAAATCAAATGTAATACTTTTTAAGACCTAAGCAAATAAAATGAATATCATGTGTCCATACAAGAACAAATCTGCACAATCTTAAAATAAATAATGCATAATAGATTTCTTTACTCCAGCAGGATGGGGCACACATTTAACAAGGTCTTAAAACTGATTAAGCGCACAACAGGGTATCTGCCAGTTTAAAATACTCAAAACTAGCCTCAAATACACTGGGGACTCTTATTTTGAAATGTCAGCACATTACTGATTCCAGCTATAAATAAAATATGCACTCTTACAACCATCTACAAAGTATTACAATATAAACACTATAAAGTAGACTGTCATAATTCAATAAAAATTCAGCAATCGTTTGTCATGTCCGGTACTCACGATTGTGATCCGCTCTGCAACCAACTGGAAACAGTATCACAAGCTCCCCTATGTGCTTTAATCCCCTGGAGTCGCATGAATTATTTTATGAAGATTTTATAGAGTTACAGAGCTGAGATATTCTTCCAAAAAACTTTATTTGTGTTCTGCTGAAGAAAGAAAGTTATACACATCTGAGATGGCATGAGGGTGAGTAAATGACATTTGACAGCTCAATGAACTCGGACTGTGTGAGTTCACTGTAGTTTTACAGCATTAAATGAGAGAATGATCATGATAAAAGTTAAGTAAATGTATCTTCCTGCAGATTTATTAAAACACTGATTAAATCAGGAATAAATTGCTGACATCAAAATTATCAGTAATACCACGTAAGAACTGCAATGTGTATTGTATGAAAATTGTATAGATAATGTTACAGTAAATAGCCTTGTAAATAACTCATAGTTAGTTAATAGTAAATGGGGATCAAAACAGCAATCTTCCAGCTACCTGAGATTTATATACTTCCAGAGCCAAGGCTGCTGAAAATGTGGGCCACTTCTTGTCGACCTCTAACACCAAAAAGTGTTTTTCTTTTTTTAATAAATTCAAAAAACAAACAAAACGTGAATCATAAACTAGAAAGATCTATTTTTTGTATGCATCTTACGATGAGTTGAAGAGTGTAATACAACTCCAAAACAAGTGGAGTAGCCATAAAATCTGTTGTAGCACCCCAACTGAACAAACATGCTCATATTGTAAGGTCTTTAAAAATGTCCATCCTGACAGTGTCCTGCCGAACAGTAATGACAAAAACAAGACTCTGAAAACACAAACACAGAAAACTCACATTGATACTGTAGCTATATCATGATGGTTTGGCACTGATTGGATGACAGTGGTAAGGGCCAGCTTGAGTCTGACAATCACAATAAAAGAAAACAGGACTGGACCATAAAACAGTGACCTTGACTGAGATTATATGTCCCTCCATTCACACTGTTCTCATTGCAATATCAAACATATTAAAGAATTTGAGTATTTCTGTAAAACTGAAACTGATTTACCCCTGGTATACTGTAACAAATTCATTACTCTCTTTGATTTAACTGCTAATCTCATGCACATGAAGGTTAGGTTGTTTCACAACAAACCAGTGGTGTAGCAGTGTCTGAAGTGGTGGGCATACTGTGAATTTATACATATTTTCAATTTAAAAAAAAGGAGATTTATTTTTTATTTCTCCCTTTGTGATTAAGAACAAGACTGAGTAAACAATGAATTCATACATTTTTTTTGAGTAAACTATACCTTTAAAAGTGCAGCAAGCCATTTTTGCCATTCTGAAACTCTTTCCAAAACACCACCCTCCAAAGATATAGGAGACTGTATTTGCGTCCCAAACCGAAACCATCTGTGCTATTCTACATCATTTACATGAAATGTAACCAAATTATAATGGTTCTCTTTGGTACTTTTAAATAATAAAGTTGCTCAATGCAATCATTTCCTGAATAAATGCTTTAAATGTAATAAAGGTGCATCAGTGTATTTCTTTTATTTAAAAAAATACACTGATAAGCCAAAACATTATGACCACTCACAGGTGAAGCGAATAATGTTGATCATCTCCAAACAAGGCCACATGTCAAGGTTTAGGTAGATTAGGCAAGTGAACAATCAGTTCTTGTGGTCAACATGTTGAATGTAGGAGAAATGGGCAGGAGTAAAGACCTGAGCGACTTTGACAAGGGCCAAATTTTGATGGCCAGACGACTGGGTCAGAGCATCTCTGAAACGACAATGCTTGTGGAGCGCACCCGGTCAGCAGTGGTCAGTACCTAACGACGGTCGTCCGAGGAGGTACAAACCACAAACCGGCTCATCAATACGCGAGGGCAAAGAACCGTTGGTTCGAACCATCTGGTCCGAACTGACAGAATGTCTTATCACCGTCATATCACAAAGATTTTATAAATTAGTTCTCTGATTTTTTTTATCTGCTATTATTCCTTGCTCAGATAACATTTTCATTTGGGGGGATTTTAATATTCATGTGTGTTGTCCTTCGAGACTACTGGTCAAAGAGTTTGTTAATTTATTAGATTCTTTTGGTTTATTTCAGAGTGTTCCTGGCCCTACACATATACACTCACCTAAAGGATTATTAGGAACACCATACTAATACTGTTTTTGACCCCCTTTCGCCTTCAGAACTGCCTTAATTCTACGTGGCATTGATTCAACAAGGTGCTGAAAGCATTCTTTAGAAATGTTGGCCCATATTGATAAGATAGCATCTTGCAGTTGATGGAGATTTGTGGGATGCACATCCAGGGCAGGAAGCTCCCGTTCCACCACATCCCAAAGATGCTCTATTGGGTTGAAATCTGGTGACTGTGGGGGCCATTTTAGTACAGTGAACTCATTGTCATGTTCAAGAAACCAATTTGAAATGATTCGAGCTTTGTGACATGGTGCATTATCCTGCTGGAAGTAGCCATCAGAGGATGGGTACATGGTCAGAAACAATGCTCAGGTAGGCCGTGGCATTTAAACGATGCCCAATTGGCACTAAGGGGCCTAAAGTGTGCCAAGAAAACATCCCCCACACCATTACACCACCACCACCAGCCTGCACAGTGGTAACAAGGCATGATGGATCCATGTTCTCATTCTGTTTACGCCAAATTCTGACTCTACCATCTGAATGTCTCAACAGAAATCGAGACTCATCAGACCAGGCAACATTTTTCCAGTCTTCAACTGTCCAATTTTGGTGAGCTCTTGCAAATTGTAGCCTCTTTTTCCTATTTGTAGTGGAGATGAACGGTACCTGGTGGGGTCTTCTGCTGTTGTAGCCCATCCGCCTCAAGGTTGTGCGTGTTGTGGCTTCACAAATGCTTTGCTGCATACCTCGGTTGTAACAAGTGGTTATTTCAGTCAAAGTTGCTCTTCTATCAGCTTGAATCAGTCGGCCCATTCTCCTCTGACCTCTAGCATCAACAAGGCATTTTCACCCACAGGACTGCCGCATACTGGATGTTTTTCCCTTTTCACACCATTCTTTGTAAACCCTAGAAATGGTTGTGCGTGAAAATCCCAGTAACTGAGCAGATTGTGAAATACTCAGACCGGCCCGTCTGGCACCAACAACCATGCCACGCTCAAAATTGCTTAAATCACCTTTCTTTCCCATTCTGACATTCAGTTTGGAGTTCAGGAGATTGTCTTGACCAGGACCACACCCCTAAATGCATTGAAGCAACTGCCATGTGATTGGTTGATTAGATAATTGCATTAATGAGAAATTGAACAGGTGTTCCTAATAATCCTTTAGGTGAGTGTATATATGTGGTCTTACCCTTGATTTGGTTTTATCTCTTGGTTTTTGGACACATGTGAGCAGTTTTTAAAAAAAAGTTTTAAAAAACATTTTACTGTTAAAATTGCTGGTATACGCTCACGGATCTTACCTGTTAGTAATGATCCTGTTACCTATCCTGTTCCACAAAATCTGTTGATCTGTTTTGTACCTGTGTCCCTGTCTCAACTCAAACATATAATTGCACATATGAAGCCTACTGGTTCTACATGTGATGTTATTCCATCCGCTTTGTTTAAGCAGGTGGTGGAATCAATTGGTCCAAGCTTGTTATAGATTGTCAATAGTAGCCTGACCACTGGTATTGTTCCCAGCTGCTACAAACATGCTGTTATTCAGCCTCTTCTTAAGAACGCAAACCTTGATTCATCTGATATGAACAGCTTTCGACTTATATCAAAATGATCCTTTATGTCAAAAATATTAGAGAAGACGGTGCTTGCACAATTAAATAATTTTTTTAGCTATCAATAATTTGCTTTATAAATTTCAGTCAGGTTTCAGAGCTGGTCATAGCACAGAGTCAGCTCTGTTGAGAGTTTTAAATTATATTTTATTAGGTGTGGATTCTGGTAGTCCTGTTGGTCTTCTGCTGTTCGATCTTAGTGCCGCTTTTGATACGGTCGATCATGACATTCTTATCGATCGCCTAAGAGACCAGGTTGGTACTCAGGGGTTAGCCTTGGATTGGGTCTCTTCATATCTGAAGGGTAGAACAATTTCAGTCTGTTTAGAGAACTGTTCTTCATCAGTTGTTCCTTTAACATGTGGGGTCCCTCAGGGCTCCATTTTGGGACCCGTTTTATTCTCCCTCTACATGCTTCTGTTAGGAAAGATCTTTAATAAGCATGGCATACACTACCATCTGTATGCTGATGACTCTCAATTTTACTTTCCTATTAAACATGGGGAACAAACCTCTTTTGAGTCTCTGTATAAATGCATGGCCGATGTGAAGTGTTGGCTGGCAAACAACTTTCTCCAATTAAATGAGGATAAGTTTGTTCTTTTTGGTCAAAGGGGATGTGAGGTAAATTTAGATAGCAATTTGTCACTGCTTCCAGGGAAAAAACTTCCCTATGTGAAAAACCTGGGTGTTATTTTTGACTCTTGAGCTCAAGTTTGATCGACAAATAAATGCTGTTGTTAAAACTGTTTTTTTCCATCTTAGATCTTAGATGGAGGAGTGGTGGTGGCGTAGTGGCTAGAGCACAGGGCTGCTAATCAGAAGGTCGCTGGTTCGAACCCCACGGCCACCACCACTGTGTCCTTGAGCAAGGCACTTAACTCCAGGTTGCTCCGGGGGGATTGTCCCTGTAATGAGGCCTCTGTAAGTCGCTTTGGATAAAAGCGTCTGCCAAATGCATAAATGGAAATGGAAATGTAGATCTATAGCAAAGTTGAAGTCCATCCTTTCTTTTGATGATTTGGAGAAGGTTGTGCATGCCTTTGTGTCTTCTCGATTGGACTATTGTAATGCTTTGTATCTGGGTGTGAGTCAGGCCTCTCTCTCTCTCTCTCTCTCTCGACTGCAGCTGGTCCAGAATTCAGTTGCTAGGCTTTAACTGGAACCAGGAAAAGAGACCATATTACCTAAGAATTGATTTCCCTACACTGGTTACCGATCCTATACAGAATCAAGTACAAAGTGTTTCTGTAAGTATTTAAGGCTCTCCATGGTCTTGTACCAGAGTACATCTCTGCTTTAACAAGCTTGCATCAACCTTCAAGGTCTCTCTGCTCTGGTGATCAACTGTGTCTGTCAGTCCCTCGATCTTGCCTTAAAACTCAAGGTGATGGAGCTTTTGCGGTGGCAGCCCCTAGACTTTGGAATGAGCTTCCATTGGTCATAAAATCATCTTTGTCTCTATTCTCTTTCCAGGGGGCCTTAAAAACCATTTATTTATAATAATATTATTTATTTATAAACCATGTATTTATTTCCCCTAGCTTTTAATTAATTGCATTATAAATTGCATTAGGTCAATTTTATCTTATCCTGTTTTTATTAGTTTTAAATGCTTGTTGCATTCTTAAGCTGTATGTATGTGATTTGATTTTTTTTTTTTGTAACTCCATGTACAGCATTTTGGTACCCAGTGCGGTTTTTGAAAGTGCTTTATAAATAAAATTGAGTTGAGTTGAGTTGAAGGTCTACTGTGGCACAAGTCACAGAAAATTTTAACAATGGTTATGGGAGGAATGTGTCACAACACACCGGCCATCACACCCTGATGTGTATGGGTTTGTGTAGCCCCTGACTGGTCCACCATTGAACGTACCTACAATGGTCACGCGAGCATCGGAACTGGACCTTGGAGCAGTGGAAGAAGGTCCGATGAGTCCCGTTTTCTTTTACATCATGTGGACGGCCGTGTACATGCGTGCCGTTTACCTGGGGAAGTGATGGCACCAGGATGCACTGTGAGAAGACGACAAGTCGGTGGAGGGAGTGTGAATCTCTGAGCAATGTTCTGCTGGGAAACTCTGGGTCCAGCCATTCATGTGGACATCAATTTTACACATGCCAACTATAAAAAACATTGTTGACAACAATGACCAGCCCAGGTACACCCCTTCATGGCAATGGTATGCCCTGATGGCAGTGGCCTCATTCAGCAGGAAATTGGGCCCTGCCACACTGCACATATTGTTGGGGAATGGTTTGAGGAACACGATGAACAGTTCAAGGTGTTACCCACGCCTCCAAATTTCCCAGATCTCAAAATGATTGAGCATCTGTGGTACGCGCTGGACCAACAAGTCCGATCCACGACAGATCCGACTTGCAACTTACAGGACTTTAAATATCTGCTGCTAATGTCTTGGTGCCAGATACCACAGGACACCTTCAGAGGTCTTGTAGAGTCCATGCCTTAGCAGGTCAGTGCGGTTTTCCTGGCACACGGAGGACCAACAGCACATTAGGCAGATGGTCATAATGTTTAGGCTCATCCAGTGTACGTTTCTTTTAAAATTCACACAATATAATAAATTCCATGAAAAAGCTGCACAAAGCTGATGTATATCCTCGAAATAACTTTTATTTTATTTTAATAACTATATTGCACAAGTCATATGGACTGCTTTTTTGTTGAATTTATAAATAAATTGACCTTGACCTTAGTAGTACTGTATAGAGCACATTTAAAAACAACAAGTGTATATCAAAGAGCTGCATGGGCAAATAAAACAATGTATTAAGGGAAATAAAAAAGACTGACATTAAATACAATTATACAACACAATATACATTCATACAAAAGCCAAAGAATATAGATAGGTCTTCAGACATGATTTAAAAATGTGAAGCGTAGGAGCGGATCTAATGTCCAGGGGTTAATCCATAGTCTTGGGTCGACTACGGACAAGGCACAATCCTCTTTAAACTTCAGGTGTGAGCATTTACAGTAGTAAAAGTGTTTTATTGTACACTGCCTGGCAAAAAAATTAAGTTCTATACTGTAATATTTTGATGGACCGCCTTTATTTTTGATTACGGTGCACATTCATCGTGGCATTGTTTCAACAAACTTATGTAACATTTATTTCCGTCCAGAGTTGCATTACATTTTTGTCCTTGTATTGATGACGGGAGAGTCAAACCACTCTTCTCCAGCACATCCCAAAGACAGAGCCCGGTGAATCTTGGCATTGTCATCCTGGAATATTCCCGTGCTGTCAGGGAAGAAAAAATCCATTGATGGGATAACCTGGTCATTCAGTAAATTCAGGTTGTCAGCTGACTTCATTTTATTGCCGCATAATGTTGCTGAGCCTCGACCTGACCAATTAAAGCAACCCCAGATCATAACACTGCCTTTTTTCAAACAGCAAATTGTTTTTGTTTTGTTGGCCAGGCAGTGTAATTGTACTTTTTGAATCTTGACAGCTCCTCCTCACTATAAACTGTTATTGTACGGAATAGAGATGCATAAAATATCTCTTTCATCTAACATGCCAGTTTATGGGTTTGGAAATAACATATGGGTGAGTAAATGACAGAATTTTCAATTTTTAGGTGAATTACTACTTTAACTGGTGTCTCATTTTATTTTAGCACAGACCTGACAAGGACATCCCCCAAATAAAACTGTTGCAGTTCATGAACCCTGGTCTCCTAAAGTCTTAAAGATATTACAAAAGCTCATATATTATTTATATATAATATTTGCAATAGAAAATATTTGACACTATCCTTGCCAAAAACTCATTTGACACTATCCTTGCCAAAAATGAGTCTGCTCATGTTCTTATTTTAATCTGAGGTGATAATGCTCATACTTTCAGTTTTATTAATCATTTTCAAAGACAATATCAAGTGAACTTTGTAAACTGCAACTTTAAAAGAATAATGGAGAATGTAGCAACTAGTAAAACTTTAGTGAAGACAGCACCTTACAAATGTGAGTTGAATGCTTTACCATCACCCCAAGTACATTGTTTGAGATCCAAGTGTTGAACTGAGGTTGGCTAATGTGCTAAAGCTAGCGGCAACACATCGCATGCGTTTGAAACGTCACTTTCGTCAGCTGTTATATGCTTCTGTGTTGTAAAAAACTTTTAAGTGTTCCATTTGTTACAATACTACATTTTAAACATTCATAAACAACATGGCTGAGTGCAAAGAGTATATTGTAAGAGCACTGTGTATAGTGCGTCATTTGGGACACAGCTCATCACCGAACAGTAGAAGAGTGCGTCTTCTTATGGTTGTCAAACACAACAGCAGCAATATAGTGCCCTCAGCTGACAACTATTATGAATCTGAATATGACATTAAACCTGAATGATCTGCTTCAGCTACTACACTTTGACAAATTGCATCCTGACTGACAGGCAGAAAGCACATCAAACCTTTCTGACTGGCTGATCAAAGGATATGTCTGTGGCCTGTGGTCACATTTTTGTTGCTGTTTACACAGTCTGACTATGTTTACATGGACAGCAGAAAGCAGGTTATAGCGAGAAAGCACTTTATAAGTGATGTATTCTTTGCTCCCGTATTCATGCGGCTTGGTCAATAAGCAGCTTTCTCCACAGCAACATAAATTCCCTGGGGCACTTCTGTAAATTACAAACAAAGAAGATTTCACAATTTTATTCTCTGTTGTTTTGCTTTATCTCCAGATACTCCACAGAGTTGTTGCTGTGTTTATTTCATTAACTTTCTATCGCAACCTGCAGCAGAATTGTGCTTCAGTAGTGGGGTTTCTCTTTATATAAAACTCCGGTATTCCATCAATGTACGAGCTGAACCTGAGGGACGGTCGATATTTTACAGTGGTGTTCATAAATGGGTCTAATTTATAGTGTATGTGCTTTTCCCACTGTACTCCCAGAAATGATTTGTTGACTTGTTGCTGGACTCCATCCTATGTCGTTTTTTTATTCGGTCTGTTCATGCACATGCGCACTCCTCAAAAATCAGTTGAAACGGTGCTTATGAGTTTATATGGCCACATAAGCAGCTTTCTTCAGGAGAAACATAGTGTTAGGAAATCGGCATTCTCGTTTTCATGATGTCAGATATCCATTGTTAGAAAAATGTACTGTCATTTATTATTTAACTTAATATTTTATCATTATTATAATGTTGTTATGGCTAAATAGTAATACTGCACGTCAATACAGTTAGAAACAAAAGATGATTATTTGTTAAGTAAAATCATTTATTTCAGATGGATAGAAAAGTGGCTTAATTGGCTCTGCAGCCTGTCAGAAATTGAACGAGCATCCATCAACTGAAGGCGTATTGTTACCCACCACAACACGTGCTGTACTTCCAGTGTAGACTCACACTGGTCACACTGCTCACATCCGGTGTAGACAAGGTGTTAGAGGTCTGCAACCGACCCGACGGGTTTCGGGCCGGGATCGGGTCAGTTTTACAAGTAGGCCTTGGGGTTTGTAATTAATGAAAAAAATAAACGGGCTTACCGAACATGTTTCGTGCACACACTCTCTCACTCACAGACACGGATGCGTTAGGGGCCATTCATACCAAACGTGTTTTTGCACACATATGTTCTGTTTTCCTATTGTTTTTCTATGTAAACACATGCTGGACGAATGTCTTTGACATTTGCACCATGTCTCACTTTTTCTTTTCAGCATCTCACACAAGACTGGCACATTTTATACACCATGAGAACTTACAATTTTCAAAAACGCATGTTGAAACACCTGAGCTCTGTTTCCTCCTTTGTGCTGTGTCTAGATTGTTTTCAGCGCAGCTGTCACAAATATTCAACATTCTGGACAAGTTCAGGCTGCATGGAGGGGACTGTTGCATTGTTTCATTTTATTCCAGATTGTTCTGCGCCAAGTGAAGTTTCAGCACAAAAACGATAAAAAAAAATTCTCCTGCTCTAGTGAACTAAGGAGCTGCTGTGCCTTGTTTAAACTGTGTATGTTTACTGTTTCAGAACTGTTATGAACCTATATGCTTACATAAAATACAGCCTATTACAACAATACTTGCTAGGAGAAGAAATTATAGCGATTAGTAAGCGATTTTGGGTTCGGATCGGGTTCAGGCTTAAAATCTGACGGTATCGTTTGGGCCTCACGGTCTCGGGTACGGGTCAGTTTCGGGTTTCATTTTAAGGCCCTTGCAGACCTTTACAAGGTGTAACTTAAAGACAATGTGCACTTGAGCTGGCATGAACAAACAAATTATGATCATGTTCTCCAGCATGATCTGAGAATGTTCCAAAGACCATCAATGGAAGAACATAAGCTTGTTGGAGTCTCTTTTACTATTCACTCCAAAAAAGTCATGATCATGAGAAAACATCATGAGAAACAAAGTCAGACAAGTAGCTCCATACTTTTCACCAATTGGTTGGATATCCTCAACAGTGTGCAGTAAAGACAGATGAGATTATGACAGCTTTCTCCTCTCTGGCGTGTCTCCATGGGAGTCTCGTATGGAGGGAGAGAGAGAGTGTGTGTGTGTGTGTGTGTGTGTGTGTGTGTTTGTGTCTGTGTAAACTTGTGGCGAGAGATCCCAGGCTTGTGGAAGATAAAGACCGCTCGCTAGAATATAAACACTCTGTGAAGTGGCGGTGGGGCAGCGGCTGTCACATATACACAGGTCAGGGTTAAGCAGCATTCTCTTTATGGGCTGCTTTCCCTCTTAACCCTCTCCTAGGGGCAGACCGACTGTATTGTAAAGGAGAAAGACGCCTGATAAAGTCTCTAGTACAGCGATACTGAAATGCCTGTGAGAGGCCATAAGTGCCAAATATTATCAAGCATTTCAAATCTAATGCATCAAAGAATCATTATAATGTCTTTAAAGTATTCACCCAAACATAAAAATGCTGTCATCATCTCACCCTCATGTCGTTATTTACTGAAAATCTTATTCTCTGCTGTAGCTCTCAAATTCACTCTTCTGCATATTCAATCTAGCATGTTGAGTATACATGTTAGAACCATTGAAGCTTGTGTGTGTGTGTGTGTGTGTGTGTGTGTGTGTGTGTGTGTTTAGTTCCCTGTGTGCAACCAAAAAAGTTCTTGCATGTTTCATACAAGTCAAGAATTCCAATTATACAAGTCTCTGTATGCTGCGACAAGGAGAGAGACAATGGATTACGTGGGATTATGTCCAAGTGTCCAGTTGATGCATTCTTCTGAATCTCGTGGTCATCTAGGTACTTCTCACCTACTGTTTGATGAATACTAAGGATTCGGACAGCTTACATTTTTGACATATTGCTTTCGGCATAATATATTGTAGGGAAGCAAACAAATTTGGACATGGGGAGAGAGAAAGCACAAAAAATTATAGAGAATATGGAATCTGATATTCAAGGGATACAAACCACCTTCATAAATGGCTTAACATCCGATTACAATCAGATTTTTGGACATGTGACAGATTGGAGTAGTTCATCTATCATTCAGGACAAGTTGCGTATACAAACAGCATGTCACACAAACACCACAATATTGTCGGTAGTGGTGTCCAAATTCACTAGATGTTTCGCTCACTCTTTCCTATATAGTGCACGTGTTAACCAATTGCCTCGGATCTAGTGCCGTAAGACCAAAATCTGATTGCGTTCTCCCCATTGGGCCAATAGCCCCACAGCATTGCCCTAAAACTCACCATTAACACGGCGCACTGGTGCAAACGTCACACACCCGCCCATTTCACAAGCAAGGAAGCTTAAGCTGAAGTTTTAAAATATGGAGAACACCTCAGTGTTTACATGAGGTAAACTCGATAAGTAAAAAGTGAGTTGTAGTGTAAGCCCTAGTATGTGTGAAGGAGAGCACACTCATCCTAGACAGTGAGAAAAAGGCACAGATTAAGGCAAAATAATGCAAAAGTAACAACTACTGACGGATACAATTTTATAATGAATATAATTATTATTTGTTGCGCATTTCTACCCCTTGACTTTCACCAATATATCACCAACCCCTACACAGTCAACGTTCAGTAGAATTCACTTTCCAGAACCAATGAGTTTCCAGAATGGTGGAAAATAGATAACAGCTTGGAATGTAAATGAATGACACCTTAGCTTCGAAAACTATAATGAAAAATCATGTCAAAAGTGCAGTCTGGTGAGTGGATATGAGAAGTGAATGTCATTTCTACAAAGGCTTCATCTTATCTGGGATGGTGTATACAATCTCACGCTTATCTCCCACTCATTTGACTACGGCTGAGATTAATGAAAGCACAGGTGGTTGGTCAGCACATATGTTTGAAAAATCTTTTATGTTTGTTTAGTCTGCCTACGAGGATCAACCACATATGCATGCTTAGAGGAAACTTTGATGTGTGTAAAAAGGCAGCGATCCTGTTATTTTAAGATAAGGAAAGGTGACTTTAAATGCTCTGTTGGCCAGCGCCCCAGTTGGGTATATTTGTACGAGCACATTTGTTTGACGTTACATTGCATATTCTTTATCAAGCGTTTATGTATACTATTATGCTTTACATTTTTCAATTCCTTCATCAAGACTCTTATGAATAAGCACTAAAAATCTTTGCTTTAATTCACTCCTGCCCAGTGCAAATAATTCACAGCCACCACAAATCAAGAGTGTCAGTTCTAATCACTTCTACTCATTCTAGATTTTCTTTTAATCAATATGGAGGGAATCACTTTAGTTCTGTTCCCTGGTGAGGGGACATCTGATGAACCCATGGACATGTTAATCATAACATTGGCCCTCAAAGTATTGTACACAAGAGGCCTTGCACAGGAGGCATATATACTTGTATGGTTAAAGTGCCTAAGTTGTGCATAATATCATTTATTCTTCTCCCATGTCTTGCTCTCTCTCAGTCCTAAAGGCTCATCATACAGAGAGGACAATCACCAGGGTGATACTTCTGTGTATCCTGCACAACACACTTAGCAAGTACTTAACAAAGAAGCTTCTACTCTGATGAACATAGTCTGAAATATGAGAGAGGTTTAATGGATATGACTACAACCAGCTCTCAGACCATCTTTGTTATCTAACTGGATGGACAGTAAGTAGATCCCCAAAGCAAAAATAACAGCATCTGCATTTTGTCAAGCTTATCTAACTTTTAGCATTTGGTTCAGTGAGTCTTCTTAATCAGACCAACACTATTTTGGTCTCATGCTTGTGTAATTTGCAGCTATTTTCACGTGGACTAATGTGAAATCCTCTAAGAAGTCTATTTAAAAATCTAGGCCTAAAAAAAAAAAAAAAAAAAAATCACCATTTGTCCATTTTTCGAGCGACCGTAAGGTAATCTGCACAGAACTGTGTCATTGAATTATTTGGTTCTAAACCAAAGTACGTATTCAATGGCCGCATGACAACTGTCAGGTGAATATAGGTGTGCTAGTGCATGCCAGGGACAGTTGCGTTTCCACTGTCACTTTTGGGGGTTAACTGTGCCTCACCAGGGCTTATATGGGACTAAAGGCCTGTGGCCCACCGATTACCCTTGGGCCAAAGAAGGCCAACTAGGGATTGAGGCAGGGTCAATGTCAAAAGTGGAGTTAGCTGAGTCAGTAGCAGGTCTAAACCGAGATGTGCACAAAAAGTCTTTCATATCTAGCTAACAGATAACCTCTACAGATCTACGGAATATGAAGGACCGTCAGTACTTCAATCAGAGCTCTTCTGAATATTTGGGCTGATGAGATCGGCATCTTCCAAAACAAAGACTTTATTATTAATTGTGGAGGTGAGCTCGTGGTCAAGCGCACATCTGGGGAGAGAGAAAGTGGTACGAACATCCACCTGAGATGAATTGTGACTAATTACCATCTTTATGTTCACAGTGAGAGTCAGGGCAGAAAAAATACTGCCAGTTCACAGAGAGAGAGGAGAGAGACAGACAGAGTCATTTTGTCTGACCCCTGAGAGAGAGTCTTGTGTTGTGTGAAGCTGAAAAGCGGACTGTTTATTTGAGTGACGCTAAAAAGGCATCTTAGGTTTTAAGTGAAGCTGTACAGCAATTGATGTTTATTTGTGAATAAAACAGACTCATGTGATCTGTGGAAACCGCTTCCCGCTTCCTCCTTTTCTGCCCATCCTGAACCTTTGTTACAAGAATATTGCCGCCGAATTGCCAAGTTAAGTATTTCGCACACAACAGGACAGGTTCGGAGAAAAATGTAAAAAATTGCAGGCACAATACAAATCTGTAAAGATGCACAATGCCTACCCTTTTCTCCAAAGGAATGCATAATCGATATTGTTGCTGTAGTGCAGGCTTCACCATTGTACAAATCTTTATCGTATCTGAAGGCTTCTCTGGAAACTCTGAAATCCTCCAGCCACTGTTCAACGGTGATGCATCATCTGAAGAATAAAAAAAATTAAAGGTACATTACTTCACTAGCTATGTTAAATACATAGTTGATATCATACTAGCAAAATGGAAGTGTTTTTGAACAGTAAGGTAGTTTATGAAAGCGGGCCAAAAAAACATTCGTCTCCTGTAACTTTGAAGTTATACAGATGACCACCCATATGTTATCACCAGTGCTGTGCAGTAACTTCGTTAAAGTTTAAAGCTTAAAGCTTTTAAAGTATAAAGCTTAACAATATTTCTCAGTAGCAAGGTGGTAGCATCGCTAGTTTTTAAATCAAGTAGCTTTTCAGTAGCGAAGCTATAAATCAAATAAAGACCATGGCATTACCATGTTTTTTGGACATGTATCATTACCAGAGAGCACAATGGAAATGCATTGGTATATAAATATGGTATTAATATAGTGAAGTCCTATGGTATTTCTATGGTGTTTGTTTAAGTTCTTTGAAGCACCATGTTAATACAGAATGGTACATAAATATTGTAGAAGTAGTATTATTATACCTACCCTACTATATGGTACTAATATTGTAGTACCATATTATTGTTATTACAAAATAAGTTCTGTAATAAGATTGGAATATTTAGTGTTAGTACAAGTGGGCACAATAATTTGTTAAAATGAGTACAGGTATGTGGCACGGTGGAGGGCGGGACCGGCGCGTGATTACGCACGCCCGGTCCCGCATTAGGCTAATTACGCCGTCAAGAGGGATAAAGGCCACTCGCAGACGGCGATCGAGAGAGAGAGCTCGATTACGGACGTCCGTCCTCTTATGTGTTTGTCTTTTTGAGTTTTCCATTAAACCTATTATTTATATGTTAAGCCGGTTTCTCGCCTCTTCCTTGCCCATGAATTATGATCTGTTTTACATTGGTGCCGAAACCCGGGAAGGAAGAGGGATACGCCGTAGCGGAGTTCTCGCCACTTCTCAATGGAGCAGCCGCGGCCATCTGCCGGGAGACGGAGGAGCCCAGCCACCTGGACGCGGAGGAACGGCCGCCGACCGCGATGGGAAGAGGGGCTCCTGGCCGACCGCCTGGAGCGGTTAGGGCCGCTGCCAGGGGCGGAGGATGCCCCTACCAGCCGCTGAAACGCGGAGGGGGTCGAGGGAAGACCGCCGTCCACGAGCGGGGAGGGGATCGCGACCGACCGCCTGGAGCGGGAGAACCGGCGGGGCGTTCCGTCCGCCAGGGGCTGAGGACTGCCTCGAATCCGCCTGGAGAGGCGCGGCTGCCGTTCGGTAGAGGGTGGAGGAGTGGCTGAGGAACGAGCTACGGCGTATCAGAGAACCGGTAAGTTAGGTGTTTTTTTTTTATTATTATTTTTATTAATCTCTCTCTCCTCTCTCTCTCGCTACCGCTCTGCGTTGGCCTTTTTCCCTCTTTTTTTTTTTTAAATTATGGTGTTTGCGGGTGGGGAGGTACCGCCCAGTGCAGGAACCTCCCCCCCCCCCCCCATTTTTAATTGTTGTTTCCTTCCCGTTGCCCCTCTTTTTTAAATTATGGTGTTTGTGGGAGGGGAGGTACCGCCCAGTGCAGGAACCCTCCCCCCCATTTTTAATTGTTGTTTTTTTGTTTCCCTCACCTTGCCCCCTCCCTCGTCCAGGTTAATGGGGATGACCTGCCGGCAGACCGCGCCCCCCCCCCCCCCCCCCCCCCAGGGGATGTACGTCAGAGACAAAGAACGGGGGAGGAATGTGGCACGGTGGAGGGCGGGACCGGCGCGTGATTACGCACGCCCGGTCCCGCATTAGGCTAATTACGCCGTCAAGAGGGATAAAGGCCACTCGCAGACGGCGATCAAGAGAGAGAGCTCGATTACGGACGTCCGTCCTCTTATGTGTTTGTCTTTTTGAGTTTTCCATTAAACCTATTATTTATATGTTAAGCCGGTTTCTCACCTCTTCCTTGCCCATGAATTATGATCTGTTTTACAAGGTAGTAAAATATAATTTAAAACTAGTGATTTTGCATATTGATCATTATGTTTTTTTATATACAGTATGTGTGTGTGTGTGTGTGTGTGTGTGTGTGTGTGTGTATACACTCACCTAAAGGATTATTAGGAACACCATACTAATACTGTGTTTGACCCCCTTTCGTCTTCAGAACTGCCTTAATTCTACGTGGCATTGATTCAACAAGGTGCTGAAAGCATTCTTTAGAAATGTTGGCCCATATTGATAGGATAGCATCTTGCAGTTGATGGAGATTTGTGGGATGCACATCCAGGGCACGAAGCTCCCGTTCCACCACATCCCAAAGGTGCTCTATTGGGTTGAGATCTGGTGACTGTGGGGGCCATTTTAGTACAGTGAACTCATTGTCATGTTCAAGAAACCAATTTGAAATGATTCGAGCTTTGTGACATGGTGCATTATCCTGCTGGAAGTAGCCATCAGAGGATGGGTACATGGTGGCCATAAAGGGATGGACATGGTCAGAAACAATGCTCAGGTAGGCCGTGGCATTTAAACAATGCCCAGTTGGCACTAAGGGGCCTAAAGTGTGCCAAGAAAACATCCCCCACACCATTACACCACCACCACCACCAGCCTGCACAGTGGTAACAAGGCATGATGGATCCATGTTCTCATTCTGTTTACGCCAAATTCTGACTCTACCATCTGAATGTCTCAACAGAAATCGAGACTCATCAGACCAGGCAACATTTTTCCAGTCTTCAACTGTCCAATTTTGGTGAGCTCTTGCCAATTGTTGCCTCTTTTTCCTATTTGTAGTGGAGATGAGTGGTACCCGGTGGGGTCTTCTGCTGTTGTAGCCCATCCGCCTCAAGGTTGTGCGTGTTGTGGCTTCACAAATGCTTTGCTGCATACCTCGGTTGTAACGAGTGGTTATTTC
This sequence comes from Moxostoma hubbsi, assembly GCA_032164185.1. Classification (NCBI taxonomy): domain Eukaryota; kingdom Metazoa; phylum Chordata; class Actinopteri; order Cypriniformes; family Catostomidae; genus Moxostoma; species Moxostoma hubbsi. Next base: position 25,057,451 of record JAVLUX010000044.1, on the reverse strand, counting down.
AGTCAAAGTTGCTCTTCTATCAGCTTGAATCAGTCGGCCCATTCTCCTCTGACCTCTAGCATCAACAAGGCATTTTCGCCCACAGGACTGCCGCATACTGGATGTTTTTCCCTTTTCACACCATTCTTTGTAAACCCTAGAAATGGCTGTGCGTGAAAATCCCAGTAACTGAGCAGATTGTGAAATACTCAGACCGGCCCGTCTGGCACCAACAACCATGCCACGCTCAAAATTGCTTAAATCACCTTTCTTTCCCATTCTGACATTCAGTTTGGAGTTCAGGAGATTGTCTTGACCAGGAGCACACCCCTAAATGCATTGAAGCAACTGCCACGTGATTGGTTGATTAGATAATTGCATTAATGAGAAATTGAACAGGTGTTCCTAATAATCCTTTAGGTGAGTGTGTATATATATATATATATATATATATATATATATATATATATATATATATATATATATATACACACACACACACACACACACACACACACACACACACACACAGGCCCCATTTCCAGCAGACATCACTCCAACACCTCATCCTTGAGTAATCATGCTAAATCGATCATTTGATACTAGAAAATCACTTGCCATTATATCAAACACAGCTGAAAGATATTTGATTCATTAAATGAACATGAACATTGTCTTTGTGTTTGTTTTTGAGTTGTCACAGTATGCAGTAGACTGGCATGTGTTAAGGTCAATATTAGGTCAAATATGGCAAAAAAGAAACGTCTTTCTCTAGAAACTCATCAGTCAATCATTGTTCTGAGGAATGAAGGCGATACAATGCTTGAAACTGCCAAAAAACTGCAGATTTCATACAAAGGTGAACACTACAGTCTTCAAAGACAATGAACAGCTGACTCTAACAAGGACAGAAAGAGATGTGGAAGATGTACAACTAAACAAGAGGATAAGTACATCAGAGTCTCTAGTATACTTCATTACCACAAACTGTACTGGAGTCTGCATGAACCATATCTCAGACCCTTGTTTTTCAAGTCTTGGGGTGCGGTTCCCAGTGCACACCTGATTTCAGAGAATTCCCCATCACCAACTAAGTGAACCAAACTCTGACTATGGTTGGGTCTTGGTCCGAATGGACTTTGGTGTGCACAAAAAGTTACATTGTGAAAACGCCCAAAGAAGGCAGATCCTAAACCTGCAAAAGTCCAAACAGAAACACTTCAGTTGAAGTATGAGAGCTGCAAGAAGGTGAAAGCAACTGAAATCCACCCTCTGTGCAACAGACATCAATCTAGGGCATAAAACATGGAAAAACATTAACTGAGTTTCAATATGACAAGGTGAAAAAAGGATTCTCACGGTTGCCGATTGTTTCACTCTAGTGGACTATTGATTGTGTAGTGAAGCAACCAGAAAACAGTGAGGTTTCAGGGGAGCTGGTGGCACTTTAACTGTCCATCCAGGGTATGAAGGCTGTCATCCCATCACAGGGAACTCCAAAGTGTTAGGAGATGGCCATAGGAACCAGCAGAGGAACAGGTGATCTGTTATTAAACTGAGACAATAGCCTGAGATGCATAAACTTGTGTCCCAAGACAACTTTCACTTAGGCTGGAGTTATCTGAAAGCTGTGAGTCCTGGTTGACTGGATCCATTCCCAAGGCTTCAAGTAAAGTCCAGCAGCATTCAAGAGAGAGGTGGGAGGGGACAAGGGCCCTCAAGCACAGGGACCTGGAAGCCACCAGCATATCGGAAATCAATGTACAAGACAGCTTTTCTTAACAATGGCAGCTGCAAGCATGTCCCGCTCAAAGTTCCACTTGAGCATGTCCAGAGGCATTATTCTCAAGTCGGTCACTACACACTATTTTAAGAGATGAATTATAGGCATTGATGGAAGTTTTGGTAAGTGAGCTCTGATAAGCCACATAGCAAAGGCAGGATATTGATCACATGAATACAACAAGAATCTGTACTTCACATCAAACACATTTGCTGAGGTGCGAGTTACTTGACATTTAGATAATTTAACAAAGCATACATAATTAACATGCATAGAACATTCATTACCATCTTTAGGCTAATTGGCTGACTTGGACCCATATGTCCCTCTGCGATGTATAACCTAAGGCTAATTTAAATTTATTAGGCTATCAGGCATAGCTTAGTTTGCCTACACATGATGACGAAATGCAGTGACGTTTATGTTCTGCCAAGGGGTCCGTTTGGTGAGATTTCTCCTGTTTGCGCACATCTCTGAAATTCTTCACGCAATAGAACTGGTCAAAGTGCGTTGATGAATGGGTAAAACTAGGGCTGTCAATCGCTTAAAATTTGTAATCGAATTAATAACATGTTATGCGGATTAAATAATCAAATGAATCGCAATTGATTGCATATATAAATATTTGCTTTGAATGCCTCTAAAATAAAAATTCTATAAATAATGATTAAATACTTATAAATAGTTATCTAATTCATTCTAAAATATATATTATAAAAAATTATAATATTGATAATTAAAATGCATTGCATCATTGTGGCACACAGCATTAAAAGAAAGTAACACTTTAGAATAAGGTTCCATTTTTTAACATTAGTTAATAACCTAACAATAAACAATAATTTTAAAGCTATTATTAATCTTAGTTAATGTTAATTTCAACATATTCTAATATATTTCTCAAATCAAAAAGTTGTGTATGTTAACATTAGTAAAGGCATTATGAACTTACATGAACTTACAATCAACATTTGTATTTTTATGAACTAATATTAAGAATAAATGCTGTAAAGAATATTTTGTTAATAATTTGTTCATGATACCTAATGCATTAATATTAACAAATAGAATAGAAGTGACAACAAAAAGACAATTCAAAAAGTGGCTTTAGAATGCAATATTTAGTTTATTTCCATATTATTGAACTTCATCTGCCTATCATTGGCCTACAGTTCACACAATCCATTTTGTAATTGAATTCGTCAATCAGACGAATATTATATTATATTATAGTATATTTATTATGAGGGCTTTTCTAAGGACGAGTCAGTGCACACCTGCGTCAGAGACTTTTAGAGCGTCTTGTTTGCATCGCTTCATAAACATAACATTTTTTGGTCGCTGTGTCAAGTTAAACATAGTTTGAAGCTTAGAAAAACACATCTTAGATCCCTTTGCTCCATCAAGCTGTGTTTGAATGCAAGAAATTGTTCTCATCTTGTGCTGTCTGCTGTTGGTGAGTGTGGTTTGTTCTCTGTATAACCGTGCTGTCCAAACAGCTGAAGTTTCTCTTACTGCCCCCTAGAGATAACAGGTGGCACTTCAAGCTTAAATTGCTCAGATAGAAAGATTATTCCTTATCACGGTTTGGAGACATGATTACTTGTTTTATTTTTTATATAAATAATTGCACTGAATTATCGCGTTAAATCGACAGCCCTAGTTAAAACTATTCATGGGCGTGGTTTGCACGTGACGCTTTTTATTTACAATCGAGCGTGCCAGTTGAGGAGTTGTTTAAAAAGAAACAGAGTTGAAGTATGAGAGGTGCACAGAGAGCAAAACCTGCATTATTTGCTTAACATGTGGCTGGAACAGTACGTTAAACACGTGACATCACCTTAAACTAACTTACTATCCAGGACAAAAAAGTTTGGCTTCTTCCAAAGTATAAACCAGGCTTTAGTGGGTCATTTTAGTGGAACAAAAGTCAACGTGACAGACCAATTGCAGGATGAGACTTGAATGCTGCTCAATGCAGGTCAGATGCTGTTGGTGGTGTGACAGCAACAACACACAGGTGGGGCAATTATTTTGCCTCATTATCAGTGGAGTCTCATTATCAGGGTGAACGGGAGCTTAGACCAGAACCCAATGAGTTTCGGGCCAGGTCAGTTTTTCAAGTAAGACAGGCCTACGGAACTTGTTTAACGCGTGCACTCTCACTCACAGACTTGAGTGAGGACGAGGTAGGTGCCGTTCACACCGAACGTGTTTTTGCGCACGGCTGTTCTGTTTTCCTATTGTTTTCATATGTAAACACATGCTGGACGAATGTCTTTGACATTTGCACTGCGTCTCACTTTTTCTTCAGCATCTCATGCAGGACTGGCAAATTTTAAACACCATGACAAGTGTTCTGAAGTGCTCTGAAAACAAATATTCAACATTCTGGACAAGTTCAGGCTGCATGGAGGGGACTGTTGCATTGTTTCATTTTATTCCAGATTGTTCTGCGCCAAGTTTCAGCACATAAACTTCTGCTCTAGTGAACTAAGGAGCTGCTGTGCCTTGTTTAAACTGTGTATGTTTATTGTTTCAGAACTGTTATGAACCTATATGCTTACATAAAATACAGCCTATTGCAACAATACTTGCTAGGAGAAGAAATTAGATAGTAAGCAGGTTTGGGTTCAGGTTTAAAATCAGATGTATCATTCGGGCCGGGTATGGTACAGTCTCTGGTACTGGTCGGGTTTCATTTTAAGGCCCGTGCAGACCTCTAGCTTAGACCGCTGGAGATCGTTGAAGAAGGTTAATGTATTATTAGCAAAGAGAGCCACAGAGATAAAAGAAGCCTTTCCACTGCCTTATCCTGCTGGCACGCTTGGAATTTTCTAACCAAATTTCCTTTCATAAGACACAATTATGTAAATTCATATTTATATTTCTAATCAAAGTGTCTTCCTCAAACTTAAGATCAAGCAACCTGATTTGTTTGAACAAGTTTGTTGCAAGTTTTTTCCTGATAAACGTTTGAGTATTTTCTATATTTAGCCTATATTCTACATCTAGAATAGGGGTGTTTATTACATCAATTGTAATAGCAAGAGCATCACTGGTTGATTTGATCTAGATGAAATATAAAAGATTGACTTTTATTTCCTGACATCTGTCGCTGTGCACTGTTTGATTGACAGGCGGCTAATGTTTGAGCACTAATGCGGGTTCACACCTAAATGATCAAATAAACTTTATAATTCCACCAATACCCGTCTTCATGAGACATTGTAAACGCAGTCGGTTTGGTTGAAAGTGAACATATGTTGTTGGACATAATAAATGTTGGACTTGAAGTGTACATGTAACCGAATTGATCTCTGTCCAGCTATGTCATATAAAGTCTATTAATCATACAACATTAACAAGAAAATGAGAAAACCACTCAATAATTTTGGCCGAATAACTTGAGTAGCTTTAAAAGTATTTATGTACTAGAATAAAACAGTGACATTTTTAATAATAATATTTTTTGAAAATGTTTTTTTTTTTTTTTTTTTTTTTTTATAATACTGACCCCTGATGTAGAGAGTGTGTTAATTAGTATAATAAATTACCAGAAAAGTAGAGATGATAAAATCATTTTAAATTATGCTTTTCCTTTATAAAATCAACATTTGTAGATCAATACTTCAGCAGAACATTCCATCATCACAAACTTCAGAAAAATGTGCATCATGCATTAGAATGAGAACACAACTATTGCTGGTCTTAAAAGATACAAGAACTAAAACAATGTGGAACATTGTATCTCAAAAAGAGGATAATGTGCCCCCCTCCCCCCATGTGCTACTTCAAGAAATGATTCACACAAAAATAAAAATTCTCTCATTTACTCAGACTCATGCCATCTGTCTATGACTTTCTTTCTTCAGAACACAAATTAAGATTTTTAGAAGAATATTTCAGCTCTTTAGGTTCATTCAATGTAAGTGAAGGGGTGCCAAAATGTTGATCCTCCAAAAAGCACGTACTGTAAAGGCATCATAAAAGTAATACATACAACTCCAGTGATTTAATCCATGTCTTCAGAAGTGATATGACATGTGTAGGTGAGAAACAGATCAATATTTAAGTCTGCTAGAAATTCTTCTCTCTGCCCAGTAGGGGGCAATATACATGAAGAATGAGAATCACCAAAAACACAAGAAGAAGGAAGTGAAAGTTAAAGTAGAGATTGACTGAGCAGGGAGGAGAATTAATATTAAAAAAGGAATTAAATATTGATCTGTTTCTCACCACATCTATCATATCTCTTCTGAAGACATGGATTAAACCACTGGAGGATTAGACTACTTTTATGCTGATTTATCTGATTTTTGGAGCTTCAGTATTTTAGCACCGATTCACTTGCATTGTATGGACCAAAAGAACTGAGATATTCTTCTAAAAATTTTAATTTGTGTTTCGCAGAAAGAAAGGCACACACATCTGAGATGGCATGAGGGTGAGTAAATGATGAGAGAATTAAACATTTTGTGTGAATTATTCCTTTAAAGCCTTCTTATTCTTTCTAGCAAACAGCCATAAAAGGGAATGTAAATTACGGTATGTGTGCTACATTTTTAAATTGCAGCATCAAGTGTTCATTATAAAGGGGCATAGATTTCGCTACTCAGTACTCAATACTCACTACTCATGATTACTTTTAAATGAGTTACTCTTTTACTCTTACTGGAGTAGTTTTTAAGGACAGGAACTTTTATCCTACTCAAACTACATTTTTTTAAGAAGTAACAGTACTTTTTCTTGAATATAATTTTTTAGTACTCTTTCCACCCCTGCTTTTCAAAAGCTCATATTTATTTTGCCATACTAACTATTCACAATTATACGGTTATCATTTGCACTTAACACTGTTTAGCCCCTATCTGTGTAGAACTAGGACCCAATTTGGGTCAGTGACCCCCTGGTTGAGTACCACTGCACTTGATGGCATTTTGGTTGTGATATCAATTCTCTATAACATTATTTTGGGCAACATGTATTATGTAGAGCTCTACCCTTCATCTCATGATCACTGCCTTCCTCATCTTTAATCTCTGCCCACAAACCCACACATCAGACAGTCTGCATGGCACCAGACAGCAGTGACCAGTCGAATGGGATATGTGAGAGCCCCCTGCTGCCAAGAGGCAGGCAGGAGGAGGAAACAAACCCCTTCTAATGGAGACATAACATGCCCACCGGAGCGGAAACTCAAACAAACAATTAATGGGCAATGGACGCTCTGCTCCCACTCTTCCCAATCCCCCGCTCTCTCTGTCACTCTCTCTCTCTCTCTCTCTGTCTCCTTATCTCTGTCCCTACACACACTGGCGTTCAGACTGGCATCCCAGTGTCAGGGCAGAAGCATCCCTTCCCCCACATCCATGAGAAGCGCCTGCTTCTAAGCTCAGCATGATTGGAGAACCTCTGGCACATTACCCAAGAATAGCCAACAGAAATGACAAAGCAGCAAACGGGCATAGCAAGATAAACCGATACTAGTGCATGAAAATGTTGTATATACATTTTTTATATTGTTTAATAAGGTACTACTCAACAACTATAATATTAATCCAAATGCTCTATTGTGATTTGTGTTCAAAAATATTATATCAATACATGCCAATAGGAGCATTAGATTCATTCTATGTTTGAAGTGCTGAAATTGCTATTCAGCTTGCTTTTTGTTTTGTTTTTCCAAGAAATTAGGGGTAGTGTTTTCTGAATTGGAACATATGAAGAGAGACGTCAGGCTACTGTTGTCTGCACAGGGGTTTAGGATAAAAGGGGTGAGCGTCTGCATCCAGACTCAGAGTCTCACAAATCCCTCATGAGTCTCAAAGTTGCTTTGCTGCACTCGGATGGAAGATGTGACCTAATGAAGCAACAGTGGCAGAGGCAAAATAGGATTAGAGTTGAGGTTATTAGGCCAGAGCTCAACCCCCAGGCCCCCTCGAAAGCACATCAGCCCCAAATGGAGGTCTTAGATCAGTTTAGCGCTTAAGATTGCACTCACCATGATGTGTAGATGGGTGGAGCCAATGATCTCAGACCAGCAGTTCAAACAGAGTGCACCCCAAACGCACACACACACATCACTAGAGAGAACATTCATTCCCCACCTCCAAGGACTCGGATTATATCACAACATTAAGGTCGACTGCGATTCAACCCTGCTTCGACATGTGATGTCATTGCTTGAGTTTCATTCATTGCCGAATTTGAAAGGATGAGTTTATACAATGCTTTAATTTATTGTAATCCTTGGGATTTGACTATATCATAAATACATTGGGGGTAAAAACAAACTGATTTTTACAACCACTAATCCCATTATGTGGTTTCCAGCTATGTGTGAAAGAAAAGACAACAAATCAAATACGGTAAATTCGTTTTTGTTTCTGTTGAGGCTGTAAAGACTGATTTTTAGTAGAAGGCAGTGAACAAATAGTTTTTAAGAGTAAAATATCTGCCGTTTTGATATGAGCTAGTGCTGTTTTACATGGGTGAGGGAGAACCAGCTCAATTGTTCTCTGTGGGCAGAGTAGCTCTGATCCGATAGCCGCCATCACTGCTGTCAAAGCACTGCAAATGGGGGGAACCTCATGCTCATGTGTTTTGATTAGCAGGTAATGATCTTTGATCTAATGCGCTGACTGGGAAAGTGCGGCTCCGATAGAATTCCAGTAGATGCTTGGTCGACCTGGAGCCAGTGTCAGTTCTCATTAGGGCTGCCATCTCCGTGACCTCCCATCCGCCTGACTGCGGCCCCTCCTCTCAGCTGGAGTGCCCCGCGTAATGATATCAATAGCAGCAGGGGTGCAATGAATACAAATCCATGTGCAGAATGTTTGGACAAGAATTCTCTCCAAAAGCCCCCCACCAACACAAAGGGCTGATTCAATCCTAATCAACAGTCAATTGATGGACTCAAGGGTACGTTGATGACCATACTCCCTCCAGTGGTGGTTCAGCACAAAGCAAGCACAGCATCAAACCTCTTCAGAATTACGCAGCTCAATATTATAGCATTCATCGCTGTTACACTTGTTTGGGCACATTCAATTCAACAAAAATCAGAATTTCGATGTCATTCTTTTTATTTATTTTTTATGGAACACTCTTGGCCAACCATCTGAAATGCAGAGCCTGTATTTTCCTAAACTTGAACGGAAAAGTCTTAGACAAACTGTCTGTGCTCACTGTCACCAGAGTAACACAACATCCAGTGTGAGGGCGAACGCGCCAGGGATTCGATTTCCGCCTCTGGTATTGACACAGCCGGTCTGGAAACCAGCCAAAGATGCCAGTAACAAAAGCATGTTCATAGACCGGCTAAACTGAGCCCCAATTAAAAACCGATGGTAAAGGGCCACACATCTCTGCATCCATATTAACAGCACCAGAAACATCATAAAAAATGTCACTAGTTGACCTGTTTACAATCAGTATGCAAGGCAGAGTCTCACTCTCGCTAAAACGTATTAACCTATTTAGTGCTGTTATTGGAAAATGTCTCTTTAGAACTATTTAAAATTTCAAAAGGCAGTTGTTTTCATTAACTAGTGTATCTATGCCCTCATTAACAAAAAATTTGTCAGTTGAAGTGGTAAATCATCTGATATGGTAGCAAACACACTAACCTCATTTAGGTAATCCAAGAGTTTTGTGGTAAAGATTTGATCTTGCAGACAGACACCTGTCAAAGTGTCAGAACAGCCATTACACTTGTTCTAATTTGCTTGCAGCCGCTGGCTCATCATTGGGACCATGGAGTGGTGGTGGCGTAGTGGGCTAAGGCACACAACTGTTAATCAGAACAAGTCAATAAGTGAATTCCCCAGGACATACAGAAGCCTATGAAAAGCTTTGTGAGAGTGCTGAGATGTGATTGCCATTAAAAATTAGCCAGCATGCATGTAATCACTTTAAAAAAGCCCTGTTGGATGTGAACAAGGGTGTGAGGATATCATGTCCACAACCCTCTCACTCAACGGCTCCTTGAATAGAAAGCTTTTATACAAGTACATTGCAAATGCATTAGCATGAATTAAACTGGCACAACTTAGCCCCTCAACCCTGCATGAAAAATACATCAGAGACATCATGCACTACCAAGCATGCTAGCGGGTATGTATTCTGAGATGAGAGTTTCTAACACAGATAAAGTTAAAGTAAAATTATTTCACTGTTAAAAAAACACTCCAAGAATAAAAAACCTTTACACAGACATCTTTAACTGGTTGGCAGTGTTTTTCTGAAACACATTAATGTTAGTCAACATGACATGAAAATGTATCCTGCTGACTTGCTTAATACGCATTTCTGACCTTATTACACACAATTCCTCAATGCACATTATTCCAAAGAAAACATTTTTTTGTCTTTGTATATCAAAATGTAATCCACGCAATTATGAACCAATCATAAAAAATTATTTTCAGAGTTTAAAACTACTAATATTATACACCGATGAGCTAAATCCTTATGACCACCTGCCTAATATGCTGTGTCCTGTGGTATCTGGCACCAAGACATTAGCAACAGATATTTCATGTCCTGTAAGTTGCAAGTCGGAGCTGCCGTGGATCGGACTAGTTGGTCCAGCACATCCGACAGATGCTTAATCGTATTGAGGTCTGGGGAATTTGGAGACCAGGGAAACACCTTTAACTGTTCATCATGTTCCTCAAACCATTCGCCAACAATGTGTCCTGTTCCGACGCTCAGGTTCCCATTATAGGTCATTTCGGTCAGACAGGTCATCATGGGCATTCTGACCAATTTGCAGATCCATGACCAATTTGCAGCTCCAGCCCCATACGCAGCAGGGTGCGATGCATTGTGACACATTCCTCCCGTAACATCATAAAAATTTAGTAGTAGACCTTCTGTCGGTTCAGACCAGACAGGATAGACCAGACATCGATGAACCTTGGGCACTTAATACTCTATCGCCAGTTTGTCCCTCCTTGGACCACTGTCAGTAGGTACTCACCTGCTGACCAGGAGCACCCCACAAGCCTTGTCGTTTCATAGATGTTCTGACCCAGTCATCTGACCATAACAATTTGGCCCTTATCAAAGTTGCTCAGGTCTTTACTCCTGCCCTCAACATGTTGACTACAAGAGCTGATTGTTCGTTAACCATCTAATCTACACAGACCTTGACATGCGGCCTTGTTAGGAGATGATCAATGGTCATAATGTTTTGGCTCATCAGTGTATATGCAATATATTAAAATAAATTATCAGTCGACATTTACATGACAAATCGGTTGTGATTGAATAGTCCAGTTGTTAAGTGTTTATTAGAGAGCAAGTGGTTAAAATTCTGTCCTAACAAACATTTTTAATTGACAGCTAACATTACCATAATTCATAAATATCACAAAAAAAAGCTGTCAGCAAGAGAAATTACAGAAATGTAATTATTACTCGACAGTCAGTCAGTTAACTTTCAGCAATCAAGTTTTATGTCCGACATTTCCGGTTGGCTGTTCAGAATCAGAACTAGAGATGCTCAGATCAGGATATTTTTTACCAATTTTCTTGTGTCTGATCGACCAATCCCGACACCAATCATTAAACATTTTATCAGGAGCTCTTGTCATAACTGGTTATATGTAAGCTTTCTGTTCACCATCCGTGTTAAATGAATTATCCTGTTGGTAATACCATTGCTGTTGACTAGATTTTGATGATAGAAATACTGTAGGTTGGTTAACTGATAATCAAGCACACAAATACAGTATACATTTTTTTTAAATGTAATTTTTTCTATAAGTGATAACCCATAGGTGCAATTAAACTTAATATGTTTCGGTATTTTATTCACTGTCAATATTTCATGTAATTATTAGTCATTATCAAAATATATAATTTTTTGTTCTGCAAAAGAAAGAAAGTTATAAATAGTTTGAGACAATATAAGGGTGAGTAAATCATTTTTGGGTAAACTTTTCCTTTAACAGTTAGTTTGACAGGAAATTGTTATGCTTTACATTTTAATTGTCATCATTCTATATGTTCACATTAAAAAACTTTAATAGCTTTACAGTTGGCATGATACACTTCATTGTTGGTGCTGGTCTTGGCCTACATTGCTTTTTTGTTGAATATCCCATTTCACTCTGAAATATGTCATATTGCGGAAGTAAAATGGTTTGAGAACGCCATTTCATGTTGACTATAAAGGCCATAAAGCAATTCCCCCATAGACATGACTAGACAGCATGATCTGAAGATACAAAAATAATTTTGAAAAAAAAATCATTAAAAAAATATCATCGTATATTGTGCGAGCAAATCTATCAGAATGCATTACAAAATGATGGCAAGATGCCAATGGTAGGCACTTCAACTTAAGTGTCGGCTCAAAGAGAAACCCCAAAATGCTGTAGAACAGTGTTATCAGTGACCTATTAGAGCCTTTGAAGTGGCTGGAGAAAGAGTCTCATCCATTACACTGCGGCCCAGAGTTTGGGTCCTGTCATGGAGAGTGCCGTCCGCAGAGGATGCCTGGTCTTTGTCTCCCATCATTCGCTCACCGCACGTCTTCTCTAGCCAGAGTATCGCTAACACACACCACAAGGCCGCTGGGTAACTCGCTGCAGATTTCAGCTTTTATAGCTCCACCAGGTTCATCCTACAGTTTCACTCGTTTTTGTGCTGGCCAGATTTGGAAGGCAATAACTCGCATTATGACAGTGTTTGATGTCCGAGTGCCTTGAGAATAGCTCTTTTGCTGTATGATGCCATATGTGCATTGTAATAAGGCTGGAGCAGCTAATGATTTGATAAAAGGCATGTGTTGGACATCGTAATGATTCTTCCCAACGCTCCTCAGACCCACCGCACGCCTCTCCATTTAAATGTTTGTGTGAGACGTTATGTTAACAAATGCTGGTAATTATTGATAAGGATTGATTCAAAAAAACAATTGCAAATTGCATTTTGGAAACTGGAAGCAATTGCTGAAATCTTATTCTGGCTCTTGTTAGCCATTGTATCCCAAGAGGAACTCCTCTTGCACCACCAAAGAAGGAGTGAAGGGAAACCTGGCAATGCAGCTTTCATGTTTCAGGGAGTGTGGGCAGATGTATTGCTGGCAGACACAGGGATGTGGAATTGTGCCCTCTGTACACACTCATGGACGCAATTAAAAATGAAACAGGATTAACTGTAAGCGTGCCGGGATGACATTTTTAAAGCAGCACACAGCATCAAGAGTTTTTAAAGACTCATCGTGGGCAAAGTGAGGAAGATGAGGCATATAACCCTGAGTTGTTTTCTTCTTTCCAGTCCTTTCAGTCTACTTTTTTTTTACACTGAAACCAAACCACTAGTGTCACCAAACAGAATTTCTAAATTATTTGTTTTTTAAAAAGGTTCTGCGAACATTCTCCCCACCTTCCATTTGTCGAAGAAACAGATGAGCCAGAAGTTGACTTGTCTGGCTGCACAAAGAAACAAAAATCCCCAAAGACAAACCTACTAATGAGTTACTTATAACTGAATCAACAAAGTTAAAAAGACTTTAAGTTGCCAATTAGATGGAGTGACTAATGTCTGCCATTTAGTGTAGATCAGGGTTACTCAATGTGCGGCCAGCGGGAGACACATGCTTGGCCCACGCTAAAGGCCTGTTCACACCAAATTTATGACAAAAATTGTGACTTCTGATGAAAAGTCTATACACTCAAGAAAAAAAATCTGTTTCATTATGTTCTTTCCATGGCGTTGATGCATTTTGAGGAGTATATAATCCGTTTTTTTATATACGAGTGAGATGAGTAGAGCGCTGTTGCATAAATATATGTCCTGTTTATATTTGCACATGCATTTTGCCCTGAGTACATTTCAAATGGACTCCCAAACTCAACTACTCTTTTTATAATGTCTGAATTAATGCCTGGATAATATAACACAAGATAGTGTGATACAGATCCATGTGCACAATAGTCACACAGAGTAAAATATGATGCATCATTTTAGAAATAATATTTAAGAAATCACTGGCTCACAGCCTTATCTTTATTGAAAATATTACAATTAGGGCTGTCAATCAATTAAAAATTTTAATCGAATTAATTACATGGTGTCCCGATTAATTAATCGTGATTAATCGCATATACAAATATTTGCTGAGAAAGCCCCTCATATAACAATAACTCAATATATAATGATTATACATATTTATATCAATATATAATTATACATAGTTATCTTTAAATATTTAAAAATTATATATATATATACACATAATTATCTGAATATTTATATATATATATATATATATATATATATATATATATATATATATATATATATATATATATATATATAAATATTCAGATAATTAAAATGCATTACATTCCTGTAGCAGAAGAGTTCATCATTGATAAGACGATACAAAAAGCGGCTTTATAATACAATGTATTGTTTACTACCATATTATTGATCATAAGTCAATCATTGGCATACAGTTCACAGCAATCCATTTCACAAGTGAATTTGTCAATCAGTTGGAGATTTATTATGAGGGCTTGTTTAAGGACACGTCAATCTACACCTGCGTCAGACGTCTCGGGTGCGTTGTGTCATAAATATAAAATGTTTAGGTCACTGTGTCAAGTTAAATATAGTTTAATATTCAATATTTAAATACATCTTGAGATTTATTATGAGGGCTTGTTTAAGGACACGTCAATCTACACCTGCGTCAGACGTCTCGGGTGCGTTGTGTCATAAATATAAAATGTTTAGGTCACTGTGTCAAGTTAAATATAGTTTAATATTCAATATTTAAATACATCTTGAGATCCCTTAGATCGCATTTGCGCTCCTTCAAGTGTTTTGAACGCAAGAACGTACCGCATGGTTGTGGTGCTCTGTCTACTGAAGTGTTTTCTTCACTGTATAAACTGTGTGTTGCTCATACAGCTGAAATTTCACTTACTGCCCTCTGGAGTAAACAGGTGGTACTACAAGCTTGCATTTCTCAGGAATCTTCCTTATTATGGTGTTAATCGCACTGAATTAACACGTTAAATCGACAGCCCCAATTACAATACTTTGTTATTCTTACAATTAAAATAGCAGTGTTGTTCTGCAATTTGTTTGTGTATAGTAAAATATTGCATGTAAAGAGTCTTTTTAATGGGATATTTTACTATAAGCTTAGTGCAAACAAATTGCTGAACTTCCTTGCTATTTTTATGCCATGACAATATAACAGGCACAGTGATATACTGAATAATGTATATTAAGACAAAACACCATAAGAAGACTTTTAAAAATAGAGTGTATGTTTCAGTACAGAGGGTTCAAGTATATCATTTTCAGGGGTACCAGCTGCACCTACATCTGCGAGTCATCGTTTTCTATAATGAACATCAGCAAAAAAACAAAATATTGCACATCTTGTGTCTCAGGTATTGCTTCAGCCCATCACTGACACTTCTCTCATTGAATGGAGAGTAGATGTCAGTTAATACAGGTACAGTTTGACCCCCCAATAAAATCAATATTTTAGTATGAACTAAGTATGAACAATATTGCTAATAGGTCTTATATTTGAATCAGCAATTAGGGAAAGTGCAGGGAGGAGATCCAGTTTTGTGATAAGCAGAAACTGTTGACTCGCATGGAGGACATGGAGATCCAGATTGTTTATTAAAGTCTTTTTTTTTTTTTTTTTTTTTTTTAACAGTCAAATTTGTGTAGTTTTGTTTGAATAAATAAAACAAACTACTAATACTGAGAAAAATAACTAAAAACAAATCACAATATTTATGCTGTGACTCTTAACAACAAAAATAATAAAAACAAACATAGTAATAATACTAACAATAATAATAGCAGCGGCACAAACACTTTTGTCATAACATCGAGAGCGGTGGCCCTTGGCTTTGTATTGTTATTTGTATTGTATATTGTTGACAGAATTTGGCCCTTGGTGAAAACTAATTGGGGAATCCTGGTGAAGACAGTCAATACAGAAGTATACAGTGACCATATAATGAGTCAATAAGCGTGTTTGTAAATGTGGTCACGTGAACGCAATAAACAGCATTCCTTTATCGATGTAAGGTCATAAACACATTAAGAATAAACCGGTTGACACGAGTAGATTTTTACACATTACGGTGAATTTGCTTTGCATGTAAACACCTTAACCACCATTCTTACTGGCTCATCCAATGTGCGCACGTGTTGAGCGTATGCCTCCACAGTTTGAGGTCAAAAGCAGAGAATAATGTGATTAACTCAATCTTCTTGGCTTTTCAGATTTTTTAAATAAGCTCATTTTAGAGAGTAATCAGCATTTTGGTGTGCATGTAAACAGGCTCACTGACACTTTGGGATACAGTGAGATACAAGATCAGTGTCCATTTTCAACAACCACATTTGAAATGTTAAGAAGAGAGTTTCTATATATAGGCATACATGGACTGTTTGAGTTTAGAGGGATGGACACTGGTTGGCACTGTCTTAGCGGGGGAAAAGCGCACCTTTTTCTTTTTTCTGTTTGTTAGGTTTGGGGGGAAGTTTGGGTTTGATTGTTGCAGTAATGTTGGAATTTCATCTTTATAATCTTGTTTTTGACACACAATCTAATTTTCCTAATATGTCATATGTGAAATGTTAGTATGAGTGGATTATCTCTCAACATGTGGAATGTGAATAGGTTGGGGCACACAATAAAATGAAGGAAGGTTAATTTTTTCTTAAACGTAAGAAATATGATATTTTGTTTCTTCAAGAAACGCATCTTTCCCTGCAGGAAGAAATGGGGTGGACATGTTTTCTTTAGTGCAGGTACAGGTAAGTGCAGGGGAGTCATTACATTGATAAGTAAACATCTGCAATTCAAATGTCTCAAACAGATTAAAGATAAATTAGGAAGATTAATTATTGTTTTAGCATAAATTCAGGGGTAAAGGTTGATTTTGGCTAATATTTACACACCTAATGCTGATGATCAGGGCTTTTTATTATAGATCTTGAAGGGATGTTGCATGCCGCTGGCACCCCTCGTGATATAATATTGGGAGGAGACTTTAATCTTTGATGGACTCATAGTGAAGCAAATGTGTGCAAGCCCCCATAGACCAACAATGACGCTTCACAGGATGTGTAAAATACATTTGAACCCATCTGGTAGGCAATATTAAAATTTTTCATCATTCCATAAGATTTCTTCTAGAATAGATTTTTTTTATTATTATTATATCTAAGTCCCTCATTTCATCGGTTGTTGATTGCTCAATTGGAAGCATCTTAGTCTCAGATCACACCCAGGTAAGTTTAGAGGTGTTGCCACAAACGGAGAAAAATAAATCATGGAGTTGGTGCTTTCATGTATCCCTTTTCAAAATCTTGAATTTCAACAAATGTTAAAGGCTGAAATTAATATTTATATGGAGATCAACTGTCCTGAGTATCCTCTGTGGGCATGGCTTGGGAGGCACTTAAGGCGGTTCTTAGGGGTCGGATCATACAGTATGCATCATTCACCAAAAAATCCAAAGCATGTGAGCATACTGCCCAGTAGCTGCTTTCCAGCCTGGTGCCTTCCAGTGGCCTAAACAGGGCATTAAGTATTTGGGCATTTTATTCCCAGCAAATTTGTCAAGCGATGTGGGAAGGTGGGCTTCATTACTTTTATCTATGATTGGGAAGGTTAATGTTATTAAAATTAATTGTATTCCAAAATTCAACTACCTGCTACAATCTCTCCCTGTAGATGTCCCCCTCACTTATTTCAAGCAATTTGATATCATAGCAAAGTCCTTCATTTGAAATGGTAAGCATCCTATATTACATTTCAATAAGTTACAAAGGCTGACTGACAAATGTGGGCTAGGCCTACCCAAGATTTTGTTTTATCAGTATGTATTCATTCTCAGACATTTGGCCCATATGTCGCTTCAACCTGAAAGAGCCCCTCCTGGTTTTTATAACCTTTTATAACAGGAATTTCTTGCCCCTATTTTGCCAATGCAAAGCCTTTCTATCAAACTATTCGGAGAAGTTAAGTTACACCCGTTATTTGTACTTGGTATGGACAAAAGTGTTCAGAGTGTCAGACATTTATTTAAATTTTGCCTCAAGCATATGGCTGAACCTTAAATTATGTATTAATACGTCCCCTTTCAAGCTGGACTGCTTAAAACAATTGTAAACGCCTGGACTGCTGATGGCACGCTGCACAAGTGTTTGTAGCCTGCTTAGCATCGATTATTATTATCCTCATACTTTCGTCTTTTTATCCTTTGTCATCTCTTTTTTACTGTTTCATCTGTGTGTATTTTACCTATTGCTTATGGCGCCTATCTCGAGTGTGTGTTTGTAGCCTGCTAGCTTTTTTAGCATTGCTTTTATATCTGTTTTCAGCCTTTAATCCTTAACATCTACCATTTTTCAGCATGCATCAGACTTTCCCCCACTTTGTTTTCTTATCGCGATTGAACTGCGTGCATATTCCACCTGCATTCGCATTCTACATTTATTGCGATAAAACTGCATGCATTTTACAGAGCGCACCTGTTTTTCTTCTCTGTGTCACATGGATTATTGCATTGATCTCAAAGCACTGCTTATCAAGAACAACAAGCAATTTGCGGCAAGACATGGCATCCGCTCGTGTTATTTCTTCCTGCATTGCATGTCACATGTTTACAATAGCCTCCTCCGTCAGCAGTGAGGGATTCACATGTGATAAATGTAAGGAATTAGTCAGGCTGACGGAGAAGGTTAATGAGTTAGAGACTCACATCCGAACGCTAGTGGAGGTCAGTGAGAAAGAGAAGCCGGTAGATACTGTTTCGGATGAGGGCAGTACAGAGAGCAACATACACACTTTGGTTCCGGCTGAAGACCCCCTGCAGCAGGGCATTTGGGTGACGTCTCGGCTGCATACTCGCTCAGCAAAGCAACACCACTCTCCCATTCCTGGTAGGGTTTCAGTGATGCACCCACTGAGATTCATGTTGAAAGAGCCCTTGTTATTGCTGATTCTATTGTAAATAACGTGGAAATAGAAACTCCAGCCACTATTGTTAAATACTTTTCGTCTGCCAAAGCGTCTGACATCAAATAAAATTTACAAGTGCTGGCTAATGCTAAACGTAGAAATTCTAAAATAGTTTTTCATGTCGGCACTAATGATGTCCGGCTTTGCCAGTCAGAAATCACTAGAGATAATGTTAAAAAGGTGTGTGAATTTGCAAAAATTATGTCAGAAAATGTAATATGCTCTGGTCTCCTCCCTGCTCATCATGGTGACGAGGTTTATAGTAGATTAGTGTCACTGAATGGCTGGATCTCTGAGTGGTGTCTGAAGAATAAAATAGGATTTATAGACAATTGGAAGAGTTTTTGGGGTACACCTGACCTGCTAAAGAGAGATGGACTCCATCCCACCAGGGTATATATCCCTCTAGTAATTTGGCTCATAGTCTTAATAATGGTAGTATTTGACTAACTGGGGCTCAGGTCAGGAAGCAGACGAACTGGTTAATACGAACATCTGCTAGCTGCCTTGAGACGTCATACAGGTCACATAAACTACAACACATAGAGATTGTATCAGCTAGATATCTCATAGAGACTGTGTCTTTTCCCTGAACTACCAAACACCATACCCTCACTAAATCAATTAGAAAAAAATTGATTAAGGTCAAACTTGAACAAAACAAACAAATTAAATGTACACATCATATAAAAATAGGGCTACTAAACATTAGATAGATTTCTACCAAAGCACTAATTGTAAATTAAATTATTACAGATCATAGATTGGATGCGCTCTGTATGACTGAAACCTGGCTTAATCCGGATGAATATATTAGTTTAAATGAATCTACTCCCCAGGTTATTGTTATAAACATGAGCCTCGTCTGAAGGGTCGAGGAGGAGGTGTTGCTGCAATTTACAGAGAAGTTTTTGATATTACTCAGATGACAGGATATAAATGTAAGTCTCTTGAACTAATAATGCTTAATGTGACACAGTCCAATATAAATAAAAAATCTCTGTCATCTGTTACCCTTGCTACAGTATATAGATCACCCGGGCCTTATTCCGATTTCCTTGGTGAATTTGTTAATTTTTTATCAGATCTTGTAGTTACTGTAGATGGAGCTTTAATTGTTGGTGACTTCAACATTCACATAGATAATGAAAATTATACATTGGGATTAGCATTTATCGATATTCTCAACTCTCTTGGAGTCATTATCGCCATAATCATACGCTAGATTTAATTCTAACATATGGAGTTGATGTTGATACTATAGAAATTCTGCCGCAGAGAGATAACATCTCAGATTTCAGTCAGGATTTAGGCCTCATCACAGTACAGAGACTGCACTTATCAGAGTTACAAATGACTTGCTCTTATCATTTTATCACAATTCTCCAAATTAACAGAGTGTATCAATGAAATAAAAGATTGGGTGGCCCGAAATTTCCTTCTATTCAATTCCGACAAAACAGAGGTAATAATTATTGGGCCAAAAACCTCAAAACATAAGCCGCTAAAATATAATTTGACTCTTGATAGATGTACCGTTACATCATGTTCAACAACGAAGAACTTAGATGTTATATTTGATACCAATCGGTCCATTGAAAAAAATAGCCCCATTTTATCATCGTTACATTGGCTACCTGTTAAATTTCACATTCATTTTAAAATTCTGTTAACTACAAAGCTTTGAATGGTCTAGCTCCGCAGTAATTAAGTGACCTTCTACCACACAATATTCCATCATGTTCATTACGATCGCAAAATTCTGGCCTGTTAATAGTTCCTAGAATATCAAAATCCAGAAAAGAAGGTAGATCCTTTTCATATTTGGCTCCTAAACTATGGAATATTCTCCCTAACTCTGTTCGAGATGCAGACACACTTCCTCAGTTTAAGTCTAGACTAAAGACTCATCTATTTAGCCAGGCATACACCTAATTTATCCTCCAATCCACAATTAGGCTGCTTTAGATAGGTCTGCCAGAAACAGTGATCATCATCTATAACTCTGCAATAACTTAAATGGCATCTGTACTTATATTATATTATTTTATTTGTTCCCCTGTCTTAACCTCACGACTCCTATCCTGAGGTCACCAGAACCGGCTGGATCCAGCTCCATTCCTGCTTGGGGTCAGACTCCACTGCTACGTGTCTCTGAGTGATGATGACTAAATGCAGCCGGTGCCAGCCAAACATCACTTCAGTCTATTATGATGGACTTCAGAGGATGAACTGATGCCAACTCCAACCATAAGACATGGGATACTTCATATGCCATTGTCTGAACCTTGGATTCAGGATGGACCACACCGAACCTCACCGAAATTACTGGCCAGGTGGAACTGCGTTTCACATCCCTGATCTCTTCCTGCATCACCTCTGTCTATTGATGGACTAAACTCTTGAAATGAAATACATAGATTAACAATTGCCAACAAACGCCTTCATCAGCTAATTAACAAGGACAACTGCATCTATGTGAACTTCTGCAGTTAATGCAGGATGGACTTCAAAGACATTAGTCATTAATCTTACAGTTCAAACAAAATCGATGTTTAAACACTGTCCCTTAAACACTTAGTTTAATCATTTTAAACCATGACTTTAACTATATATAAGTAATATTAACATTATATTCATGATGTTAGTCAGAGGGGAACTGGCCCCCACAGTGAGTCTGGTTTAGGGTTAGGGTGGGGTTAGTCAGAGGGGAACTGGCCCCCACAGTGAGTCTGGTTTAGGGTTAGGGTGGGGTTATCAGAGGGGAATTGGCCCCCACAGTGAGTCTGGTTTAGGGTTAGGGTGGGTTTAGTCAGAGGGGATCTGGCCCCAACAGTGAGTCTGGTTTAGGGTTAGGGTGGGGTTAGTCAGAGGGGAACTGGTCCCCACAGTGAGTCTGGTTTAGGGTTAGGGTGGGGTTAGTCAGAGGGGAACTGGTCCCCACAGTGAGTCTGGTTTAGGGTTAGGGTGGGGTTGGTCAGAGGGGAACTGGCCCCCACAGTGAGTCTGGTTTAGGGTTAGGGTGGGGTTAGTCAGAGGGGAACTGGTCCCCACAGTGAGTCTGGGTTAGGGTGGGGTTGGTCAGAGGGGAACTGGCCCCCACAGTGAGTCTGGTTTAGGGTTAGGGTGGGGTTAGTCAGAGGGGAACTGCCCCCACAGTGAGTCTGGTTTAGGGTTAGGGTGGGGTTAGTCAGAGGGGAACTGGTCCCCACAGTGAGTCTGGTTTAGGGTTAGGGTGGGGTTGGTCAGAGGGGAACTGGTCCCCACAGTGAGTCTGGTTTAGGATTAGGGTGGGGTTGGTCAGAAGGGAACTGGTCCCCACAGTGAGTCTGGTTTAGGGTTAGGGTGGGGTTGGTCAGAGGGGAACTGGTCCCCACAGTGAGTCTGGTTTATGGTTAGGGTGGGGTTGGTCAGAGGGAAACTGGCCGCCACAGTGAGTCTGGTTTAGGGTTAGGGTGGGGTTGGTCAGAGGGGAACTGGCCCCGACAGTGAGTCTGGTTTAGGGTTAGGGTGGGGTTGGTCAGAGGGGAACTGGCCCCCACAGTGAGTCTGGTATCTCACAAGGTTATTTTTCTCCATTAATCAACATCTGATGGAGTTTTTTGTTCCTTGCCACAGTCGCCTTCAGCTTACTCACTGGGGTTATTAATACAATTATTATTTAATTACTTATTTTTAAACACGATTAACAATCGTATTTGATCTAATTACACAGTGAGGATTCATCGACATTATAGACATTACAGATTTATCTTCTGTTAATGTCTGATCTTCTGTAAAGCTGCATTGAAACGATGTGTGTTTTGAAAGGCACTATACAAATAAAATTGACGACTGGTCAGAGTGGATTGTAAGGGGGGTTACTACACTCTGTGGCCTATAGAAGAACGGAGTGTTCAGATGTATGGTTCAACATTTTGGGATTCTCAGATCTCAGTTTTATAGGTATTTACAGCTGGGCCACTTGCTCTGTACTATTTTTGGGAGTAAAGCGGCAGATACTCTGGGAGGGGTGATTACTGTAACGTTCCATGTTGTCTCTTGTTTCTGTACTTTCACTCTCGCTCCATATTGTCTATGTTTCTGGCACTTGTTTAACTCCATATTGCACTCTTATTTTGAAACCAGTCTTGTCATGTCCTGTTTCCCCTCCTTGTTCATGTGTCTGTTTTTCATTGGTTCATTGTTTGATTGCTTGTTTATCAGTTCTAGTTTTGTCATTGGCTTTAGTTAATCACCTTATTAAGTCCTCTTTGTCTATTGGCTGTTGTTTCCCCTGTTCATGTATTTAAGTCCTCATGTTTCCCTTGTACCTGGTCAAGTTGTATTGTTGTAACCTTTACCCTTGCCTGATGTTACCCTGATGTTCCCTAGTCCAAGCCATAGCCTGTCTTTGTTCTAAGTTCCTGTCTTGTTCCTGTTTCACCACTATCTTCAATAAAGCTGCACTTGGATCCTTACTCCTCACCGTCATCCTTGACTGCATCCTCAAATCGTTACAGAATACTTGACCCTAACCATGGACCCAGCAGCTCTGACAGCGCAGCAAGCTAGTTTCCAGCTTCTCTGCCTCAAACAGGAGGACCGCCCGATTGAGGTCCACGTTTCTGAGTTTCTGGAGCTGGCAAACTCTTCGGATTTCCCTGACTACAGCTTGATGGTATTCTTCAGGGCAAATCTTGACCCCTTGTTAAAGGAGCGGCTACCACCAGCGACTCCTGGCTGGACGCTCATCGACTTCCTCGATGAGACCCTGAGGATCTGTGGCTCTCCTTTGACCGTGGGTGTTGCGGAGGAGGACGCTATCTCACCCCCCACAGTGGTCACCTCCCAGCCTTCCATGACTCCTTCCTCCACGCCTGCTACGGCCAACGTGCCCCCAGCCTTGTCTGTCCCTGGGCCAACGTTGACAACCCCGTCCGCCAGGAGGAGGAGGAGAAGAGGGAAGGCTTCAGCTCCTCAGTCTCTGCCTGCCACGGCCAACGAGCCAACGCCCACGCCTGCCACGACCAACGAGCCAACGCCCACGCCTGCCACGGCCAACGAGCTGGAAGTCTCGTCCGTCCCAGAGCCGGCGTTGCCAGCCTCGTCCGTCCCAGAGCCGGCGTTGCCAGCCTCGTCCGTCCCAGAGCCGGCGTTGCCAGCCTCCTCTGCCAGGAAGAGGAGGAGAAGAGGAGGGGCTTCCGCTCGCCAGTCTCCGCCTTCCATGATCGTCCAAGAGCCTGAGCCCACGCCTGTAGCCTCGACCGTCCAAGAGCCAGAGCCAGCGCCTGTAGCCTCGACCGTCCAAGAGCCAGAGCCAGCGCCTGTAGCCTAGACCGTCCAAGAGCCAGAGCCAGCGCCTGTAGCCTCGACCGTCCAAGAGCCAGAGCCAGCGCCAGTAGCCTCGACCGTCCAAGAGCCAGAGCCAGCGCCTGTAGCCTCGACCGTCCAAGAGCCAGAGCCAGCGCCTGTAGCCTCGACCGTCCAAAAGCCAGAGCCAGCGCCTGTAGCCTCGACCGTCCAAGAGCCAGAGCCTGTAGCCTCGACTGTCCAAGAGCCAGAGCCAGCGCCTGTAGCCTCGACCGTCCAAGAGCCACCGCTTCCCGAGCCTTCCACGGCTCCGCCCCTTGAGCCTTCCTCGGCTCCACCCCTTGAGCCTCCCACGGCTCCGCCCCTTGAGCCTCCCGAGCTTTCCAGAGCTCCGCCTCCCGAGCTTTCCAGACCACAGTCACCAGAGCCTGCCACGCCTCAGTCACCAGAGCCTGCCACGCCTCAGTCACCTGAGCCTTCCACGCCTCAGTCACCTGAGCCTTCCACGCCTCAGTCACCTGAGCCTTCCACGCCTCAGTCACCTGACCCTTCCACGGCTCCACCTCCAGACCCTTCCTCGGCTCTGCCTTCTACGGCTCTGCCTGCTCCGCCTTCTACGGCTTTGCCAGCGCCTACTCAGCCCTCCAGGCCCCCAGAGCCCTCAAGGCCCCCAGAGCCTTCAAGGCCGCCAGAGCCTCTCAAGTCTCCGCCTCTGAGGACTGCCTCGGCTCTGCCTGCGCCTGCTCCACCACCAGACCCTTCCACGGCTCCGCCTCCAGACCCTTCCTCGGCTCTGCCTTCAACGGCTCTGCCTGCTCCGCCTTCTACGGCTTGGCCAGCGCCTGCTCAGCCCTCAAGGCCCCCAGTGCCCTCAAGGCCCCCAGAGCCTTCCAAGCCCACAGAGCCCTCAAGGCCCACAGAGCCTTCCAAGACCACAGAGCCTTCCAAGCCCACAGAGCTTTCCAAGCCCATTGAGCCTTCCTTGGCACCGCCCGCTTCCCTTGAGACGCCTTCCTGGCCTTCTGACCATGTCCTGTGGCCTCCTCCCTGGCCTTCTGACCATGTCCTGTGGCCTCCTCCCTGGCCTTCTGACCCTGTCCTGTGGCCTCCTCCCTGGCCTTCTGACCCTGTCCTGTGGCCTCCTCCCTGGCCTTCTGACCCTGTCCAGTGGCCTCCTCCCTGGCCTTCTGACCATGTCTTGCGGCCTCCTCCCTGGCCTTCTGACCATGTCTTGCGGCCTCCTCCCTGGCCTTCTGACCATGTCTTGCGGCCTCCTCCCTGGCCTTCTGACCATGTCTTGCGGCCCTCTCCTTGGCCTCCTGACCCTGTCCCAGTCCTGAGGCCATCTCCTAGGCCTCCTGACCCTGCCCTAGCCCTGTGGCCATCCCTTAGACCCCCTTACCCGATCCCTGCCCTACGGCCACCTCCTCGGCCTCCTGACCCGGTCCCTGCCCTACGGCCACCTTCCTGGCCACCTGACCCAGTCCCTACCCTACGGCCATCTCCCTGGCCTCCTGACCCAGTCCCTGCCCTATGGCTGCCTCCTTGGCCCCCCCCCGACCCAGTCTTGTGCCTCCCAGACTTCCCGACCCGGTCCCCGCCTTCAAGTCCTCCCCTGGGCATCTGCCTGTCCTCCTTGGTCTCCTGGCCGCCCTCTCGTTCTGTTATGGTCTCCATGTCCTTGTCTTGTTTCTCTGTGCCCTCTTGTGCTGCCTGTTTGCCTTTCCTTATTTGTTTTGTTAGGAGCGTCTGGAATCCGCTCCTTAGAGGGGGGCTTCTGTAACGTTCCATGTTGTCTCTTGTTTCTGTACTTTCACTCTCACTCCATATTGTCTAAGTTTCTGGCACTTGTTTAACTCCATATTGCACTCTTATTTTGAAACCAGTCTTGTCATGTCCTGTTTCCCCTCCTTGTTCATGTGTCTGTTTTTCATTGGTTCATTGTTTGATTGCTTGTTTATCAGTTCTAGTTTTGTCATTGGCTTTAGTTAATCACCTTATTAAGTCCTGTTTGTCTATTGGCTGTTGTTTCCCCTGTTCATGTATTTAAGTCCTCATGTTTCCCTTGTACCTGGTCAAGTTGTATTGTTGTAACCTTTACCCTTGCCTGATGTTACCCTGATGTTCCCTAGTCCAAGCCATAGCCTGTCTTTGTTCTAAGTTCCTGTCTTGTTCCTGTTTCACCACTATCTTCAATAAAGCTGCACTTGGATCCTTACTCCTCACCGTCATCCTTGACTGCATCCTCAAATCGTTACAATTACTGCTTTTGGAAAAGGTCAAGAGGCATCAGTGTATTACTCCCTGATAATTCAGAGTCTGAGGGACAGAGCTTCAACTTCTCTCAAGAGATTATGGGAGAAAGATTTAAACTTCGTATTGGAGGAGGAAGTGTGGACTAGGATTCTAAAAAACATCAAGTCTACATCTAGAGACGCAAGGTTTCGCCTTATGTAATTAAACATTTTACATCGATTCTAATGTAAATATTGTAGATTGTATAGGCTTGGTCTTAAAGACACACCCACCTGCTGGTGATGAAGATGGAGACACAACCCACTGGGGGGGGATGTTAAGATCGAAGAATTTTGGTTGAAGTTTCAGAGTTGTTTGTGTGATGTTTTGGGCACTCAAATTTTACTTTGCCCCAGACTTGGGCGATGGGACAGTCATAAATTTGGGGGACAAACATGGTTCTGACCAGTATTATGATTGGCAGACAAATTATTTTAAGGGGTTGGAAGTCGGACATAGCGCCATCATTTCCAGAGTGTTGTGTGGAGATGGGGAGGGTGACAGGGGAAGGGATTGGGGGGGTCTAGTTTAATTATGTCTGTTAATTATATATTAATTTTAGACTTTTTTTATATATATATATATATATATATATATATATATATATATTTATATATATATATATATTTATTTATTTATTTATTTATTTTTGTGTGTACTATTTTGTGACCACAGGAGTTCATTGGAGGTTAGGGTGGGGTTGGTGAGGGATATTAGTGAGGGTTAAATGTTAAATGTTGATACAGTGTTTGTTTTTTTCAGTTTTTTTTTTTTTTTTAAATCAATTAAAAAAAAAACAATTACAAAAAAAAGTAGAGAGCTTCTGAATTAGCTCTAACCATAAGTGCCTCAGATCCTTTGTGATTTTTTTTTTTTTAATTTCAATTAAGAAGGCAATATTCTTTTATTTCTATTATTAAAATCAATAATTTCCAGTCATTTGAAAATATTTTTTACATTAAGAACAGCATATGCACAAACAGGACCAACTTTACACTCACTGAGCACATTATTAGGAACAGTATGGTCCTAATGAAGTGCCTGACATATTCTTCTGCTGTTGTGGATCCTCCACGAATAGTATACAAGTGCGCCCAATATATGACAGTTTGTTGTTAGGGCAGACCAATCACCTGAAAGCTCGGTATATTTGTTTCTATCTGTCCCCAACGGCAACTATAGATGTGGACAATGTGTCCTATGTAATTTCACAACAAAATGTCACTTTTTTTTAAGTTTAAAAAATAAAGGAGTAATTTCATTTATTTAATTATTTTTAATCCATTGCTGTTCACTGATACACAGGGATTGAACAGGTTAAGACATATCTCTCTCTCTCTCTCTCTCTCTCTCTCTCTCTCTCTATATATATATATATACACTCAATAACCTCTGTCCAAATGGGCTTAATGTAGATTTTGTTTTTGGATGCTTTACGTGTTTGAATATTAGGAATTATGAACTTCTTTCCAATGTAATTTGCTTAAGTGTTTTGATCGGTTTCTCACCCAAAACAACTGTATAATTTCAGAAGACATTGATTAACCCACTGAATTACTTTCTTCAAAATATCTTTATGTTCCACAGAAGAAAGTCATAGGAGTTTGAGAAGGCATGGGGGTGAGTAAATAATAGAATTATAAATTTGGGATGAACTATTCCTTTAAAAGTTTTGTGAAAAAAGTTTAAATGGAGTGATTAATCTAACCCTTTCCAGACGTGTACACAGTATAGTAGCCTACAACACAGCCTTGATTAGTTATTGAATTTGTTTATTAGTTCAGTGATATGATGCTAACAATTAGAAAATTGTATTCCCAACAAATAACATCCTGGTTTATCCATCCAGCCACACATGTTTTATCCACAAAGATTTTAGTTAGAAGCAACAAAAACTGTGAAGGCTTATTGTATTTGCTCAAACTAACAAGGAAAGGGTTATTCTTGGCCCGACCTATTCAAAATGTCTTCCGTGGCACAAGATGCGAAACATGTTCCTGCTGCTAGTCAGCACACTCACAAGTACACATTTCTGTTGTTTTCAAATACTGATTTCATTTCCAATAGAATGGCTTCTGACTGACAACAAAAGAAAGATTCAGAGAAGTTCAAACATGTATCTGGCCTTCCTTTTCTTTAACAGAATTTAATTCATGACCTTTTGGCTATTTGTCCAGTGGTCAGCACTGCTCCCTCACTGGCTGGAGAAATTACCTCTCGTCTTTGAAGTGTCTGCCCTGGATGCAGAGGTAATAAGCCACTCCAGTAAATTAGCATCAAAAGACAGACTGATGATACAGACGTCCAGCTGCACGAGCAGCGCTAATGATCCACAGATCAATAAATGATTGGTTATGTTTAACCCGTATTTGTGTGTAACCCGCCGATTTTTCACAATGGACCCTTTGTACAGAGTTTAGTAGACTAGATCTGTTGCTCTGTAATAGTAGTTTTTCTTTTGCAAAATAAACACTGCAATAACATTTGCTAATGTCTCTTTTACCTCTACACACCAGCTATGACATCATGAAATCTCCCAAAGCAAGGAAAAAACAACACTCAACTTACATCTGAGGACAACTTACAAACAAGTAGCGTGGTCATACTGCAGCCTTGTATGTGCCCAATTTTATAAGAAACACACACAAGTAGAAAGTCTTGATATAAAGCTGTAAATCAGTTGATTCATATGCTGCTCATTTGGGTTTGATCACTGGTGCAGCTTTGGCTTGATGGATGCGTCCTCCACCTACTGGCCACGGGACTTCCTCTCACGGGTCACGTCCTGTCTGCCCCCGTCCACTGCACACTTCCACAACATGTCCAGGGTCTCTGCCCCGGCCCCCTCTAAACTACGCCAGGCGCCGTGCAGTGCTGGTGGTCAGTGCCTGGAGTTTTTAAGACCAGCTGCAGGATGCTGGCTCATTATAGATTACGAATGTTAAATCAGTTCTGAACAGCCATTAACCAAATATAGGCCAAACACTTTATTGAAATGATATTCATGCAAATGCATCAATGCAAACGCATTGTCTGTCACCAAAATAAGTCTGTGTTTTCAATTATTCCCCCCCAAAAAAACCTTTCTCTTATGAGCAGGTCCACAACAGCTGAACTCTGTTATGATGGCGGAAATCATCAGCGCTTTCTGTAAAGTTTTACACGCTGCACTCCAGGGACGTACCCACGGGGTTGGCCCAAGTCACTGCCCCTTTTGACCACAAGGGATGAGGTGCCCCTCTGGGTGGAATACATTTATTTATTTTTTACTTTAATTTATTAAAAGCTTTGAAAAGAATGTGATGGTTTTGTGGCGTTTTTGTCAGTGTAAAATGTCGCTGTTTACTTTATTGCAATGTTTTACATTAATCGGGTCTCCAGATGTGCATTATTAATCATATCATATAAACGTCTCATATTTCTCCTTTTGCACCTATGTGATATCAAAAAAATGCCTCCCCAGATAAAAATGTTTGATTGCTTGTTTAATCACATGCCCATGCAAACAGAGTTCAATCTGGCTCACGGGATGCTTTGGGGAAAATATAAAGGTTCGCAATACAACAACAACAAAAAAATTTCAACAACAACAAAAACATTTTTCACTACACGATGCATAGATGCTGGATCTGTGAGTGACTCAGTTGTCTCAGAGAAATACAGAACATTTCACACTTTAAACTTTGTCCAAATCGCTTGAGGCGCGATCACATTTACCTTCGAACGGCGGAATTCTGTGGAAACACTGCTTAATTCATGTTGTAGAACAAAATGTCCACGTTTGGTCAAATAATGTTTACCACAGACCTTATATTACTCAAGTTCCAAAAGCCCATAGGAAAATCCCATGGTGCAATTTCTTCCGGGTTTGTGGACTACAAGCTGAACAGCTCTATGTGATGACATCAGAGGCGAAGAAAATGTGTCCATTGAATTTTTTTGCCGTCTCGTACGAGGAGAGAGGCATTGCACTAAGAAACACATTTTAAACATCTTAAAATCCATTTTAGCAGCATTCCAAAAATGATTGAAGCAGGTTAATGGTTAGTCATTAAAGTGCCCAGCTGCTTAACAGCGGCTTCCCATTCAGACAGGTCAGTGCCATGTGCAGAGCTGACACAATGATTACACTGCCACCCTGTGGTGGCATAGATAACTGCATTGAACATTATACTAATTCGTCAGAGAAACTTGGCAGAAAAAAATCCTGACAATATGCCGTAATCCCAAACCTTATTTGATGATTTCAAAATTCGAAAGTGTCAAAAATAAAAAGCGCTTTTTAAAACTTCCAACAATAATGTCTGCTGTACATTGTTTGAAAAAGTACACACATGTGGTTTAGAAAGGAAAGATAATAATACTTAATAAAACGCCACTGGCTCCAAGGAATATTTATTTGAGCAAAAGTTGACAAAGGAAATAATTATAATAGACAGCATTACATAACAGTGATTACTAATGAATGCTTGCTTTAGGAGAGATTAATAATCAATGTCTTTATTTGTTTTAGAATGTCCCCTGATCCTTCGCAACATTTAATGTAGGCCTACCAACAGCATCATGAAACATCTGTCCGTTTGCAGAAAGACCCCCAAAAAGAAACCCAAAAGCTGCATGTACTGTTCTTCACGGTGGAATCGGTCGCGAATGTTCTGCTGAACAATAATGAGCATCCGTCAATGTAATTCAAGTCGGGATGTGCACAACTGCATATTTTCAGAAACGAGGAGTCGGTGGGTTTTCTGAATGACTGTCGTGTCAGACGTGTTTCTTAGGGGGAGGGCGTTCACAAAGGACGCATTGTTGTGTTCAAAAACAGTTGGATGGGGTAGGGCCGAATGGAACAGAAGACAGGGGCTTTAAGACGCGTTTTTAAAGTTAAACTATTTAACTCCACAAGTTGTCGTAAAAGCCCAATGATCAAGCAGCCAAAGGCGCGAGACTGCATGAGTACAGACAACACTAAACGGCGCAGACTAAATGAAAGAACGCGCACATACAGTTAGAGACTGGGGTCTGGGGAACCCCCGGGGGGCCACACGGAAAACATTTTCCAGAATCAATTGAAAGGTTTTCCAAAAATGTATTTAAGGCTGACAAAGTTTGTTATTAGTCACTTTTATTAAGTCAATATTAGTTACTTTTTCTGCTTTGGAAAGATAACCATTGTGAAAAGCACTGTATAAATAAATTAGAATTGAATGAAATGTTTCTCTTCAGGTTAATATTCCCAACATAGTTCTAGTATTGGGTTTAAAAAAAAAAAAAAAAAAGATACGGTAAACTTAATATAAAATATTTTGCAGATAATAATTACATTTTCTTTGACCTTCCAATGATGACACTATAAATGTAATTTAATTTTGGAAACATGCATTTATAACATCATGCTTAATATTTTCCACACACAAAATACAAAGGAGTCTTCGTTCATGAAAACTAATTTTAGCAATGGGTCCCTTGCAAGGGGAGTCACATCTGGGGCCTTCCAGTGCTAAATGCTGCAAGTACATGAAAATCCTCCCAGAGAAGGTGCATCTCTCAAGTCCCCTTATAGCACCACTGCTATGAATATTAAAATATAAAGCCAAAAATAATAATAAATCCAGATGGCCTCACTAATCAACTAGTTGCTTAGTAAATGACTAGTCAACCATGCTGACCCATCTTTAATTTTAAGTACTAAATACATCATAATATAATGAAATAGTACAAGCGGAATCAATTAACAAAGTAACAATATGAAATGTAATAAATCAAGTGCACAATTATGAAAATGTTTCATTGATGTAAAAACTCACATGAATTCCAACCCGACTCGTCACACTGCAAAAACATCAAATACAAAATTGGCTCAGATTGGAACTGATTGTCCTCTCAGTCATCCAAAAACTCATCCAAGATTTTTTTTTTTAAAAAATTTGATTTGGGTCACACGTTGTGAACGTAGCCTATGATTAGAATAACAACTATTCTAAAAGGATCATTCTGCTAAACATGCAAACAACCAAAACCAAATCCCAAACTCAAACTAGTCCACCATTGTTACATCACATCTCTGCAAAAACACAAGAGAAAAGAAACAGTAAGTCCCCATTAAAAACACAAGTGCTCAACAAGGGCATGGAAAAAGCAGCACACACTGGGGCCCTTGGTTTCTCCTGAATAATATAAACCACATGGAGCGAGAGAAGAGCTCATTTCCAGGACTGATATGTACTGTAAGGGGAACCCAAAAAGCCGTTGGTGGTTTTAGGAAGCTTGGGCCGGCTCGGAGCCGAGTGGATGTGAGGTATTGACTACATACAAAGGAGTTACACTGATAACTCCACTTTGATTTCAGAAAACCCCAGGCACGTCTATGGGTGAATCTCATGAAATATCAAAGTAATCTCACATTGCCAAAAATGGGCTTAATTTGTACCCCAACAACTATGTCAATTACAAACAAAACTGCATACGGGTATAATAGCACTACTGATGGCAGATGTATCTTTGCCTGTGACAGTCACTGCTGTTCCGAGCTCCTGCTAAACTGCCTCCAATGAAAGACCTTTAGAAAAGCTGTGTTTTTAATCACTATCCTACTCTGAATTACAGTTGCATTGCTCCACCCACCTCAAAAACTCTCACACGCAAAAGCCATTTCATGTTTGACTCAAATGAATACCCACATCAGTCTATAACCCATCACTGATGCCGTTTATAAAAACCTGAGCACCAAAGTGAGTGCAAACGGAAGACCATGGAAAAAAACAAAACAATGGAGAACAGATAAAGAGGGAAACGGGTCCCTCGCGTGCCGAGAGCTCTCTCGTGAGCAGACGTAGCACATTCTCTCGCCACATGGTGTAACTGAATGCCTGGCCTTCAAATTCACTTCTTCTGTCTAATAGGGTGTATCAGGATTTATCGCAGTGGGACAAAAGACTCGAGCAGATCTTCAGCCGCTTTCGTCCATGATTCATGCGTCACTGACAGGTGGTAGCAGAACAAGGGAATGAAGTTTAATTCCTCTTGCATTATTAGGATAAATGGGATTTCAGTGTGTACGGAATGCCATAATCACATCATCAGAGAGGAACAGAGAGCAGGAGAAGATGGCAAGGACTTGGAGTTCGGTTCACGTCTTCAACGAGTCTGGAATGTGATGGCAGCTCCTCTTGTTTAGAAAAAGATAAAACACAAAAATTCCTCAAATGCTCCAAAAATTAGTAAATGAAATTCTCTTCATGTTTGATGTCTGTCCAAGTCTGTGAAGCTGTTCTCCGAGAAGTGACTATTGCCATACATGAAGTTACTCTCTTGCCAGCATAAGTTTCTTTAACCACCTGATTCTGACAAACTGCCACGCATGGATCTCTTTAAAACACACTCACCTGTGCTGCTGCAACACACATCAGAGCTGATCGGAGCGGAGGTCATTTACCTGCACAGGCAGAAGTGACTTACAGAAAAGAAATGTTTGCAGATCCAAACTGAAAAGGGACAGC
The DNA here is from genome assembly GCA_032164185.1 of Moxostoma hubbsi. Taxonomy (NCBI): domain Eukaryota; kingdom Metazoa; phylum Chordata; class Actinopteri; order Cypriniformes; family Catostomidae; genus Moxostoma; species Moxostoma hubbsi. The sequence continues at coordinate 25,023,577 of JAVLUX010000044.1, read as the reverse complement.
CGGCAACTTCCATTAAAAATCATAGCAACAAATATGAGAAATGTCTGTTAAAACCCCTGATGTCTTGAAGATCTTTAACAAGTTTAAAAAATAAATACTGTAATGGTTTTAAAACTCAACATTCATAGCTCATCAGCACCACCTTGTGGCCAAATCAAATTCTCCTCAAGACCAAAAAATCTATCATTTTATTGCACATGTCTAGCAATAACTCTCATTAAATGTTTAAAGTATCCTAAACTCTTTCTAAAGCAGCAACTTGTGGTGGTGTGGCGTAGCACTCAAAGCCAGAATAAAAGCTGGCCAGTTCAAGCCCCACAAAGAATAAAACACGAGGTCATTGAGCAGGACATTTCATCTCGGTTTACTGCAGGACGACTAAACATACAATACATGACCTCGCTCACATGCACCTCAGAAAACGATTAATTCCAGTGTTTTTGCAGAAAGCGGCATTCTGAAATGTCTTGTAAACCTAAATGGTGCTTCCCTTACATCACTTAAGGAACTAAGAGAAAGTGATTTAACGCACCTAGTTTTCTTAAGGAGAACGCAGCTTAAGCCAAACATATACTTCAGTTAGATGCGAACACTAGATGTGTGATGTAAATTGTCACCAGCAGTGTTCTCCGACACGGAACACGTGCGGCCTGTTACTTCAGTTTTGATGCAAATGCTAAACGTCTACATACAGACTAATGCTCAGCCTTTCAAATGATCCTTCAGTTGACTGTGACAACTCATATGTGATACTGGACTTTTCCTCTTCAAGAGTTTAGACATAAATATGTTTTTATATTCCTTCAGACTTGAGCTATATAAATGCAGGTACAGGATCTCCTGACCTCCTCCCGCGCACACACACACACGCGCACGTGTTCTTGATGTGCACATCCACTGTTGTTGTTTCCACATTTCTCCTGTTGTTTAGTGGCCATTACATTTTAGAGTACAGGAGGAGAGCAAGAGACACATTTTTTTTTAAATAAAATAAAAAAAAATACCCACATCTTCCCTCCTAGATGCATTTTATTATTTTCAACTGTCTGTCTTTACTTTGAAAATAAGTGCAAAATGTAAAATAAAAAAAAGCGAATGGATGAACATGCACAATAGTGATAGAAATCTGAGGATGCACATTAGAAGCTCAGATACAGGTACTGCACAAAAAAACTATAGTAAGGGAAAGTACTTTTTAGTCATTTACGTTTGTGCGCTTTATTATCATTCAGTAAATACGCTGACATAATGATTGATACATGTCATGAAATCAGAAAGTCTCATCTCGAAATCCGAACACAAGTGGTCAAAAGAGACGACCAGGTGTTACAGTGATGTGTGTCGCTTGTACACTTATGATCAGATCACCCAAAACACATCTTAACACCAGGTGAACACAGGGCCTCGTTTGGGACGAATGGTTGTGTAGTTGATATGCCCAGTCTGCAATCAGTCCTGTAATGTGTTCACCACCACAATGTAAAAAAGGTGCCGACTGCAATTAGTGAAGCATACATTAGGCTTAACCGAAGTATACTTTGGGCTTGACTCTCACAAGAAGTGAATCGTGCGCATTCTCGCGTGCTCTCTCTCGCTCTCTCTCTCTCTCTCTCTCTCTCTCTCTCTCTCTCTGCTAAGATTGCAGAGAACGGACTTCCATTCTTATGAAGACCTTCGAAGAATGAACGCCGAAGGACAGGAGGAACTCAATGCATCGATTGCGAGCTTTGAGATACCATCTTCCTGTTCCGTTATTGCCCGTCCCAGCACATTTAAAGCAGTGAGAAAACTACTGGCATTATCACTCATTAGTGACATTATTATCATCACACCGGTGAGGTTATGCAGGACTAGGAACACGTTAAAATGAAAACACTTGTTTCCACCATGTGTTCATTACTTCATTAAAATGATGCCAAATGTTGACGGACAATGCAGACTCTCACAAGCTGTCAGATTTTCGTGAGGTTGCAGCAGAAAACTCGAGGGAAAACACAATGATAAATGTACTTCATCTAAAATAGAAAACTCACACACTTGCTCACCGCTCCAACATTTTAATCTAAAACCAAGTGATTCATGTTTTGACTCATTCGAGTTCTGAGGAAGACTCGAAAGTTTTAGATTAAAATGTTGGAGCAGTGAGCAAGTTTTTTTCTATTTTTATCTTTGCTTCTTTTTTGACTCCGCACCTTGCAGTTTGTTTTGGTGTCTGTGGGTTCTTACAAGTAAATGTCCTTCATCTGCCCCCATAGTTTCGCTATGACTTCTGGGACTTCACATGCGTTCTTGCCCACAAGCCACCATCTGATGCTTCCTCAATATTCGACCTGATCAAGAACACAAGGAGTTTTGTGTCATGTTCAGAGAGGAAGGGTCTCATCTCCCTGATGTTATAGAGTGCAAATCTACATGATCGGGCAGTTTATGAATTGTGGTTGGTGAAATTTAGTTGGTTGCCAATGTTGTCCCTAGATTTCTGATCGTTTTGGAATTAGTTGAACATAAACTGCTAAATGACTACGTACTAGCAGGGGTGTAAAGTAACGCATTCCAAATACTCACATTACTGTAATTAACTACTTTTCCCAAGAATTGTAGTTCAAGTAGTTTACAAATTGTATAATTTACTTGAGTACATTTTAAGTGCTGTAACTGTACTTTTACTGCGCTATTTTCCCACCATCTGTGTTCGCTACTTCCCTGTCCTAATTTTATTTTTATCTATCAACATAATTGGCTACAAGACTCTCATGACTACCTTCAAATCAAATCACACATAAAAAAAACTTGAATGGCAGCTGCAGATCTCAACCTCGTATATTCTCAGTGAAAAAGGTGAATTGCTTGATCGTGTTATGTGAGTTTAACTTGCTCAAGCCAGATATCAGCATTAATCCTGCCTCTAGTTTGAAGAAAGATATCGAGGTAAATTTTAATTTTTCTGTTTACTAGATTCTGTGTGTCTATAATGTAGCCTGTAACTTAACTATCACTGAGATTATTGGGCTGCTGTGAGAAATGAATGCAATGTTATCAATGGGGCTGATTAGCACTGATTCACTTGCATTGTATGGACCAAAAGAACTGAGATATTCTTCTAAAAATAATTAATTTGTGTTCCACAGAAGAAAGTCATACACATCTGGAAGGCATGAGGGTGAGTAAATGTTGAGAGAATTATTCCTTTTTAAGTGTGATGTAGCCCCTGTACCAAACAACTGCTCTACCTCCTCTATTGTGCAGGAAATTATGTGCAAAGTGATCCTGCTTATTCAGCATTTTATTGCATTCCTTACATTGTTTGAACATGTCTTATGCACAATAATAACGCTCTGTCGACATTAAGGGAAATAAACTGATTTTAATGTAATTGTTTCATACATTATGATATAAAATGGTGATCAGTGTATTGAAAATAACTTTTTTTTTTATCTTTTCATTTCTGTTATCATGTGTCCCTTTTATTTTTTGGAATGAGATTCATGTCGTGTTTATCATAGATAAGTGATGTATTTTAAAAGTTGGCATAAAGTGTTCATTATAATGGGGCATAGGTTTTGCAACTCAGTACTCAATACTCACTACGCATGAGTACTTTTAAATGAGTTACTCTTTTACTCTTACTGGAGTAGTTTTTAGGACAGCTACTTTTACTCTAATCGCACTACATTTTTTGGGAAGTAACAGTACTTCTACTAGAGTATGATTTTTAAGTACTCTTTCCATCACTGATAGTAACCGTTGCCAAGCTGTGATTGGTCAATAGACAATTTGGGCAATGCTTTAGTAAAAGGTTTGAGAAAGCAGAGACAAATGTTACCATCTTTCCAATGTTATTTTCAATGTTACTTTCAAGATTTCTACAAGCTTCAAAATTGAAATAAATGCAATATTTTAGATTTTTTTAAAAATGTATTATGGAGGCACTAATGCTTTGGAAAATAGCAATGAATTAATTATCAGAGGTACCTTTTTATATGCTTGCGTTTTTAGGGTTAATATATCTCAACATTGTTCCATCAAATCAGGGTTTCCCAACCGTTTTAATCCATGTCTCCTGAAGCCATCTTTCAACAGATCTTATCTCTTCAGAAGACATGGATTAAACCACTGGAGTCATATGGATTACCTATTTTTGAAGCTTGAAAGTGTTTGACCCCACTGAATTGCAAAATTTCTTTGTGTTCTGTAGAAGAATGAAAGTCATTATGGGTATAACATTAACTTTTTTATTGAACCTGAAATATTCCTTTAAGTGACCTCAACTCAATGCCAAACATGTTCTGTTTACAAAGAAACAAACCTTCTGACTGATAATATGATTACATGATTTAAAGTTTGATCTGTTTTTAGTTGTGAGCACTTTTACAATGACATCAACATCTATAGTTTTAATGAATGATATGGATCCTTTATCTCTGTAGGACGAGTGGTTTATGTCATTGACAAACAGTCTATGGTACAGTTTATTGTTCATTCATAATTCAACAAAAAATGCATACAATATTTTTTACATAATCAGCAGACAGCATTTTATTTTCTTCCCTTCTGCACCGCTCAAAGGTTCCATTTCAAATTGTCCCAGGAAGTCTGTTGAGCTGAATGTCTGAGAGAACAACATTACCACTGGTGAGAAATACATTTGAGTACTTTTTGTTATTTTATCTATTTTGCCCTAACTGGTTGTCGTATTTTGACTTCAATTTTATTCCAAGAATCAAAAAGAAGAAAAGACTTCTCTTCATGCCAACAATACCCTCTGCCAGGAGGTTGGTCATTTTTTAATATTGAACCACTTAAATCTGTGTTGTGGATTGACCGGTAATGATGTTGGTAATATCATTTACTTATAATAATGCACCCAGAAAACATGGGAAAAGATGAAACACGTTTCCAGGAGCACACCACAGCTAAACACATTCAACCAAAGCAGACGGTGCTGATTCAAAGAGAGAAATCAAACTTCATTCAAGAGAAACTAAGAGGAAATGGTGATGTTTTCATTTCTTGTGAGTATTTGGCGTTTGTGGTTTTATTATCATTTACAAAAATGTAATGATTAATTATGCTGCATTTCTATGTTTCTATGAGTTTGTATGTATATTGTTGGTTTTTGGCAGAGACTTTCACTAAACTTAGAGAACACATGAAGTTCTGGCCATTGACCTCATCGGAGTGATGAGATGTGGAAGGGAACATTTGATCAAACCCACTTAACCATTTAAACCGTTTTTATTATGCAAAAAAGGGTTTCAGCATTGCAGCATTACTTGTTTGACCATACTTTTTATTTTCTAATTGTATTGTTTTTCCTGAGGTCCACATTTAATGAAGTTTTTTTTTGTTTTTGTTTTTTGTACCAAAAGCAGTCCTAGTTTAGGAATATGATAATTTTCCACCCTGTCTCTGGCCCTCCATATGAAACGCTTAGTTTTTGGCATGTTTCACCTTTAAATCTAAATGGTCACTGTTTGTCTAACATTGGTAACCAGCACAACACCTTGAATGCAGCTCGGTCAGAAGAACATGAACCAACAAATGTAGGATGGCAGGGGAAGAGTCATTTAATTATGAGTAAAGGGATAACTGATTGGACGATTCAGTAATATCCATCAGGAAAGTGCTACCTCATTGGTCAGATGACCACAAATGAGAACCAAAGAAATCAGGTACTGTTCTTCATTAATATGAATGTGTCTTCTCTTGCCATCCCATGTTTTGGAAATCTCCCCCAACAGACGCATTCTGTAAATCAAGTGGAAAGTGACTAGTTGACTTCAGGCTGACAATGTCGAATAATTAGTTATACTAGTCTATGCAACCCCTAATATATACATAGTAAATCAAATTATTTATTTCAAGAGATCACAGAAAAATGTGATTCCTTCCGATACGAGCCCTTTAATACATGTATCTTGTTTACTGTGGTTGATTCCCAGAAGAGCTTCAGCATGTGAACTATTAAAGCTTCTCTGATATGAGCTAATCTCAGAGTGAGTAGCACTTCTCTGTTTTCCAGTCAGATTCCCAGTTCTCTAAAGTGAAGAGGATCGAGCATCTTATCAGCTTTCCCAGGCTGGACACCGCGTCCTCTCGAGATAGACTGAGATGACAGCAGTGAACCACTGAACTCCTTATCAAGTACGGCCTTGTCTAGTGTAGCCATTATTAGAATGTCAATCATGGTCTGCAGTCTTGGAGAATTCTGCTATGAGTATCTCTCCATGGTGGCTAGTGTCAGGAAAGCTAAATGAACTCTGCAGTAATAAACACCCTTCTATTATTTTCTGTATCTCTCTGTAGTTGTGTCCTTGGCTTGCAGACCACTTCCATCATTCTGTTAAAAAGCTGTGACAGATGGCAGCAATTGGACACAGTCACTCAACATTCAGATGTGAGACGAACAAATTGTGGTGGCATTTCTTTTTATTTTCGGTGCTGTTTGAATGGTGTTCAGTTGACAAATCCGAAGACACTGTCACCTAATTACTTTTTCTGCAAACACAGATAATTCCATATTACTAGTAAGCAGGGGTGGAAAGAGTACTTAAAAATCATACTCTAGTAGAAGTACTGTTACTTCCCAAAAAATGTAGTGCGATTAGAGTAAAAGTAGCTGTCCTAAAAACTACTCCAGTAAGAGTAAAAGAGTAACTCATTTAAAAGTACTCATGCGTAGTGAGTATTGAGTACTGAGTTGCAAAACCTATGCCCCATTATAATGAACACTTTATGCCAACTTTTAAAATACATCACTTATCTATGATAAACACGACATGAATCTCATTCCAAAAAATAAAAGGGACACATGATAACAGAAATGAAAAGATAAAAAAAAAAAGTTATTTTCAATACACTGATCACCATTTTATATCATAATGTATGAAACAATTACATTAAAATCAGTTTATTTCCCTTAATGTCGACAGAGCGTTATTATTGTGCATAAGACATGTTCAAACAATGTAAGGAATGCAATAAAATGCTGAATAAGCAGGATCACTTTGCACATAATTTCCTGCACAATAGAGGAGGTAGAGCAGTTGTTTGGTACAGGGGCTACATCACACTTAAAAAGGAATAATTCTCTCAACATTTACTCACCCTCATGCCTTCCAGATGTGTATGACTTTCTTCTGTGCAACACAAATTAATTATTTTTAGAAGAATATCTCAGTTCTTTTGGTCCATACAATGCAAGTGAATCAGTGCTAATCAGCCCCATTGATAACATTGCATTCATTTCTCACAGCAGCCCAATAATCTCAGTGATAGTTAAGTTACAGGCTACATTATAGACACACAGAATCTAGTAAACAGAAAAATTAAAATTTACCTCGATATCTTTCTTCAAACTAGAGGCAGGATTAATGCTGATATCTGGCTGGAGCAAGTTAAACTCACATGACACGATCAAGCAATTCACCTTTTTCACTGAGAATATCCCTTTCAAGTGCAGCTGTAAACTATGTTTGAGGCATTCTTCACAGCCATAACAGTTAGCGCCAGATCTACAGCTGTCGTTCAAGTTTTTAATGTGTGATTTGATTAGATGGAGTCACGAGACTCTCCCTTTCATATCATGTTGATAGATAAAAATAAAATTAGAACAGGGAAGTAGCGAACACAGACGGTGGTAAAATAAGTGCATTAAAAGTAGTTACAGCACGTTTTTAAACTACTTGAAGTACAAATCTTGGGGAAAAGTAGTTACAGTAATGTGAGTATTTGTAATTCATTACTTTACACCCCTGGTTACTATGCAAGAGCCCCCAAGTTTTCCCCAACCAAATTTGCCAACCCAAAAATTCAAGATGAGAGATGTAAATGGTGTAGAACACCATGTGATCAGCTGCATTACTAGCTAAACCAGTTAAAAATTACAAGGAGCACTCATGTTTGCTTCAATGTAAATTAGCCATAGCTGAAACTTAACGTCCCTGGTTTAACCTCTAAAAACTAAATTTTGTTCATCAAAATTACATATTTAAAAAGTATTTTTTCCATGAAAATAATCAATTCATGCCTTAAAATGGCTTGGATATAACTCTACACCTTTTCCTCATTTAGTATGCACAGATCTATGAATATGCAAATTAGTTCCACCTCGATCTCCACTAACCCCTGCACCGCTCGCCTGAATCTCGGGCTCGCTGTGTCCCCAGGATAAATGGATGGAAGCGCATTGGGCTTCATTATATGTTTAATGGCAAAACTTCTGTTTTTGGAAACAAACCCGAGTTTACTCTGGAAGTTTTGCTTGGACATTATGATTTTTCCAAATAAACTGCACCCATTTATTCATTTATCCCAGATCCTTTGGTAATACATGAAGGCTCACCATTTGTCCTTTCAAAACTTTACATCCAAAAACTGAACATGATTTGCAAAATACAGATTCATAGCCACACTTGCTTCTCCTGATACCCCTTGCTTTGCTCTACTGTATGCTAATGATATGGAAATCCCCACCTTGCAAGTTGACGGGATTGGTTCCTTAGGTTTGTGATGTATGAAACCCTGTCTGACTGAATCCTTGTTTTTGAGACTGTCTTTGGTAAACTGCAGTTCCAAGGCAAAAATTCTTAGCCATGGGTTTGCCTGCTGATGTCTTCTAGCATATAAAAAACACCATGTGGACATGTAAACAAGTTTAAAAACTTCATTTTCACTTTTAACAGAACAATTTAAAGTTATAAGTTGTTTCTACATCATTTTAACTCATGAAATGTCAAACCTCAAATGTATAATGTAGGCCAACACTACTCCAGGAGATCTCCTTTTTCAGTCCTGAAGTCCTTGATTATCAGGTGTTTCATTGAAACTCTCTCCTACTGCTGGTTCAGACTGAAACTGATGCACCTTTCCAGAAATGTAAAAAAACTTGTAAGTCTTACAAACTCATCTTTGCTTACTCCATCTCTGCCTTCAGACTTCACAGTAAACATGTCACAACAACGTTTAGAATGTTCATTTTTGGGTGAACTAATCCTTTAACCCTTAAATGCACAAACACGCGTATGCACATACATCTATCATAAATGGCTGAACAAAATGGCCAGATAGTGTAACATTTTCCATATATTTTCAAGACAGATAGATAGTAATAAAATAAAGCATATTTTGATATTTTTTTGTGTTTTATTTTTCATCAAACATAACAATCAGAACAAATCTAGAACAAAAGATTCACTCTGAAGATTGAGATTAAATTGGCTGTCAAACACACATTGAGCTACACATAACACATAATCTACACATGTACGTATGTATTTTCTAAGGCACACGTTGAGTCTAAAAAGTTGCACAACTTTCATAATTTCAGAAGTACACTCAAATGACAATAGTCATATCATACTGTTCATGTTACACTTGCTATAGTTTGCTTCAATGTTGTTTCTCCGTCAGCTAGTAATGTCAAATGTAAATCAAACATCAGCGCCACCTTGAGTAAGAAATAGCGTTTATAATATGTATGTGTACATGCATGTGGAATACTGATAATTCACCACTGTCACACAGAAAATCAACGTGAAATAACAGTCTTTTATATAGCACTCATCTGTGTTGTAATAAATAAACAAATAAATATCCTGTGATAGTAAACTTACAGTATATAAGTATGAAATAAGCATAAAAATATCATTTATGGAAGTTCAATCCCCAAAAAACGATTACATATCTCAGGTCTTTAATGACCCTATACACTTTTGGTACTTAAATAAATGTCAGTTTTGTTTATAATTTTTGTGTTACACTATTTGTAAGAGATATACTGAGGAATTCTAAAAAGGTGTGGGCCAACTCCAAAAAATGGATGAGGTCCCGGGTCTCTAAAGACATGAGGTATGCATTTAAGGGTTAAAGAGTTGATGATTTGATGAATTAAGAAATGAATGATATACAGCTTGACTTGGGGTTAATGTGCTGTACTTGTTCTTGTCCATATTCTCAAACAGCAACAATCAGAAGAGAGAACATGACAAATTTAACATCACTCCCTCATCACTAATTCTACAGTAATACAGCACAAAGTGTAATGTTATAAATTCAAACTAAATAATTACAAAAAAATGAAATATCCATTTATTTCTAGATTTACACTGCTAAATAAGGCTGAAGCGCATCATCAGTTTGTGAAAAATGTTCATTTAATTCAGAACACAAATTCAGCTCCATTTAGCAAGTGTACAAAAAAAAAAAGTCAAGTTTGTTACATCAAATATTATCAGCAAACCCTGATATAGATGACATACTTGTTTAGGGTGGCACTGATCTGTTAGGGCAGGACTAAATGCCACCCCGCACACAGCTCTCAAGTGCACATTTCAATGACCTTGTTTTATCCTGGGCCTGCTCTACAATTATATTATATTTTTCAAAAACAGCAGCGAAGCGTTCAATTCTGGTGACTCTGTGAGCAGCATTTTCTTTTTTGAAATGTTATTTTATTTTAACGATGGGCTGCTCATGATTTCACTAGCTGAATTTAACATCTGCAATTGATAACAATTTGATTGATAGCAATGACAATGTCCACACTTATGAACAATAACAAATCATATCTAAAGCTCTTGAATGGGACGCCCTTCCTGCCGCAATCATCTCTTCTTTCCTGTAACCGGTCCACACTGCTCTTCCCCTTTTTCCTAACAAATATGAAAGATTTCAGTACATTCTCCTGATTTAGTAACATGGCATTTTTCCTTTTATTTCTGACAACAGAATCTTGTCAACATTTAGAAGTACACTGTTGATGATGACTTTAAATCGAGTAGATCTGGAATAAAATCAGCAAAACTTTCATTTTGATTGAAATGCACATTTCACCCCATCTGCCTCACACTTTAGTTTTCCTCAAACTTTCTGTTACAAATAGTGTAATTTGCCAAAATTGAAAAGAAGAGAAAAAGTCTGCTTAAACATCCAAGCAGGTTGCTAATGAGATGAGACAATGTTTGTTTTTAATTAAACTGTAACTACTTAAGTTTACTACCACAGCATATCTTTTAGTTTGCTTATTACTTTATTATTCTATAGGTTGCAGAAAATGAATACAAATTATTAGGGGAGAGACAGAATAATTCTAACGCTTTCCCCCATTTATTCAGAAAATATTAAGCCTGAAAGTGCCTATATATTTAACATGTAAGCAGATAATACCTGTGTGAATTCAATTTAAACCCAATTTAGTTAGAAACAATTAAGATGGATGCACATGATTCATTACGTGTGCTATATTACAGTAATATGAAAACAGTACAGTCCTTTTCAGAAAATTACCTACAATTTCCAGTTTAGAGATCATGAACATGAGCTGCTAAAGATGAATTTAAGGATTAAGAAAATGAAATATGGATCATCCAAAGCGTTCTCTTCCTCTCCTGACTGACTGCTGCACCTCACTCCACCATGTGAAATTAAAAAACGTTGTATGTTCATCTGCATATATAAAACTGTATCACCCCTAGCAAACAGAACAACTGATATTGTATTTTAAAAACCTAGCTAGTAGCCCCCTAAATGACAATCGCGTCAAATATCTTTCCTGGTGATGACTAAATCACATTGTTTGCGATAGAAGCGAGAGATTAACAAGCATTTTTGTACTAACCAGGTCATCTGCCAAGAAAACGTTATCAATCAAATCCAAGCAGAGAAAATATCCTTGAACAAATTCTAAATTAAAATTCAATCAACTACTCATTTATCAGTGGTGGACAGAGTATTTATTTTTTAAATACTTTCAAGTAAAAGTACAGCTACTGAAGAAATAATTCACTTGAGTACAAGTACTGAAAAATATGTCTCAAGAGTAAATAATTTTGACAAAAAAAACTACTTAAAAGTTACTTTATGAAAATGATATTATATATATAGTATATATGCTTCCATTTTTAGAACACAAAGACATTTTTGTTCTAGAAAGAAATTGATGCTTTTCACCAAGGATGCTTTAAATTGATCAAAAATCCTGTCAAAATCATTAATGGCTAATTATTATGTGGGATTTATTCCATTTTTTAATTTACCTATGATGGAAAACATACGGTCACATATTCCTTTCAAAAGCTGTCTAAAGTGTTAATTTGGTACTCAAGAAAATGTTCTTATTATTAAAACAATTGAAAATGGTTGCGCTGCCATGTGGAAATCACATGGTTTTTTTTACCCATTTACTGAGGTATTGAGTTCATACAAGTTGCTTTAAACTTGCAAGTCAAATTTTGTTTTTAAAAATAGGCAAATAGAAACGCATTTCTCCTGAAAGTCTATTTTCTCCTAAAGTCTATTGTTTTAGAGCAATGAAGGCTATTCCATGCATTACTGTTTAAAAAAAATTACAAAAAATAACCAGGATTGAGAGCGAAGTGAACGGCTACATGCACAAGAAAAACACAAGTAAATCACAGTGTCTAGTTTGAGAAACAGACTCCGCACAGGTCCTAAACACCAAAGACCTGCATTGCTGCAAGAGGATTCTTGGACAGACAATTTTAATAAAACATTTATTTAAATAGAAATAGTCATTTGTAACATTCTATAAGTCTCTAAATTGAAGCGTCTCTAAAATAGTTTTTAGAGACTTAGAATGTTACAAATGGCCATTTCTATTTAAATATATGTTGTATTCTTAACATTTTCTGTTAGTCCAGCTAGAGACATTTTTCTAGGATAAATATCTGTTTTTGTGTTACTGATGTGATTCCTGTCAGTCCACTCCATGTAAACAGTCCCTCTCTGGTATCATTGACATACCATGGAATTTACTAGGATTACCAGCTTTACATAATCAAGACAATGAAGTTGAAACAATGGATATATCTTTATTTTACTTTGAAAACAATGGCTATTTTAATGTGCATCATCAGGACCAGAGTACTTCCATTATGCTTTATTGTTTTAATGTAACCTTGATTTAATTATAAAATTGAAATTATTTTCTGTGATAATCGACATTACTCCACAAATGCAGCTGAAAGAGCTTAACTTGTATGAATCTGTGGATGAAGTGTTGAAAAGACAACAAATCAATATTAGTGTCCATCTGTATTGGCCACATATTGAGATTAATGAAGCATTAATATTTCATGGGCATGAGACAGCAGCTGTAATTCAGCATTCAGTAAAAGAGCAAAAGTCTTTTCACATTGTATTTAATATGAACAGAATTTTGTCCAACGTGTTTTCTTCAGCTAGGTCATTTGACTATTTTAAGTTTGTATTGATGGATTCCTCATTTGCCTCTTAAAATTTCTTCCTCATCTTTCCTTTTTTCTGTCCACTACGGCCAAATCCAGATTTCATCACTTCCTGGAGGCGCTGTCTTCCTTTGGCACGGAGCTTCTTCATGCCGCCACTCTGTAGAAACTGCTGTTTGGCTTGACGTTTGCGTTGTTTGAGGATCTGCTGGCTGTTCTTGAGCTCAGACCGCACTCGTGATCCACTGCGCTGCTGTCCGGACTGTGACTGAGCCCCTCCTCTTCCTCTTCCACCTATAGAAACCACAACAGACCCAATGTGTCATTGTTTGATCAATCAATTCACAAGATAAGCAGTTAGACCTTCAGCAGGACAGAACAAGATTGCACCACTTTTTTTTCTTACCGCCAAATTTCCTCCCTCTGGCTCCTCCAACAGTTTCTCCATCCGAGTCTGATGCTCCATCATCCACCTTGTACTTTTTCTTCCATTCTTCATAACTGAATCAGAGTCGAGAAATCTAACTGACAGCAGTGAATTTCAAGCAAAACCCTTCATCTCAACATGACTTGATTAGTTTCCATGACTTTTCCAGGCCAAATAAAACTACCAATTTTAAATTCCCTTATTTTTCCAAGTTGGACCATTGCAACCCACCCTAAAAACTTTTTTCTTAATGTCCTGTTTCATTTGGAAACGCGTTACATTATGGAGGTGAAATGGGTTGCAAATGCCTTTTTATGTTGACTTTCAAGGTGCACTAATGTAGCATTGTTGCGTTCCAACAGTTGGTCCATATCCACATGTAGATGGACATGTTTGGCCACTGCGTACTGCTGTTTTGTTAGCATGTCATGCCAAAAGCATTGCATTTTAACAACAGCATATCAAGTAAAAAGCAGATCAGTTTTAAAGACATGTTCCGTTCAATTCTGCTGTGCTAAATTTAGGGGGTAATGCCAAAAAGTGTCCTGTGTGAACGGTCCTCTCAGCAAGTTTTGACTTATGTTTCATTTGCCAACTTTTACAACACATATTGGCATGGATGCAGCGCCACACAATAGAAAAAGTGTTCCGTTACCAATGCCACTGAAGGATACAAGTTCTTCTTCTTTTTGCGGCTCACCACCTGTCCACTCTCGGTTTTCATTTTCTTGTTTTTCTCCTCTTTGCCCATGTCACGGACGAAGCGCTTCCGCTTGCGATCCCTGCAGTGAACATGTGAGAGCTTTACAGGCATGTGTGATGTTCAGATGTATGTTAATATACAGTACGCAATAAATGGTGTTGTGAAAGTTCTCCATTTTCACCATTTCATCATGTTCTTATGCTGGTTTAAAGTGTTGCTCTCATCTCCCATCAGATCTAGAACTGCAGAGGATGCTTGCTGCTCGAACGTGCTGCCGTCAGCACCGAGACTCAACCTGGACAACCCGACGCATATTAAACGTCAAACTTCTTTACATTTGTATCAACTCATCACATTGACCGTTAATGATTCCCATTTAAAAATAACAAGGAAAATGTTCGTACCCCCTCTCTGAATTGAAGTCTTTGGGTCTGTATGGGATGTAAAACTCTTCATCCTTTTCTGATCGTTGGTTCTTTTTGCTCTTTTGTCTGTCCGTTTCATTGTCTTGCTTTCGTTTTTTTCTTCCAACCACTTGAGAGAACACATTCTGAAGACAATGAAATAAAAAGAGGGAAATTAACTTCATTAGATTTGTGATCTTAAAAGAAACGTCATATTTAGAAGAGTATAACAATATCCTGCCGTTTGAGTACGAAAACATCTATTGTTTGATCCACAGAGCTCACCTGCAGGTCTTCCTCATCATCATCATCCTCCTCCTCATCATGTTTTGGTTCTGTTCTGGTTATAGGGTAAGCAGTGGGCACCGTTTTTAGATCTGCTCGTGTTTTCTGAAATTTGTCAACTAAATGACTGTGCCGCGAACGCTTCGCTCGCATCACCTCACTGGCATTTGTTTTATTGTTGGAGTTGATTTCAAATATAGTCTGAGGGAATAATCAGATCAGAAACATCTTAATGAGATTAAGAGCATTAAATGAGCAGCATCAAATAGTCAACATGAAACAGAGATCACAACCCATTATACCCCAATAAGATATCATTTTTTTTAAATGTAGGGCAGGACTTTTTCTTTTTTCCATAAAGAATTGATTAGATGATGAATAGTGCCTCTATATGATGTCAGCCGAAAATAAAGTAGTTTGAGGCATTTTGCTAAAATATTATGTTTAGAATAACGTACATGTATTAATAATGTAATTAAAGGTCAGTTTTGATTTCATGTGGATTTCAGGAACGTACAGATTTTGCTTTGTAACCCTTGATGCCGTCGACAATCATCAGTCTGTCCAGCTCGTTCCGCTCCAGTCCAGAACCTGAAACACACAAACAGCTTCTGTTCAGTACACACACATTAGCGCATCAAGTACCTTTTCAACAGGAAGTGAGAACACACACACACACACACACACACACACACACACACCCAGCAGAGGGTGGACGCTCATGGAGGAGAAGTCAGTGTTCTTCACGCGTTTGATGGACTCTGGAGAGGGGTTGGGTCGAGACTTCAGGTAATGCTTGTAAGCGTTCTCTGACACCCGTCTGAGGTTCTGAAGATCCAGTGAGTTCTCATGAGCTGTGAGGAGCTGTGACTCTTCATCGTCAAGAATGGTCTGAGGAACACGGCCAATCAAACCATCTGTATCTTCAAAAAGAGACAAAGTAAAGCATTATAGGGGCAGTGGCCATTTCTATTTGCAAACTGAACACTATGACCTTTTTATTCAAAAAAATAAATCAAGCCCTCTAAATTTAGGTCTGTTCCACACCACAAGGGACAAATTTATTTTGGCACCAATATAAACAGGTTCCAGTATTTACAACACTGCCAATCTGAGCCGATTTGTACATGCTGGTAGTTTCAGCACATTTTTTTCCACGCATAGTTCTATGGACATGTTGAAAACACACCTTAATAAAGCAATATGACACAAGCAAGAGGTCGATATAGGTGTGCTGGTCAATATATCAGCAAGGATGTGATTTTGGTCATACACATTTACATTTATGCATTTGGCAGATGCTTTTATCCAAAGCTATATATACAGTACACTTATTACAGGGGCAATCCCCCCGGAGCAACCTGGAGTTATCCCTCTGGGGTCTGAGGGTATTTTGGGCCCTGGAGAAGTTTTGACATGCCTTGACATTTGTGCTTTTTTCAGTCTCTTAAAAACACATTAATGGCAAAAGTCTGTAAATCACTGTATTCAGCACAAACAGGGCTACAATAATATGTGAGCAAGATGTGTGTACATGTTTGTATTTGAGAAAATAACGTTTATGCATGGTTTTTGAAAAAACTAAAATTTTAAGTCACTGAAATAAGGTCATATAACACATATTAAACATTTGTGCACAAGCCTTTTGAGAACTGGATCTTATAGCCTAGAGTTTTTGCTACAAAATGATGTGAAAACCATCATGATCACTCATTCATATAAAACAATATAGTAATTTAACTTTTGTAAGACAATTTTAGTGTTGAAAGTTAATATGCGAGGAGGCATGAATGATCATGAATATTGATTGTAATTCACACCTGAGACGACAAAAGACCCCTCCTCTGGGCCTATCAATGAGGAATGTGACAGAGAGTGAATGTGAGGAGACTTAATGATCAAAATCAAGTTAAGTTAAAAGTAATCTGACTATATATTTTCTTTACATAAAGACTTAATTTTAGGCCTACACAACCGTTAAAAGAAGTCTCTTCTGCTCACCAAGACTGGATTTATTTGATCCAAAATACAGTAAAAACAGTGATATTCTGAACTGTTTTTACAATTTAAAATAACAGTTTTCTATTTAAATATATTGTAAAATGCCAGCATCATTACTGCAGTCTTCAGTGTCACATGATCCGTCAGAAATCATTATAATATGCTGATTTTATAATATGGGCATATTTAACCCTAACCCCAGTGCATTTTACTCATTTAACCTGAACACATATTTGCAAGCACAAGCTTTGTTGATAATGAGGCAGCATAAACACGAGTTAAAATCTAATCTAAACATTCATATTATTTTTATATCATATTTATATAATACAGCTTCAAATTGAAAGGCCTGCTTTAGCTGAAACAGCATTTAAATGTAACTAAAACTTGCTTATTAGGACATATTTCAAATGTCAATACTCTGAATCCTGGCTGGCAAGTCTGGAAACAGTCCCACTAGTAAAATATGTTCAAGTTTATGTAAAATAACGTCAACTAATAAAAACTAATTGACTTACTCGTACGAAATTGTATCCTCGGCTGGATCAAGTCTCTATTCAAAATACAAATGTTCATTGGAGTCTCGCTCTTCTTCTGAGGAAAATGTGAACTCTTCCTTACATTCCTGGAGCTTTCTCGCCTGTGTATCATTGCAAACGCGCAGAAAACTGAATGGATTTTGTTTACATTATAACTCGCAGTCGGGGGGCGTGTACATTTGCATTGATCGTCTCAGCACATTAGCGTATGAATGGCGCGCTCTGCTGGTGGGTGGGATCACATTACAGATAATTAGATGAACCGGTAAAAACTGTACATCGCTTTGTTTCAAACAGATTGCATTGCAGGAGAATATTTGTTTTAAATTTGAATTGGTTTATTAAAAAGTACACATTTAAAGCTTTCTTTAGACATATGTTTCATGTTTGTGTGATAAGTATTTGCAGAGTTTCAATACCATTCCTACAGTGAAGCATGGTGGTGGCAGCATCATGCTGCGGGGATACAAAGAAGAATGGGAGAAACTGCCCAAAAATAGGTGGGCCAAGCTTGTAGCATCATACTCAAAAAGACTTGAGGCTGTAATTGTGCCAAAGGTGCTTCAACAAAGTATTGAACAAAGTCTGTGAATACTTCTGAACATGGGATTTTATTTTATTTTTAATACATTTGCAAAGATTTCAAACAAACTTCTTTCAGGTTGTCATTATGGGTTATTGTTTGTAGAATTTTGAGGGAAATAATGAATTGAATCCATTTTGGAATAAGGTTGTAACAAAATGTGGAAAAAGCGCTGTGAATACTTTCCGGATGCACTGTAATGTGACTGTGTACAAATAAAAAATAATGATGCTGACCCCCTTCTATGGTTATTTTTTGCTCTGTAGTTTTGCTCCAAAATCAGAGGTGATAATTGTAATTTTAACCTCCTCTCTACAACATAATGGATTACACCATAAATGTTGATGCACAGCATTTAATATGATGGCTTTCGTCATCATCATGTTTCATTTTCATCAAGAAAAAAATTAACAGAAATAAAACATTTAAGACCACCTCTGGTTAGTAATGTTCCAGTAAGTTCTCAACATTACTACACACTCGTTAAACTTAACATGATGCACCAGTACAATTATTTACAGTTGATTCCCACTGAATTTACTCACTTACGCACGTACCTTGTGTGTGATCAGGTTGTGCGAGCTGAATGGGTCGACCCAAGAACAGGTGAAGGTCATAGACGAAAGACACTTCATCAGGACACAAGAGACTGAACGCTGTACCGCCTCTACCAGCACGTGCCACACGACCTGAAATACACATGAGAGTGACAATCAAACTCCTGTGAAAATGAACCTTATATAAGCAGAAACCATTCAATGTCATGTGCATCACTCACCAACTCTGTGCAGAAAGAGTTTAGCTTTGGAGGGGAAGTTGTAGTTGATGACGTTGTCTAAAAGCGGAATGTCGATTCCACGTGCCGCCACATCTGTGACCAGCAGTACCATGGCCTTGCGGTGAACGAAGCGTCCGATGTTGATCTTGCGAGCAGTCTGGTCCAGAGAGCTGTAAATGTACGCACAATCGATGCCCTCCACCGTCAACAGCTACAACACACACACACAATACCAGTTAGATACACAGACAGATTCTCTCACGACCGCTTATCATCTGAAGAGTTCTCGTTGACTTGCAGTGAATACTTCCAATTTTTGCAAGTTTTATTTACGCTTTCAAAAAAAAAAAAATATTCTCAAATTTTTGTTTGCTACCCTTTCAAGACCAATCATAATTTACAATGATGAGTAACATTTCACATTTAGAGACGTCGCTAAACCAGAACAACAAAATGGCTTGGAACAAAACAAAGCACTTTTCCCATAACAATAAATGAATGTCTGATATCATTGTTTTCAATGTCTCCCGCTCTTTTCAAGGCTCAATTTTCCAGGACATTTCTAGGAGATTTTATGTGTCCAACGGGTGTGATATTTAAGCAAAAACAAATGAGAGGTCATGATATATATATATATATATTGTGGTTATTGGATGATTATCAGGGGCAAAGTCCTGAAGGGGCTAACTCCTACTGCATCCTTTTGTATTATTATTCTTCTGGCTGGGGGTCTATGGCAGCCCTATGAACCATACATAGGGAAATAAAGATATTTGGCAAACTGATAGGGGTGGGCATGACAAGACCCTATACAAAATTTGAGGTCTCTATGTCATACTCTATAGCACCACCACAAGTTAAAAAATGTACTTTGTGTGAATCTGTTGAACCATTTTTCCTAGTGACAATTATTTTTGTCTGATTACTCTCCTCCCGATGATTCAAATGGACCCCTTACATTAAAACTCTGCCCATTAGAGTGGCCGCAATCTTGCAAATCTTCCAGTTTAAACTTTTCACAGCCTTCAAACATTGTCTGATTTGTCCAAATGATGGCTCAAAATAATCTCCATACCTATCCGCACAGAACTGACCTGAAATAATTGTATTTTGTGCTACCATTCAGAAATGATGCCAACGCGAATTTAACAAGGTCGACGTGAAAATGGATGATGCTATATCTCGGCAATGCCTTGTCCTATCGAAACAAAATTTGGTATGCTTCATCAGGACCATGATCCAAGGTAACATGCACAGTTTGGTGACAGTACCACCTATGGGTTCCTTTGCCTATAACTTTTGAACCATTTGTACAAAAAATTTGTGTTTGGTGACTTTGGATTCCTTGTTTCATGAGGATTCCAACATAAGCCATACAACCTCTCCACCATTTTGAATTTTATAAAAAAAGTAATTGTATTTTTTAAACGCTTTGTCTTCGAATGAAAATTGGAAGGG
Source organism: Moxostoma hubbsi (assembly GCA_032164185.1). Taxonomy (NCBI): domain Eukaryota; kingdom Metazoa; phylum Chordata; class Actinopteri; order Cypriniformes; family Catostomidae; genus Moxostoma; species Moxostoma hubbsi. The sequence goes on along the minus strand of JAVLUX010000044.1, from coordinate 25,003,194 downwards.
GTCTTTAACATCATGTCCTGATGTTATCCAAGCAGTTTGGCGACAGCCCACATAGTGGTCAAAATGCTTAGTCAATTTAAACAAAATCTTTAATGTATCATTGCTTCTTGTTCTAAGTCTTCTTGTTCTGAAATTGGCAAAGATACATTTCTAAATGTATTTATTATAAAAAGCTGCAGCTCTCAGTTTGGAATGTCTTTTGAGCTGTGTCAACTAAATGGCTCACTGGTTAATGCATTGGAATACAGGTCCAAAGGTTTTGAGTTTGAGAATAGGAAAGAGCACTTTTAAAATTTGCCCTTCTGTTGATCTCAGAGTCTTCATATTGTGCTTATTACAATTCAGACTGTACTTTATTGCATAATTCCTGTTTTTTTGTTTTTTGAACTAAGCTTTAACTATTTCCTCAGGCATAGTTGTATTCTCCCAACCTAGAATGTCTCATTGACGTCAATAAGTCTTGTCAATTGTGTGGCACAGTGGTTAAAGCTCTGGGCTTCAGTTCTAAGAACTGGGTGAACCTATGTTTGATACCTGCTTCAGCTGGTGTAAAATTGTGACTGTTGTGCCAGAGCTCTTTGCATTGTGGTTAAGGAATGGTTATAGAACTTGGCCCAGATCTTTGCTGTTTACAGCTATATTTGTTTCTAAATTTCTATACTCAACCGTTTAATACAATTTTATCATCAAAATAGTGTCTAATCAAATAAATTAATTAAAACCTGAAATATAATCTAATTATTTTTCCAAATTACAATATTCAACACTGCATTATTTGTTTTTATACAAAATCCTTGCAGCACAGTGTGAAACAACACTGGAGTTATTTTTGTCCAATAAAGTGCTGCACAATAGAACATCACAGATGTGTGATGTTGCTTTAATACAATATTGTAATTACTATTTAATTACAGAAAACATTACATTATTCTGCATCAGTAACATATTTTGTTATTTGTATTTAGCATTTAGCAACAGAGTCAAACTAAAATATTTTCCATGACTGGAAAATGACATTACAAAATTCCAGTTTTTCCAAGACTCGTGAAACTCTGGTGTCGCTGACAAATAAGGTTATCCAAGGTGATAAAAAAAAAAGAGAAATCTTTTAAAAATCTAGTTTGAAACATGTCCATATTATAGAAACGTAATATGTGTCCTTAATGGTTTCAAACACTGTGGCTTTATTTTACATTGCCAGCAAAATGATAGCAAATAAACTGTGAATATTCAATATAAGGTAGTTTGGTGTTTCACAATGTAGTTTGGTGTGCTCACCTCTTTAAGATACTCCACATGATGTTTGGTGGCCACAAACACGAGCGTCTGTTCCTGTGGCTTCACCACGTTCCTCAGGAGATGAAGCAGAAGAGCAGGTTTATCATCCAGACGCAGGTGAAAGAATGAAAGCTGGAAAGAGAAGATTTCATGAATCACAGCTATAACATGAACACAAGTGTCTTTAACAGAACACCTCTTCAACTTTACCTTCAACTGGTCACTGAGTTTAGAGTCCACATCCAGACGAATGAGAACTGGATCAGTGAGACCTGTCACAGAACACGCATCATGCAGACTTTACTTCCTTTAATCCGTGATTGTTTATGATATAAATCTTTTCATCTGTGCGGAGAGTACACTGACCAGCTCTGGCGAACTCTACGAGCAGTTTGGGCAGCGTGGCGGAGAACAACAGTGTCTGTCGTGTGTCTGGAAGACGCCTGATAATTTCCTGAAGCTGATCTGCAAAGCCCATTTCAAACAATCTGTACAAACAGAAACATCAACAATGAACAATCATGAACAAGTTCTGAATGATCAGTCATACTTAATCTCTTTGTCATATCTTACCGATCTGCTTCATCAAACACCACATACTCCACACCCTGCAGTTTGAGGTTCATCTCCATGACGACGTGCATCAGACGACCAGGAGTACCAATAATACTGCAGATAAAGAGAACAACGACTTCACAAAATGATTCTGCTTGAGAACAACATTGTGTGAATGTGAACTTACATGTCTGGATTTTCATGAAGAGCAGCAAACTGATCATCCATACTGAAATAAATACATAAATCGTGTCAAGAATCATGCTGGAGGAAGATGATTAGGGCCAGGAGATGTGTCAAATACTCACAATGTATTTGCAATGATTTTGTTGGCAATATACGATTAAACAACATGGTGAATAGCAAAAATATTTAAAATCCTAACTGAAAGTGTTCTTTTCCCTGTGCGTCTTTCTACGTTTAATAAATGCAATATTTTCATACAGACTGCATCATATCTTGCTTACCTGTTCCACACCATTGTCAATAACATTAAGGACATCAGTATCAATTGTGCTACTGACATAACCAATTATGTTAATTATTCATTGTTCCCATACTGTTAAAGGGATAGTTCACCCAAAAATGTACTCACCTCAGTGTTGTTATATCCCTATATGACTCAACACAAATGGAGAAAATGTCAAACAAATTGTGCTCAATGATGTCATACAATGTTAGTTTATGGTGACCACCTCTTCAATCCTCAAAAGAACACAAAATTATAATTCAGAATTCTAATAAATTATTCCATGAGACTCATGATTGTTATGAAAGATAAGATTTGATGAAAAACAAACCCAAATCTAACGTTTTATTTAGTGAAAATGTTCACTGACCGTTCATGATAGGACATGAGAGAAACAGTTCACGAAGCCCCCTCACGACATTGGGGCGTTCAAGCGAAAACTCATTTTGTTCATCTTAAAACAGATCCTCCACAGCGATAGTGACAACAGAACACAACACAGCTGCACACAAACCAGAGAACAGAACTTACTATACATGTCTCAAGAGTTTGTAGTCCAAGAATTGATGCATTTCTATGCCCAGCCTTATTTTTTTAAAGAGTTTTTGAAACGGTGCCAGTTCACAGCGGATGGAGGTACTGGCGTGATGCCGAAAATAGAAAACAAGCTGGTTAGCACAAAAAACTTTTATCTTGTGTCGTTTGCTGTTGCTCTCATGTCCTATCATGAATGTGCACTGGAGATCAACGGTCAGTGAACATTTTCACTAAATAATACATTATATTTCAGTTTGTTTCTCACCAAACCTTATCACGAGTCTCATGGTATAATTTATTAGAATTCTGAATTATTGTGTTCTTTTGAAGCTTGATGAGGTGGTCACCATAAACTAACATTGTTTGACATCACTGAGAACAACATTGTTTCACAATTTCTCCCATTGTGTTGAGAAAAAGAAAGTCAGTCATACAGGTTATGACAACACAGGGGTGAGTAAACAATGACTGAAATTTCATTTTTGGGTGAACTCTCTCTTTGACAACATTTCACAGAATTACTCCAAAACAAAATTACTAAATTTCTGGTTCCTGATGCGAGTCATTTCCTCTCATTGTTGAGGGTTTCTGCATAAAGTGAAAGATCACTCTTGGGATTTAAGAATCGATATCAAGATCATTCAAATATAAAAAAAATAAATAAATAAATTAAAAAAAAAAAAAAAAAAAAAAAAAAAAAAAAAAATCGCAATACATCTGAAAATCAATATTTTTACCTAGTCTTAGTTCAAACAAGCAATTTGTTTGCAGATTAGACATCCCTACTGCCTAATTCAATGTATTTATTCAAAACACTGATTCATTTGCATTATCACTAGAATAGTCACAATGTGTAGCTAACATATGCAAGTAACAGCTATATTACTAAGTATTGTTGTATTGAAAAATTCCTTGATCGTTTTTTAACGTGATTTTTATTGTATTTCAACACAAAAAAATTATAAATCCCACTTTTAAGACATTGAGAAAATACAAAAATATTAAAATATACACTGAATATACTCAGAATGCCGAAATTAACAAGCCCTACATATAAACATAAGTCCAAGTTATGAAACGCACCTGTCTCCACCAAGAATGAGTGCCGTTTTAAGGCCAGTGATCTTCCCCAACTAGAAACACAAAAACATTTAATTTTTCTCCACATCCAAGAACCAGCAGGTGAAAGTAAACGCAAAGCACGAGTGGTGAACTAGTGAAACCTCTTTGGTGAACTTCATGGTCTGCAGCGCAAGTTCTCTGGTTGGGGTGAGAATCAGAGCCCGGGCCCCTGTTTGAGCCTGCGGAGCCTTAAGCTTCTCAAACATGGGAATCAGAAAAGCGGCAGTCTTTCCACTTCCGGTCCGAGCCATTGCCACCACATCCTTCCCATCCAGAATCACTGGAACAGTCTGACATGAAGAAAATACAGACATTCAACTTTCACCCTAAAGTCCAAATCGTGACATTTTACAGCAATAAGTTTCATTGACAATATTTGTGACATAATGTTGATTATCAAAAATGATTTAAGGGCAGTGTTTCTGGAGGGTTTAAAAGCAGAAATGTGAAGCTTTTTACGCAATGTTCTATCTTTTTTGACCGAAACCCATTTTGTTTCTTTAACCTGTTGATACGCAATTCCCCCACACACGGTTCTGACATAACTCTGCTTGTAACTAATGTTAACAAATGATGCATCTTTTCAAAGGTCTAAGGATTCAACATTGATATCCGATCTCTGTTTCACGATAGCAATGCTCCAGAAACAGCAATTGAGTTATTTGTGCAGGAGTACAAATGAAAACATGCAATATCAAAACGGGACTTTTATTATGCAAACACGATCGCCAGATGAATCCAGTTCAACACACTTGAGTCAATCGTCCATGACAAGGGTTCAATGAAAACATCCAGTAGCACTTTTTGTCCATAAAAGTGATAAATCTGAGAAATATTGATATATTCTCCATTGTTTACATGAGATCTCGCCTGAAAGAATTACCCTTCATCATCGTTCTTCAACCAACTCTACAATCTGAGCAGCATTCATGTTGTAAAACTGTATATGATCTTATATATTAGAGTCTCATAAACAAAATGAGCCTTTTTAAAAATGTGCCGTAGTGTTATTCATATAGCCAAGAAGTGCAGTCAGATTTTGTGCCGTCTTGGAAGGCGGAGCCTTAATTTTACCCCCTTCACCGCCAGTGATTTTACAGAGGAAGAAAGCTGCAGGAACCTCATTTTTTATTCGATCATCTTCAAATTTGTAACATAACTTCTTTAGACTTCTAGAACATTGTATTTCTGGGTTGTCTTGGCAATTTTATTATTGTTTTTTTAGATTATAAAAACATGTTCAGCCTCTCTAACTTTAACAAATAACAACATATATTAATTCTGGAAATAAAGCCCAAAGAGTCTTCTTTCAAAAGATACTACAACTGTGTCCGTACTCCAAAGGGGCCCGTAAATACAACCATTTAAGTTCAGGTGTGTCATTTTCATGGTTTGTGCTCAAAAAGGGGGCGCACATCAACAGGTTAATAAAAGGTGCATGACAACAAAAATTACATGTTGTTTGCGGTCAAATTTGACTGGCCATAGGAAATGAATGGGCGAGGCTGTGAGACAGAGACATTTTGTCAAAATGTAAAAAATGATTTTTTTTTTAACATTGAATGAACTTCAGGTTGTGTTCCTGGTTTATTTCACACTAGCATGTTAAGTGTAATGTATACGTCTCGTAAAGATACCTTCAGAACTTGCGTGTATCTTTCCATTGTAAGAGCATTACTGCAGCCTCGATGTTTGCTTTAAAAAAATTGAGAAATGAAACCAACATTTTGCCACAAATGCTGTTGAATGAGTTGAAACAAAACTTTTCATTCCTTTAATGGATCACAGTATACTTGCCTTTCTCTGGATCGGTGTAGGGACTTTATAACCCTTTTTCATAACACCTTTATACACGGGGTAACTGAGACCTGCACAAAGTCAAACAACATTTAATAATGGCCAATCAGGACCATTCATTGATAAGTATTTGATACATGAATGTCTCTTACCCATTGACTGAAAGCCTCCAGACTTCTTTTTCTTCTTGTTCTGAGCTCTGACGAGTTCTCTGGTGTCGGGCTCCACGTCAGACACACACTCGGATGATGCAGGGAAATGAGGAAGTCTTCTGCCAGCCTGCAAATACAACTCTGTCACATTTTCTGATCATGAGTGATGCCACTAATCAGTAACTAAATCAGAACATGCTCAGTAAAGCTCTCTCACTCTCTCTGCCTGAGGAAATTAAGTGTAAGTGTTTGTCTGTGTGTGTGTTTAAGTGATTTACAAGGACAATTTTTTAGGTTAATACTGGGTAATTACAAGGTTATTATATGAATGGGGTTTATGAAGACATTTCTAGTGTCCCCACTAGAAACAAACTAAACGATGTTTTATTGAAAATGTAAAAATGCAGAAAGTTTTTTGTGAGGTTTAGGGGATAGAATCTATAGTTCATACAGTATAAAAATCATTGTCTACGGAGAGTCCTCATAATGATAGCTGCACCAAAGTGTGTGTGTGTGTGTGTGTGTGTGTCTAATAAATGTTTAAACAGTTCTAAGGTGCTATATGTAATATTTTTACTGTACTAAATCATAAAATGTCCATAATATGTCATAAGCAAATTAGGAAACATGCTAATTTGAAATAATTGTTTCTCCGATAACAATGCTACAGCCAGTATATTCTACTTTGAAGTTTCCATTCCAGGCTGGAATTTCTGTTTTGTCCCGTGTGATCCCACCCACTGCCCACTCACCAATAGTATTTCAACACTGCCGGGCTGCCTGATTTGAACAAGTTTGCAGGCAAAATACACTGCGTGCTGCAGCCATGGATGCCAGCAAACGAACTGGATCAGAGATAACAGATTCCACTCGACCTAAAAAGCCTCGCCATCCATCTAAATACCACCATGACCACAGGTGTAGTAAAACAAGGGTAAATATTGGAGATGCCTTTGGAAGATGGAGACAGCTTAAAGCCCAGAAATCCTTTAAAACAGATGCCGAGTTGGCTAATTTTCTATTTAACAGCTCAGCATTGAGCGTCACCATCTAATTTATCTTGGCTACTAGTAGGGATGGACATTGAGTAAATTCAACATTTGAGTACTCGCATTCATCCTTTGTGTTTCATATGCAGCGAGACACAGCTGGTGAAGTGATCCCGACTAATGCGGCGGAGTGGATGGGCCACGGCTGTTAACTACCTTGGCAACAACCAGCGTGAGAGAAAAATACAACAGAAACTACAAGCTTGACTCAAAATTGGCTCAATTTACAAATGCACTATACATTTAAGAAATTCTGACATCCAAATAGAGTAATGTTACTCATGCCCATCCCAAGCTACAGTTTTTATCTAATCTAATGTTAACCTTACATCCATTTTAGAAGAGTTTATTGTATTTTGTGATTGAATCAATGAATGTGGTGAAATGTCGCTAGCGTTAGATTGCTAGGTAGATATTTTAGTTCAATGTTGTACAACTTTCTGTGTGTAAAAGTTGATTAAGACATATTATTTTAGCTATGAGGGTCCAATCACCCCCACCCCTAGCAAGAGCTGTCCTCATTCTGGCAACCCGCATGAGCTTCAAGTCTGGGGCAGGAAGACAACTCTCCAATATTTAGAATTTTGACTGCAGTACCCATTTCAAATGCTTGTTTTCAATTACATATTAATTACAAGGTGCAAATTACATATAGCACATTTAAAGGGGAACTATTATGCAAAATTCACTTTTACATGGTGTTTGAACATAAATGTGTTAGCAGTGTGTGTACACAACCACCCTATAATGATAAAAATCCACCCAGTCCTTTGTTTTTTTAATCATAAGCACTGTCTCAGAATAATCCGTTTGCAGATTCTTTACGAAGTGACGTCACTTTGTACTGGCTCCACTCACGTCTGTTGACGGACATGTTTGTTTGTGTTGTTTCACTATAATATATACATTTATCAAATAACCATTCAGAAACTTCCTGGTTTATTCTAAAAGTTCTTACTTCTGATGGAGTCTCTCCCTCGTCAGTGTCTGACTCCGGTTCGAACATATCAGGCTGAACAACACCATTCGCTGTCAGTCATATTGCTTATGATGTCTAGTTATCGAAGCAGAGATGTCAAAACTCTATTCTGGATATGGGAAAGGGAGCACCAGCACATTTGCATTTGCATTTAAAGACACGCATACAAAACAGCTAGTTTTTATTCCCATCCAAATATGGGCATTTTCAACATAGAATAATACATATTTTGAGTATTTTAAGCTGAAACTTCACAGACACATTTTGATGACACCAAAGATTTAAATGAGATACCGAGGAAATGGGAATAATAGGTGCCCTTTGATGTGTGTTTTTATTACAGAGGTGTAGTAGATACACTTAAACTATTTTATTCTTAACCAGGGTTTGGAATGCATCACGAATTTCAGCGGCCCGTGCCCTATATCATGCAGCTGGTGCCCTTTAAAAAAAATTCCGCCACATAGACATCCTGAGTCCGCCACTGCAGAGGCCCGTCTTTGACTTTTCCTTCAAGCACATTATAACTGACAGCTAAAAGAATAGGTGCCATAAAGGTGAAAACTATTAAATAATACTTTTAAGTTTTAAAACAATGATAACATAACTTCGATGCGAACATTTATTAGGTTAATATTGTTTTTAACACCGAATTCAAGTATTAAACACGATATTATGAGACTTTCACAATGTAAATATTAGTGTGTACCGTTATTGTGAGCACATATAATGACTCTTATACGAAAGGGCGACAGGTTCACATATATATATATATATATATATATATATATATATATATATATATATATATATATATATATATTAGTCTGTGAGCTAAAGATGATTATGTTTGTTACAATGTGCTCACTCCTTCTGAACTAACAAATTAATAAAACATGTTAATCAAAGCAAAAAGTGTGAAGACTTTTAAGTTATTGACTCACTATATGTTGATCATCTTTGATTTGTGCAGAAACTTCAAACTGTCCTTCATCAGAGTCGAGCTCGTGATCTCTGTTCGCGGAGTTCTTCCTCCTCTTCATAAACTTCTTCTTCCGCTGAGCCATTGTGTTGAATAAGTGTCGTGCTACGATGTTTCTACGGTATTCGATTAAATATCGTTGTTTAATCACAGAAGTCCGTTAAATTCGTGAGATGGAATCACTACCGACATTTTCAACAACACGTGTGAGGGGAAAGAAGTGTTGCGGCGCATGATGATGACGTCAGACAGTGCACCTGCAGTTCACTGAGCGGCCGCAAGAAATCAGAAATGAACAAAACCAAAAATGCAATTAATAAAAGCCAATATACCTTACCTGTTTTCCTCTTACAGTTATTTAAACATGTCAAAGACTGCTTTATGATAGAGTAAGTTTTATTATAGTTTGCAAATACAGCTGTAATTCAACTTAAGGTTCACAATGATCTCCTCTCCTCTGACACTGGTGTAATTCATTAATATTCCTATCCTTCTGAGGCCGGTTGCACCAGCTATACGTAAGTTCAAACTTAGCCTAGTTGTGGCGTAAATGGGCACTAAGTCACAATTTATGCACTACAAAATATTTGACGTAAACGATCTCTCTCTCTCCCGAACCATCCTCCGCAGTCGGCCCTTATCCCTCTCGGAGGCTTGATTGGCCTAATAAAGGACCGGGTGTGTAGACACATAAAACGTACTCGCCAGTTCTCCGATATGCTGTAGCTTGGTCCCCGGCCACTCCTCCACCCTCTAACTGACAACAGCCTTGCCTCCCCTGGCGGACGGAATGCCCCGCCGCGTTCTCGGGGAACAGAAGGGGTCTCCCCCGCCCCTGGCAGCGGTTCTCCCACTCCAGGCGGTCGGTAGCGAGCCCCTCTTCTCTCGCAATTGGTGGCCTCAGACCCCGCCGAGTTTCAGTGGCTGGTAGGGGGACTCCTCCGCCCCTGGCTGCAGCCCTGACCACTCCAGGCAGTCGGTTAGGAGCCCCTTCTCTCCTCGCGGTCGGCGTCCATTCCTCCGCATCGGCCGCAGCTGCTACGTTGGGGTGTACGGTAGTGGCGAGTACTCTACTACGGCGTATCCCTTCTCCTTCCCGGGTTTCGGCACCAGTGTAAAGGGATTTAAAAGGGCAAGGAGGAGGCGAGAACCAGCTTGACTATATAAATAATATTTTAATTATGAACTTAAACAAAAGTCACAAACACACACATGACGGACATGTCCGTAAACGATCTCTCTCTCCCGCACCATCTTCAGTCTGCAAATAATGACTCAAATTAAACAATGGAAAAAAGAGAGCTAAGTAGACTAAAAATATGGGCTAGATCCCACTCAGTTTAACTCAGTTCCAGCTGCATATCCCCTAACATGACATTTCTGTATTTTATTTTATTTTATTATGATTATGGTGTCTCTTACTGCATCATACTTAATGGGGCAGTTGAGCTTACGCATCTCGCTGCAGTCTTTCAAAGTCAGGTGATGTAGCTGACAGAGCGCACCTCATCTCTTCCGTTACATCCAGCCGCGAATGGTATTTTGACTTCATGCACACAAGGGCACTAAATCCAGCTTCACACACATATGTGCTTCCAAAAGGTACCAAAAGCTTTAAAGCACACTGTGAGATATTTGGGTACTCTTCCCTTGCTCCAAACCAGAAATTCTCCACTGCCATTCACGAATGCAGGCCCTGTTGCATTCTATCACATGATAGTTCAATCAGCTGTTCAACAGCGGTGACAGGCAGACCCATTGAGCTTGCATTACAGTGGAATGGGTCCCTCACTCAGTCAAACTTTGACATAGCCAAGTCTGGGAAGTAAGTGGCAAAGTGATCTTCTTGGCGTTTCAGGTGGTCGCACATTACCTTTGTGGAGCACTGGTCATTGATGCTGTTGTCTGATGACTGCAAATTGTCATGTTCAGATCCCATATCACCGCATAATTTTGCAAACAGACGTGCACGCAGTGGATGTGGTTTGATGTAGTTGACCATGGTTACGACCTGCTGCAATATGTTTGCGATGGGCACACTCAGTTCCATAGATGCCAGTTGCTCACGATGAATCATGCAATGATTCCATACTGCAGAGGGGGCCAGTTCCATGTTTACCATCCATAAGCGTGCTCGCCGTCCCACCATAGACGGAGCCCCATCTGTGCAAAATCCTACCATACACTCCCATGGAATGTTGTTTTTCTCCATATAGCTGTGGAGGACATCGTACATGGCCTGGCAGTCTCATTCTCAGAAAGAGGGAGACAGTACAAAATTTCCTTGTGAATAGTATTTTCCTGCATGTAACGAACAAATGTCAAAACATGGGCAGTTTTTCCTTCTGTGCTTACATCCATTTGTAGAACATAGATGGGGGAATTTCACAGCCGTTTTGTTAGCGTGCTCTCTTAGTCGCTAGTGATTGCATCTAATCTTCTTTTTATTGTATTATCAGACACTGGCATTGCCTTCAGTTTTTGTGCTTCTCCCTCCCCACACATCGTTTTTACCATTTCCATGTCAGCTGGCAAAATCAAAGTTTCACAAATGTATGCAGCTTCATAGCCTTTGCAACAAGATAGCTCACCTCAAAAGATGCTTTTAAGGCTCGCTCATCAGAATCAGAATCAGAATCAGCTTTATTGCCAAGTATGCTTACACATACAGTCCGGACTGTCCTCTGTAGTCTTCTGATGTCTGACTTCGTAGCTGCACCAGACCAGACAGTTATTGAAGTGCAGAGGACAGACTCAGTGACTGCTGAGTAGAACTGTTTCAGCAGCACCTGTGGCAGGTTGAACTTCCTCAGCTGGCGAAGGAAGTACAACCTCTGCTTGACCTTTTTCACAATGAGTCAATGTGCGTCTCCCAATTAAGGTCCTGTGAGATGGTAGTGTCAAGGAACCTGAATGACTCCACTGCTGCCACAGTGCTGTTTAGAATGGGGGGGGGGGGGAAACAATGTTGGGGTGTTCCTCCTAAAGTCCACAATCATCTCCACCGTTTTGAATGTGTTCAGCTCCAGGTTGTTTTGACTGCACCAGACAGCCAGCCGTTCAACCTCCTTTCTATATGCAGACTCATCATCATCCCGGATGAGGCAGATGACAGTGGTGTCGTCTGCAAACTTCAGGAGCTTGATAGAGGGATCCTTGGTGGTGCAGTCATTTGTGTAGAGCGAGAAGAGTAGTGGGGAGAGCACACATCCCTGGGGGGCACCAGTGCTGATGGTAAAGGTGGTGGAAGTGAATGTTCCCTGCCTCACAAGCTGCTGCCTGTCCATCAGAAAGCTGGTAATCCACAGACAGGTAGAGGTGGGAACAGGGAGTTGGTTTAATTTAGTCCGGAGAATGGCTGGGATGATTGTGTTGAAAGCCGAGCTGAAGTCCACAAAAAGGATCCTTGCCTATGTCACCGGTCTGTCCAGATGTTGCAGGACGTGATGCAATCCAATGTTGACTGCATCATCCACAGACCTGTTTGCTCGATAAGCAAATTGAAGGGGATCCAGTAAGGGTTAAGTGATGTCCTTCAGGTGGGCCAACACCAGTCTCTCAAATGACTTCATGACCACAGATGTCAGGGCAACAGGTCTGTAGTCATTAACAGTCATTGCCTTTTGAAATAGACTCGCTGCTTATTCAGTTCGGCATGTTACTTTTCAAAGAAAGATTTAGGTTTGCCTACATATTCTTTATGTTTTTTTGAGCTTGTTGGGTTTCCTGCTCTCTACAGACAAGACACAAGAGACATTTATGCTTCTCCTCATTGTTTTCTGTTATGCTAGTAAATCCATACCGAAGGAAGGTGTCATCATGTTTTCTTTGTCTTTTACATGTCTGTTTCTTATTTGTACTTGAAGACACAGGTCGGTGAAGAAATCTTTCCATTTTCCTTTTGTTTTATGCCGTTCTGATTTCCAAACTTTGTGCACAAATGATGTTAGCCTCGTCACGTGTTATCACGTTAATCAACATATGCTGAGATTAGTTAACCACTTCCTCGATTTTTACAAGGGAAATTGGAAAATGTAGGATGTGTTTCGTTGTTTTAAAGCATGTGTCTGGGGTTTTTATAATTATTATTATTTGTATTGATACAATTCAACAACAAAATAATTGGCAACCCCATTTAAATTCCATGCGACCCCACTTGTTGTCGTGACCCCAAGGTTGGGAACCACTGTCCCCTTAGTGTAAACTTTACGTCCCAACTTGCGTGAGACTTTACTATGTTACCGTTAGGACAGATAATTAGAAGGATTTAGCTTCCACTGTTGGGCTGACGACACTCAGATTTACACCCCTGTCTCCTCTGTCTTTCCCCCTCCTGCACTGTTTCTGCATCCATGTATTGAAGCTCTGGTTGAATTCCAGTGATCTCAAATTCAACTAAAAAAAAAAAACAGAAAATCTGTCATTTCAAAACAATCTATTATTGCCCTTGACCTGGATGGAGACGATCTTAAGTCATAGCTTACCATTCAAAACCTTGGCATAATTTTTGATTCTGAATTATCATTTAATACTCATGTCACAAAGATAGTAAAGACGGCATTCTTTCGCCTTCGTAATATCTCCCGTATTCGCTCCTCTCTCAGCCACCAGGATGCTGAAACCTTAATACACACCTAGACTACTGTAATTCCTTCTCATTGGTCTTCCTGCAAAAGCTGTGCAAAAACTACAATATGTGCAAAACTCTGCTGTCCGACTTATCACTCTTACTAAAAAAAAAGTAAGTGCACACATAACTCCTATCCTGCAGAACCTCCACTGGCTCTCTGTCTCCTCTCGCATACATTTGAAGATCCTCATCCTTGCATACAAAGCTCTCCATAACCTTGCCCCTTAATTATTAGTTATTACAACCCTACTCCCCTGGCCGCTCCTTAAGATAATCTGATGCTGGCTTTCTTGCAGTTCCTAAGGAACACTATCGTAATTGTACTGATTTTCTTCTTTATCTTCTTCTTCTTTTTCTGCCATAAAATTGTCTGGGCGTCCGAGACCATAAGTCTTGGAGACACCAAACTTGTAAGGATGATCCCAAATCCCCATCACTATTCAAGTACTCAAATGCACATCTGTCCCTAGGTGGCGCTAAAATAAGCACTTTTGCATTTAAGCTCATATCTCTGCAACCGTAAGAGCTAGAATCGATATTCTTTTTTCCTCTGATTCCCTGAGTCAAGTATATCTCTGATTTCTTTTCCATTTATAATTGTTTTCCGGCATTTTGAATGTTTCAAAAACATACTTTTTCGATCAAATTTCAGCACCTTATAACTCGTATTGGGAATGGCAGAGGGTTATGGAAATCACTATACACATGCAGGGTGTCATCTCGAAGCAAAATATAACATTTTGTTACAATCGTTCACACGGTGACGGTATAATTAGCTAATTCGCGTTTTTGGAACCGTATAGGCTACAATACAAATTTGTAGCTTCTCTGAATCCATCAGTGCCCCACAATGATGCGGTCACTTGATTTTCCATTTCCACAATAAACTTTTTTTACAATTTTGATTTATTAAAAAAACCTACTTTTTCAACTCGTCCCAGGCCGTTTGCCTGATTATCACGAAACTTGGTATATATAATCAGACCTCCAGACAAAAAGTTGAATTCAATTTTTCCAAAGGTATTAGCATATATGTTTTGGCCGTGGCCTATAATGACTAATTAGCCTGTATATTGTGAGCGCAATTTTCAAACTTGTACACATAGACAAGAGAATACGTGGAGATAACATGCCGCGTTTCATTCATTTTTGATGCTAGGAGGTGCTATAACATAAGACAATCCTATTTTTGCAACTGTGCTCAAAGCTGTCCACAGCATCCACAGGAAGTTTTCTATCAAATTTGATTCTTTTGGTCATCTCGCCATATGTGCATGGCCCCCAACAATTGTCACTTGTGGCTATATTTATTATTATTAATTCATCACTCTGTTGTAAGGTTACTTTGACAGTGGTGGAGACATCTGAATGGATTCATCAATCTGTCAGTTCTGATGAGTGCATCTGATGGTGCAAACCAGTTCATTAAAATGTTTCATTCAACACATATAGCTCACATGTTATGTTGGGATGAACCAATTCCAAAATCTGAATATCAGGGTAAAAATTGAAGGAATATAAGGACGGTCGTCCAAAAATTCAAGAAATATAACAGCGTAGGTAGCTCTTTGTTAATATAAAATATAAAACATCATGAAATAGACAATTGTTTTCCCTGGAGGATGAATTAAGCAGCAACATGATTAGCAGTTATTATAAATAGAAGCACACAATGCCATACAGTAGAAACTGCTCAGAGAAACACGATTTCTAATGCACTGTAAATGTTTTCAGCACAAATCCTTGGCCTTGCTCCCGGCATATGATTAAAAATGAAACACAAGATCTTCCTCTCTTGTAGATGAGGAGGAGGAGCAGCTTTGGGGTCAGATTTGGAGCTTGTTTTCAGCTCGCTTTAGCCTGAAAGGACCTGAACATGCTTTCAAACTGACCTCATCATGTAGCTGTATGAGCATACACAGGCTGAATTTCTATTATTAATGCCATAATCTTCAATCCAGATGTATTAGTTTCATTTATTCTACATTTTAAACATCATAAAGTCTGGCTTTTATATCAATTAATTGATATAATTCAGAATTACAATGAAACACAAACAAATGATTTATTGAACATTACACTATGTTCATATATTTATTCATCTCAAGATGATATTGTTGTGTGTACTGACATAAACTAAGTGTTTCATCAGACCAGATCAATCGTCAGTCTAATGTTTATAATAAATGACAAAAAGCAGCTGGTTTCTTCTGGGTTCTGACCTAATTTTGCAGAAATTGGCACACACAAAAAAGGAGTGTAAGCATGATTGAATCTCACTTATTCCCTTTAAAGTAAATAAATAAGCAGGCAAACAAAGTCACTGGCTCTATTTAAAGTCTGCAAACACACATCTAACCATATTTCAAACACTGGTGAGGATTATATTATATTTAGTGGATTACGCTGGAGGGGTAACAAAAAACAACTGATGGATAATTTTGAATGATGTAGTAAAATGGTTTTCTTTTCTTGTCAATTCTCTGATGTCATAAGATGTTTACAGTCCCAAAGCAGCTGATGTAGACAATAATGGAAACATTTTATTAAACACTTTGCTGCTTGTGAGAATTATTTATAGATTATTGAGTGGATCATGACACAAAGCTGTAAATGTTCACATTTAAATATCACCCTGTCATATCTGTGTCAGATTAATAATTAATCTTTAGCTCTTAAAAGCTCAGGCTGATGGTACTAACTAAAGTTAAAACAGACCATCCAATTAATATGAGAGGAAAATCCTGCAGGGACGTCAAACAAGCCTCCAGTAAACCACTTACATGTTAACACATGGAGAAAAATATCTCATTCAACTGTAAATGCACTGTACAAGTCTTCTGTCAGGTAACTTTATGTGGTATCATCTATATTCAAGTCATAATTCAAGTATAATTTTAGTGAACAAGACCACATTAGGTCACATCATCAGACGCCATTTTTACAGTAAGAGTCCGACAGAAATGTCTCTTTAAGGTAACAAGTGCACATTTGATCTTTTTACATCGTATCGACACAATAACCAAGCATAGTAACTACTTCAGAAAAGGGTGCACCATTTACGATTCATTTCAGTCACATTTGGCATTTCATAACATCTCATGTATTCTATAAACACACCAACGAGCTTACGAGATGTATGGAAGCCAACATTTGTAGTTTAAAAGTATATACGTATTGTTTTGTTTCTCAAAATAATCAATCCTTTGGGTTCAGAAGAACTTTATTTGTCTTCTGGAGTTGTGTGGATTATTTTTGATGCACCCTAAATATGACTAAAGTACTGCTTGACAACATGAGTTTTTAATTGTGCATTTACAGCATGAACCAGAGTTTCAGCGTCTTATGCAATGGTTGTCTCCAAAACTTCACTCATTCACTTATTGGATTACTGATTTAAAATGACTGGCCAACCTAAATAAAAACTGTGAATCAAATTCTGTGTCTTTGACAATATTCAAATGAATTACGTTAACAAAATGATAACACGGTGATTATTGTATGATAGAATGGGCATTCACTGTACAGCTTCATGCTGTATGTTTAGTGTACGTCACAGTTCAGGTCTGATGCTTATAGATGACAAGTTTTGGGACCAGTTCTTCATTTGACTTGTTTGTCCATCTTACGGCACCTTCCATTAGAAACACACACGATGATGACCAGCCCATTTGGACTGAACTGATGCAATAAACACAGGACACAGACTGTGAGCTGTCATAGACGGATTGCTTTAAAGTAGTGAGCACAATATGAGCGAGTAAATATTGAATATATTTCATCTGTTTTCACTGGCATATGCTGTCCTTTGCTTGTACCTTTTGTAAAATTGCATAACTGTTGTTTTGTGAGATTTCGTGAGAGGGTTTGAACCTGACAATCCTCTACGTGTAGCACTTTTTCTGTCACTAAGAAATTACTGTGAAGCTTGTTCCAATTCACTTCCACAAAATCAGCTTTGAAACAGAAAGCACAGTGCTGCAGGAGGAAAGACTGGTTTTTGTTGTAAACCGGCAGAGGTACAGTCAAACTTCCATTAGTCCACTACTTGCTTTTGCTTCAGTGCAGCTCTTTGTTTGCTTTGGCCATTAAAATGGTTTGGCTTAGGTCTCCAAGCAAAGACTTTATCAATGGGTTGTTGACGCCATTGTGCTCGCTTACAATTCGCGAGGCTTACGGTGTCTCCTGGGCTTGGGCAAATGTGGTGTCCTTGCCGGACACTTGTCTGGTATTAGGCTGGGCTTCCCCTAACACATTTGACAGGTTCTATAATGTGAATGTTTCTTCTCTCTCTTGCCAGGTCTTTACTGTGAAGTAGACTTGAATGCTTATGTCCTATTACCTGTATATTATTGTCCTGTAACTGTTCCTTGTTACCCTACTGTTAGTGTTGATGCATATTTGTACATACTGTACATTGTATACAATTTCTCACTACATGATGGCTAGTGTCATTTTTGGCTTCTATAACACTCAGTGGGCATTTTGGTTTTCCTGCCTTCCTATTATTCAGTACAAAGGGGAGATCATGTTTGCACTTTTCTACTCTCTTGGCAAGAAGCCCAATGCAATCAGTAGCAGAGCATGATGGTATTGGATTCCCTGTGACGTCAGCAAATGATGCAGCATCAGTTTGCAATATTTGATCGAATAATTGGGGAATACCGATACAGTGATAATTGCAGCACAAACACTACATTTATCTCACTGTTTTTACACAGTAATGTTCTGAATTGGTGATGGCAAATAAACATTTTGTAGAGAAAAAAGCTAAACCCTGCTAGGTACAATATGTCATGAGTTGTGTAAATATATCTCTCAATATCAGAGAGAAAGACCATATGTTGCATTGGGTTGGATGGGAGCAGAGGCTTACAGCAAAGCTGACTTATCCACAGCATTACAACCTCTAAGAAAGGATTTACTTTTTAATTCGTGATGAAATAGAAGGTCTCTAAACAAAAGTAGAATGAACACACACAACCTGCCCAAAATACACATTGGCACGACTTCTGCGTACACACACATACACACATACCATTAGACTGATCATCACCGCTAAACTCGAGCGCTTATTGCAGATTTACAAACAACAAACATCGAAAGAGTCTCGTTGCAGGAGAGTGAGGGAGGAATACAAGCATCTGTCAGACACGTGTGCACAGCTGCAGGAGGGGATGCTGCGTTCTCTCTCTGTGTCTCATCTCAGAGCTTCAGCTGGAGACACTCATGAGAAGCTCGATGGAAGTTTGACTGGATCTCAGATTCACCGGACACCTGCAGCACTGCATCAATGACTTTACACACTGTGCTCATATACGTGCTTGGATTCAGTTTGGCATCAGCATTCTTTTACACACAGGGTGAGTCATCTGAAAGTATTGTGTGTGTGTGTGTGTGTGTGAATGTCCTGAAGTTAATTAAATCTAACAAAACCTTCCATTGGGGACAGCCTCAAGTGGATTAACGATTCAGTAGAATAATGTTTTGCTTTATGTTAAACTGCAAGTTCCTTAAAGATCCCTAAAAATAGTTTTGACAATGGGTTAGTCTGTTTAATTAGCTTTATGTAAAAACAATAGACATCTATATTATGTCCTGATTTTGAGTTTCTTATTTATAAAAATAGCAGTGCATGTAGGATTGCTTGTAATATGGATAAAATTATAATATGGAAAACAGATGCATTTGTTTATTTGTACACAGTCACATACAGTGCATCCGGAAAGTATTCACAGCGCTTCACTTTTTCCACATTTTGTTACAACCTTATTCCAAAATGGATTCAATTCATTATTTTCCTCAAAATTCTACAAACAATAACCCATAATGACAACCTGAAAGAAGTTTGTTTGAAATCTTTGCAAATGTATTAAAAATAAAATAAAATCCCATGTTCAGAAGTATTCACAGACTTTGTTCAATACTTTGTTGAAGCACCTTTGGCACAATTACAGCCTCAAGTCTTTTTGAGTATGATGCTACAAGCTTGGCCCACCTATTTTTGGGCAGTTTCTCCCATTCTTCTTTGCATCCCCGCAGCATGATGCTGCCACCACCATGCTTCACTGTAGGGATGGTATTGGCCAGGTGATGAACGGTGCCTGATTTCCTCCAGACATGACGCTTGCCATTCAGGCCAAAGAGTTCAATCTTTGTTTCATCAGACCAGAGAATTTTGTTTCTCATGGTCTGAGAGTCCTTCAAGTGCCTTTTGGCAAACTCCAGACGGCCTGTCATGTGCCTTTTACTGAGGAGTGTCTTCTGTCTGGTCACTCTACCACACAGGCCTGATTGGTGGAGTGCTACAGAGATGGTTGTTCTTCTGGAAGGTTCTCCTCTCTCCACAGAGAAATGCTAGAGCTCTGTCAGAGTGACCATCGGGTTCTTGGTCACCTCCCTGACTAAGGCCCTTCTCCCCCGATTACTCAGTTTGGCCGAGCGGTTCTTCCATTTACGGATGATGGAGAACACTGTGCTCATTGGGATCTTCAATGCTGCAGAAATGTTTCTGTACCCTTCCCCAGATCTGTGCCTCGATACAATCCTGTCTCTGAGGTCTACAGACAATTCATTGGACTTCATGGCTTGGTTTGTGCTCTGTCATACACTGTTAACTGTGAGACCTTATATAGACAGGTGTGTGCCTTTCCAAATCATGTCCAATCAACTGAATTTACCACAGATGGACTCCAATCAAGTTGTAGAAACATCTCGAGGATGATCAGTGGAAACAGGATGCACCTGAGCTCAATTTTGAGTGTCATGGCAAAGGCTGTGAATACTTCTGTACATGTGATTTTTTTCAATTTTTATAAATTTGCAAAAATTTCAAACAAACTTCTTTCACATTGTCATTATGGGTTATTGTTTGTAGAATTGAGGAAAATAATGAATTTGATCCATTTTGGAATAAGGCTGTAACACAACAAAATGTGAAAAAAGTGAAGCGCTGTGAATACTTTCCAGATGCACTGTAAATGTTTTCAAATGCACATAAATATTTATATATATATATATATACAGGGTTGGGAGGGTTACTTTTGAAATGTATTCCATTACAGATTACAGATTACATGCTGTAAAATGTCATTTGTAATGTATTCCGTTAGATCACTCAAGGCCAGTAACGTAATCTAAATACTTTGGATTACTTCTTCAGCACTGTAGCCCACCTTTTTCACTTGTTTTTACAATAAAAACTCAAAATACACATTAAAAATACATTCTCTGAAAAACCCAAATATCTTATGCAGTGTTCTTTCTAAAACAAGATACATCAAATTCATCTTGTTTTAAGAATTTTTAGATATTTTAATACAAAAATGATTATCAAGAATATGATTTTTGCCCTAATATCAAAGATCTTACTAGAAAAATAAATTATGATCCAGTGTGAATTTTCTTGATATTAAATATGCTTGTGTATGGTAACATGTGTATGTAAAATGGCTAGAAATAGCATTTTAGCTTAGCGTAAAGCTGACAATTTACACAAGGATTATTTCTATTTCTTCTGCTCCAAACTTACTTCAAATGTACTTCTCTGTCTGCTCGTATGAATGTAACACATCATAAGAAAGTGTTTCACCGCTGTTCAAATGCACTTTGGATCGCATCATTTATATGTAGAAATGTTTTTAATCTGAAAGGATTAAATATTAAATGAAACACATGACAATGAAATGCAAAGTAATCTCTTCAGTAATCAAAATACTTTTTGAATGTAACTGTATTCTAATTACCAATGATTAAATTGTAACTGTAGTGGAATACAGTTACTTATATTTTGTATGTTAAATATGTAATCCTGTTACATGTATTCCGTTACTCCCCAACCCTGTCTATATACATATATATATATATACTGTCTATATGAACACACTGTATTTAAATTTATATTAGGATTTATGCACACGAAATATACTGTATTTTTGCACTGTAAGAGGGCGTAAAATTGTACAGATCAGTGAAGACCTGACACAAATTGTATGTGTATTGATCAGTATTTATGTGTGTGTGTGTTTCTGTGTGTATGTGTGTGCGTGTGTTTGTGTATTAGTGTTTGTGTGTGTGTGTGTGTTTGTGTATGTGTGTGTGTTTGTGTGTGTGTATGTCTGTGTGTGTGTGTGTGTTTGTGTGTGTGTGTGTTTGTGTGTTTGTGTATGTGTGTGTGTTTGTGTGTGTATGTCTGTGTTTGTGTGTGTGTGTGTGTGTGTTTGTGTATGTGTGTGTGTTTGTGTGTGTGTATGTCTGTGTGTTTGTGTGTGTGTGGGTGTGTGTGTGTTTGTGTGTTTGTGTGTGTGTGTGTATGTGTGTGTGTGTTTGTGTGTGTATGTCTGTGTGTGTGTGTGTATGTCTGTGTGTGTGTGTGTGTGTGTGTTTGTGTATGTATCTGTGTCTGTTTTTGTGTGAGTGTGTTTGTTTGTTTGTGTGTGTGTGTGTGTTTGTGTATATGTGTGTGTGTGTTTGTGTGTCTTTGTTTGTTTGTGTGTGTGTGTGTATGTGTGTGTGTGTGTTTGTGTGTGTGTATGTCTGTGTGTGTGTGTGTGTGTTTGTGTGTGTGTGTGTGTTTGTGTGTGTATGTTTGTGTGTTTGTGTTTGTGTGTGTTTGTCTGTGTGTATGTCTGTGTGTGTGTGTGTTTGTGTGTGTGTGTGTGTATATGTCTGTGTGTGTATGTTAGTGTGTTTGTGTATGTGTGTGTGTGTTTGTGTGTCTTTGTTTGTTTGTGTGTGTGTGTGTGTGTATGTGTGTTTGTGTGTGTGTATGTCTGTGTGTGTGTGTTTGTGTATGTGTGTTGGTGTTTGTGTGTGTATGTCTGTGTGTGTGTGTGTGTGTTTGTGTATGTATCTGTGTGTGTTTTTGTGTGTGTGTGTGTGTGTGTTTGTTTGTGTGTGTGTGTGTATGTGTGTGTGTGTGTGTGTGTTGATCTCTAAGGTGAATTCAAGTGTGGCTCCATTTGACGCTGCTAACTATCAAAATAACATTGATATGAACTGGGACAAACAAATGCTCAACACTGCTGTCCTACAACCTGAAACTCAAACGCAAAGCTTTGAAACTCTTAAAATTAAAAACACAAATGATCAGTGTGTCACCTGCAGCAGAATAAATGTCATGTTGTTGTGTGATTGTACAGTGTGCTGATGGAACAGAACACGCACCTTCACAAGAGCAACACACATTTCCTGCAAGCGGTCACGGTCCCTAGAGATTCACGTTGATTTCAACAGATTTTTATTGAAGTGATTTTCATAAGAGCATTTGGTGGATTATTGGGAATCTGAAATCTGGCTCCACTGTGGCTATTTAATGCAGTCTCTGTGCAGGATTGTAGTACAGATGTGTCTCTCAGCTCTGGAAGGTCATTGAGATGTGAATCTCATCTTCATTCTCTTTAATTCTCATGAACTCATGCTGATAAACATTCATCCCAATGATTGCTTTAAAATAGATACTGTTATCATTAATAAATACACAAATAAGATTACAGCATCTACCAACAGAGCATATAGGTAGTGAAAATAGCTAATTATTTACAATATACAGCAATATAAAGTAAATTATGTATCAAAGATAGAGCAGTAAAAAATATTCTTTTTTTGAATTTAACCCTATTATGCCATATGCGTATCATATATGATTCATGAGTTCATTCATGAATTCATGATTCGTGGTGGCGTAGTGGCTAGAGCACAGGGCTGCTAATCAGAAGGTTGCTGGTTCGAACCCCACTGCCACCACCATTGTGTCCTTGAGTAAGACACTTAACTCCAGGTTGCTCTGGGGGGATTGTCCCTGTAATAAGTGCACTGTAAGTCACTTTGGATAAAAGCGTCTGGTAAATGTAAAATGTAAATGAGTTCTTAAGCCTCTATATCACTAATTTGATAAAAACTTTGCTGCAAAACCTGTTGTATGCAGTGTACTAGATGTCTGCTGCCTCCTGGTGGAAGTTTCGGTGCTCTTCTGTAGGTAGAAGACCTTGTAATATAATTAACAAATGTCTTTTTGCTGTGAAATCTTTGCTGAAGTAAAAGTAACAACGTTTTTATTGTTACTGGTATTTCAAAATGAGAATGTGCTGAATTGTTAAAATACTGTGTTTTATAAAACATTATTTAATTTTGTACATACTATTTTATCATTAAAATAATATGAAAATACTGTCTCCTGTATCATCTTATAGACAAAGTCAAGTGTAAGTAATCCATTGGTTGGTTCATTTCCTGAAAAGTGTAAACACTGGCACTTTCAAAACTAGCCCGAAGCAGCAAATTTGGCTTAACAGATGGTGGGAGTTTGAAATGGGTTTGAAACATGTTTGGCTGACCAGTGGAAGATTGGGGAGGAGTGTTCACAAAAATTGTGTGGAAAAAATTCCTTTGGCATTGAATGTGTTGAAAGATTATGAGATTATGTGAACCAGTTTATAGACTAATGATTATCTCATGATGCCCCCATATGAATGAAATCCACTGTATGTTATTTACAAGTTCAGGTTCATGTATATATATGTGTTTAATATTGTAACAGGTAAAGGATGGGCTAGGAGGAGGCGGGCACTGGCTGAACAGTCAACGAAAAGTTAAATGTCAAAGTTAACCTAAAACAAACATAAACAAACACACATACATGCAGTGCCGCCGTGTACGTCTCTCTCTCTCTCCTGAACTGGCGTCTCTGGCCCCCCTTTATCTCGCTCTCCTGCTGATCATCTGATTCAGCATCGGCCACACCCTCCTCCTCGTTACACTCCTCCCCGCCCAATTCAGGCCAGGGCACCACCGTACTGACTTCTATTCCAGCAGGATTTTCAAGACAGGAAAGCAATGTATTTGGCCTGTTGAAGTGTAATGATTGTGAATATAGTATGCTCTCTAATGATGTCATTTGTCTTCAGCTTATGGGCTGCAGTGTTATGGCTGTAACGTCTTCCATGGGCAGAAGTATGTGGACGTGGGTTGCAGCAACCCAGAGGTCATCACGTGCACACACTCACACAAGGGCTTCAAGCATCGTTTCTGCATCAAGACAGAGAGCAGTGAGTTACTTTAAAATACACATCTTTATATCTAGAGAGATCAAGTCACTTTCAACCAATTGACCAAGAAATTCTACTAACTGTCAACCATGTTTCTTCAAGAGAATCTCTGGTGTTTGTTTTTCTTTAGGGTCATCTGTGAAACTGTATTTTCATGGATGAAACAACACTGACCCACATATTCAAAGATTACAAACCCTTAATCTTCTTCTCATCTCTAGAACATTCAGACATTCCACAGGAAATGACCTCATATAAAACTGATATCTGTAGCAGGGTTGAATCTAGAATGCCAATTCAATTCCAGTTCAATTCCTGAATTTGGACTCAATTTGAACTGAGGTAGCAAAAAGGCTGTAGAATTGCAATTCGAATGTGAATTTAAGGAAGTATAATTAAAATGGAATTAAATTCAAAGAAATTTCTTTGAAGATTATTTTTAATAATACGTTTGATTTCTCAGTATAACTGTCATATTCCCTGTTGTCTTTTGTTTTTATAATTTTATAGTCTTTATAATCAAGGAATAAAACTACAAGGACTACAAAACTAACACAGGAAACAAAACAAGAATTTCAACATAAAAGTACAAAATCGAAAGACAACAGGGGGATATGACAATAACATGTTATCGTATTATCATGTGCATAACAAATGTAAATAACACTAAAAAACATTGAAAGATTTTTTTCTTCGACATGGCAAGTAATGCAGCGGAGAATCCTGAACCGTTTAAAACCATGTTAATAAAGGAAGCAACTGTCACATGTCTAAGCTGGCAGAGTTTAATAACCCTTCATTTACTGGAATGCTCGAATTTGTTCAATATATACAAAATTTGAATCTATTTTTAATAAAGTTATCTGAAACAATGTGGTGGATCATTTCCTGTGCCGTACACCAAATACAATATCTTTTTTTTGCAATAAAAATATAATTCTAACTATTATGAAATAAATTGCCATATTTGGTCAAAAATAATAACGTTATTATTTGTCACAAAATGTGTCTTGGACTAATGAAATTTGTAGAAATTCTTTGAATTGCAATTCAATAAATTAAACTTCCTGTCATTCCAATTAAAATTCTTGTTGGGCGTGGCCAATTCAATTTGAATTCCAACTCACATTTTGAGTTAATTCTGAAATCTGAATTTTGCACAACCCTGATCTGTAGGATTTAAGCACATGGCAGTTGACACATACTGTAGTGTTTACATGGACTATCTTTTTTTTTTTAAATAGATTTTTATTCTAGAATACATTTTTTTGATTTATTTAAAAAATGGCCTTGTTTAATCGCCATTTTCTCCTCATTTTAAATTGAATTTTCAAATCTACCATATTGTCTCACAATTAATATTAGTTCATAAAAGCTTTATGCATTATAATTTGAATTAGCAGAATCCTGTTTAAAAACACGTTTGACTGTCTACAGCGTGTTAAATACCAATACAGAACTGTATATTGACTAATGGATCTAAATCTATAAATGTGTCATTTACATATGATAACATGTTCAGAAAATCATTACTTCAACAGAAACACAATGAGCGATAATGTTTTTTATTGGATGCAGATGTGCTCAAAAGTTAAAAACGTATCCTGTGCATTATTATAGATTTTCATTCTAAACGTGCGAGTCTGTTGACTGAGGAATAAAAGCACAAGTGGCCTGCACAGTCAATAATGAAGCATGCTGATGTCCACGCAAGGCAGAGTGTCAATCTCTTAGATGTTTGAAGGATGTGAGGAGTAAACGGCTGAGGTGGCACTAAAGATAGCTCAAACACTCCTACCCATGCCCTCTTGCATTTTGCGGTGGCATGACATGAGCTCTATTGAAGTAGTGATGATCAAAACAGAGTGACAGAGCTGTTTCCTTGTATATTCTCTCTCTCTCTCTCTCTCTCTCTCTCTCTCTCTCTCTCCTGACTTGTTCTTCACAGCGGCACTGGGTATCGTCCTCACGAGCGGCTGCGCCACGTCTCGTCACTGTCAGCAGCAGGAGTTGCCCGGAGTGAGAATCCACTGCTGCGACACTGACATGTGCAACAGAGCTGCCCACTGCCTCACACACACACTGCATTACATCTTTCTGACAATCGGTGTGATCATTGGCATGTGTTTATAAACTCAAAATCAGCTCTGACTGGATGACGAACTCTATGAAATTGAGAGTGGACAGAATATTGTGCATTGAAACATAGAAAAATATGTTGGTTTCTTCCATTTCCACAGCCACAAGACGTTCTCATTATAAAACAACACTAATATGATGTTTAGGACAACAGTTATGACATCAACAGCATCACTGAAGTTACTGTCAAGAACTGAATTACCACTGAAGAGAATGAGATATTTACGAATTGTGGATAGACATTTGTATATTTGCAAATGAAGATGTTTTGCTTTTGTTATAACAGTGAACTCATAATGGAATTTTCTAATTAAAGTTCAGCAATAGCGAGTTCATTTGATCAAACCAATCACCACACTAAAGTAAGCATAACCACTGTGACAATTCTTCCAGCATCCCTCCTCCACTCCAACACCACTTTATGTCTATATATGACTAAACACAATTTAAGTAAATTTCAGAGGGGAATTTAGAGCTCGGGTCGAGCCTCAAGCTTGAGGCCTCTATTATGGACAGTGAGCCAAATTTACATTCACTTCTATTTAAGGATCACGTGAACAACTGAAAGTGTTTAAACTGTACCACCTGAGGTTGCTACAAACAACCAGAGGAAGCCCTTTCCCAAATACTGACCTTCACCCATTTCTTCACTGCTCATTTCCTGTTTACCACATGTATATATACCCATGCAGTTCCATCTATTGATCATTGTGACAAAGTATTGCCAGTTTACACTTCCTTACTGAGCATTTTTCCATTTCCATT
Organism: Moxostoma hubbsi; assembly: GCA_032164185.1. Taxonomy (NCBI): domain Eukaryota; kingdom Metazoa; phylum Chordata; class Actinopteri; order Cypriniformes; family Catostomidae; genus Moxostoma; species Moxostoma hubbsi. The sequence goes on along the minus strand of JAVLUX010000044.1, from coordinate 24,975,695 downwards.
GTTTCTTGATGCATGTCATGATCATTGCCTGTTTATCTGGATTACCCTTTGTTTTGTTTGCTTGGTTGAACAGTCTTGGTTTATTGGATTTATCTGCCTGCTTTATGACTATGTCTCTCTGCTTGCTGTTTTGGATTTTTTGCTTATGTCTGTTTTAATAAACTTCCTGCACCTGGATCCTAACACTGTCTCCATGGCCAGTTTGTTACACAAACCCAATGCAAACAAAATTAATCTGTTACTAAAGCAATATTAAAAATAATCATTTTTAAGCATTAGATACATTTTCATGTGTTTTGTGCATTCTATTTTATTGCTCCTATGAATATACGATTTTTATTAATATACACAGTTTATATATATATATATTCTGATAGGACTGTAATATTGGTCCTGATGTTGCACCTATCGCAGGTTGGCACCGGTTCAGACCCGAAAGCAGATCGTTATGACCCTGTTCAAGCTGGCAACCTGCACCAAGCAGTGGGGGAAACTTTCGGTCTAAGTATAAGGACCATCAATCGATGTGTATATGCTGTGTGCACAGCTATTAAAGAAAAACTAAATGATGCGGTGTTATATCAGAATTTACATATGATACATTCTTGATATTCGATATTTTGAACAATCATCTAATCAAAAGCATCGCCATCACAACTGTATTATGTCCCGCATATTTCTCCAGCAACTTTTAACGACAAACGGAACTTGATTGTCATCTAAAATGTATTTTAGCTTCAAAATCAAATGTATATTTTCTGATGAAGCAGTAAATGTGATCCGAGGTAAAGATGGTTAGATTAAAAATATTTAAACAATTTAAAATGTTCAAAAGCTGGTTTTCTGAAAGTGAACTCGGCATTGGACAAATAGTTCTGATAGTTTATAGTCTTGAAAAAAGTGCAGAACATTCTGAGAATGTCATTCAGCCGACTGTTTTCGTTTGGAAATTCATTTTTTTCATTTAATGCTTTATTCGTTTGGTAATTTATTTCATTTAATACAGGAGATTTTTTCAAAAGTCTACACTATAATTTAATAGAATTGAGCTGTAAGTGTTCCAAAAAAAAAAGCACTGATGCTTTTCTCCCAGTATTGTGTATTTATTTTTCATTTTAAACATCTTTGTTCACAGAAATGATATGTTTTATGTTTTATGGGCTAATTTCGTGACTGCCATCTATTATGTTGAAGGGTGTGGAAAAGAAACTGTAATAAATAAATGTATGGATACTGTGTTGGCACTCCTGGAAGTGTGACATTTGCAGATCGGATCTATAAGCTGTAAAGATCAATCCATAATCACGTACAATAAATTGGCTGTCAAGGATGTATACTGTCGTCATGATTAACACAGGCTAACGACTGGGTCACGTGACACTACATTTTAGCGCTAATGCCAATTTTATCAACAAGAAGTGTTTCCAAACCATTTTTTCGTGACATTTGATGTATCAACTTAGAGTTTATGCACTTAATAGTATGTCGACATTTGTGAAATTTTAGTGATAATGCGCATTTCCATCAGCTTTATTTTGATGTGCTAAAACTTTTTTCGCAAAAAATCCTTGGATGCAAACGTAGTTACTGGCGGACAAAAGTTTGGAATAATGTACAGATTTTGCTGTTTCTGAAGGAAATTGGTACTTTAATTCACCAAAGTGGCATTCAGCTGATCAAAGTATAGTCAGGACATTACTGATGTAAAAAACAGCATCATCACTATTTGAAAAAAGTCATTTTTGATCAGATCTAGACAGCAGCATCTCTCCAACACCTTATCCTTGAGTAATCATGCCAAATTGATCATTTGATACTAGAAAATCACTTGACATTATATCAAACACAGCTGAAAGATATTTGATTCATTAAATGAAGCTTAACGTTGTCTTTGTGTTTGTTTTTGAGTTGCCACAGTATACAATAGACTGGCATGTGTTAAGGTCAAAGAAACGTCTTTCTATAGAAACTCATCAGTCAATCATTGTTCTGAGGAATGAAGGCGATACAGTGCTTGAAATTGCCAAAAAACTGCAGATTTCATACAAAGGTGAACACTACAGTCTTCAAAGACAAAGAACAGCTGACTCTAACGAGGACAGAAAGAGATGTGGAAGATGTACAACTAAACAAGAGGATAAGTACATCAGAGTCTCTAGTTTGAGAAATAGACGCCTCACATGTCCTCCGCTGACAGCTTCATTGAATTCTACCCGCTCAACAACAGTTTCATGTACAACAGTAAAGAGAAGACTCAGGGGTGCAGGACTTATGGGAAGAATTGTAAAGAAAAAGACACTTTTTAAACAGAAAAACAAAAAGAAAAGGTTCGAGTGGGCAAAGAAACACAGACATTGGACAACAGATAATTGGAAAAGAGTGTTACGGATCTGAACCCCATTGAGCTTTTGTGGGATCAGTTAGACTGTAAGGAGCATGAGAAGTGCCCGATAAGGCAGTCACATCTATGGCAAGTGCTACAGGAAGTGTGGGGTGAAAGGTCACCTGAGTATCTGGACAAACTGACCGCTAGAATAAGAAGGATCTGCAAAGCTGTCATTGCTGCATGTGCAGGATTTTTTGATGGGAACTCTTTGAAGTAGTTTAAGAAATTCTGAAAAAAATATTCAAATTGTAATAATAATTTTTCACATTATTAATGTCCTGACTATACACTGTGATCAGTTGAATGCCACTTTGGTGATTATAAGTCCCAATTTCTTTCCATTAGAGCAAAAAATGTGTGTGTGTGTGTGTGTGTGTGTGTGTGTGTGTGTGTGTTAAATAATTTAATTTTGATAAGAAATGTAATTTTAACTCATCTAAACAAATGCAGTAAATCTTTTGAGGCATGTTCATGTTTTATTTGATTGTCAAATATGGGTAAAGAAAACACATTAGGCTATTAATAGAGGGAAATAGAACTATTGATTCACACTTTTTATTTTTAACTAATCTGAGTAAATCAAAGTCTGAAGTATCTTTTGACATTTCTTGATTTTTAAAGGGACAAAATATTATTTGTGAAATTTGTACAAAAGTGATTTTGGAACTCTAAGATCTTAGATCTAATTTGACAGATTATTTATTCAGTTTCATTCACATTGTGCAAATTATTTATCATAAACTAGCCCAGACCTTATCACTGTTCATCGGTTAATAACAGTGGTCAAAGCTTTTGAACACCACATTTATTATAAAATGTATGAGGATATCAACACCAACCAGATGCTGTTCTTTAAGCATTCAGTAAAGTTACAAAGTGTTCAGTTAAGGACGACACAGAATAATTAAAAACTTACTAAATAAAATACCAAAATAAAATAATATTCCCAGGAATTAGTTTTTCTTCTTTTTTTTTTGTCCTCAATACTCCTCAACCTGGAATCTTTCTGATAAATTGCCAGTTTATTATTTATTTTAGAAGTTAGTGCATAGCAACTTGGTCATGGCAAAACTAGACGGACATAGACTGTGTGTCGGCGGCGTGACAGTAGCACGCAGTGGCTGCTCAGGATCCTAACTGGTGCTATTTTTGTTTCTTAGCCTGATTTTTATGGCATATGGACATTAAGAGAATCTGGTGTTCATGTCTACCATCTGCAGAAACTGCTACAATATGGAAATCATGCAACAACTAAGCTGCACGATGATCTGCTGGAGAAGCTGCGCAATCTCGGCTTGCTGCAGGGACCAGGCCTATAGTCCTCGGCGTCGCCTAATGCCGGGGGCCAGGGGAGGGGACGTCATAAGCGGTGTGCAAAGAAGCGGAAGCGCAGCAAGAGGGTGGAGGTCCATGCTAGGCTAAAAACAAACCCTAGTTGGCTGGCTCTCCCATCTATCCTGCTCTCAAATGGAGACGTGGCTCAGTGACAGAGCTATTCGGTTAGACGGGCTTGCCTCGTTCCGTGCTGACAGAAATGCAGCTCTGTGCGGTAAGGTTTGCAGTGGTGAGTTCTGTGTTTACATCTATACGGAATGGGGCAAGAACTCTGTCCTAGTTTCTAGTTACTGTTCATTGCTGGTGGAGTTTGTGACCGTTAGATGCAGAGCAGGCGACCTTCAGAGCAGGCGACCCTAATAACAGCGAGGGCCAAACTGTCCCGTGCCATCAGAGATGCAAAGCGTACACACGCCCAGAGAATCCACAGCCACTTCCAGGATAGCTGCGACACGCGGCGCATGTGGCAGGGCATTTAGGCCATCGCCAATTACAGGAAAACATCACCTGCCTGTGACAGTGATGCCTCCCTTCCAAATGCACTTAAGGACTTCTACGCTCAGTTTGAGGTGCAGAATGACGTGGCAGCGAGGAAGACCACCTCTCCTCCCAATGACCAGGTGCTATGTCTTACCACAGCTGATGTGAGGAAAACTCTATGTGGAGTTAACCCATGGAAGGCTGCTGGACCAGACAACATTCCAGAAAGAGTGCCCACAGGATGTGCAGACCAGCTGGTGGATGTTCTTACTGACATCTTCAGCATCTCCCTTGGCAGCGCCGTTGTTCCAACGTGCTTCAAGGCCACCACCATCGTCCCCACGAGTCGCCAAGAATGCGGAGGGGCGTTCTGACCGCCGGGGGTTGTGAGTCTAACTCCGGTCCGCCCGGGGAGAAGCGGCTGTCGTCCGCCTGAGAGGGTGGAGAAGTGATCGAGGACCATGCGACGGTGTATCGGAGAACCGGCGAGTAGGTTTTTTTTTTTCCTCTCTCTCCTCTCTCTCTCTCACTGCCACTCTACGTTGGCCTTTTCCCTCTCTTTTAAATTGTAGTGTTTTTTTGGGGGGGGGAGTACTACACTGTTACAGGAAGTACCCCCCACATTTTAATTATTTCTGTTTCCCTCCACTTGTCCCCTCCCTCGTCCAGGTAGACGGGGATGACCTGCAGGAAGACGGCGCGGAAGGCACGTCCCTCCCCAGGGAAAGGGGGGGGGGGGGGGTACGTCAGGCCGGGGGCTCCCCAGCCTGAAAGAATGAGGGAGGAATGTGGCAGGGCGGAGGACAGGGCCGGGTCATGATGATACACACCTGGTCCCGTATCAGGCTAATCAAGGGATAAAGGCCGAATGCAGACGGTGGTGCGACAAGAGAGAGATCATGTCCGTCATGTTTGTGTTTGTCCTTTGTTTTAAGTTTACTATTAAAATATTATTTATATCGTCCAGCCGGTTCTCACCTCCTCCTTGCCCATCTAAACCCATTACAATCCCCTCAGTGACTCCTATATTGGTCTATGAACAGCAGGTACACCAGTGCTGACAGTGGAATATTAAATTAAATTGATATTAGAGGTTACTGGAATCTGTTACCCCTCTTTAATTTAAACTAAGTGTGTCTAATGTTCACCAAACCCATTCAGGTGATGTTTAAAATCTTCGGTAATCCTCTAAATTAAATTGATATTAGAGGCAATCTGTTACACTATGTGGCAGCATCCATGGTCAAGCATCCATCCTGAGAGAGAGAAAGCGGTAATGGTGCTTGCACCTGAGATAAATTATGTCTAACACCTGTCTCTAATTCCAGTGAGCATGGGGAGAGCAGCATACAAGCAGCCACACCAACAGCAGAGAGAGAGTCTGGCACAAGGAAGTCCATAATGTCTGTGAAGCTGATAGAATAGAATCCTTTATTTTATATTTTATTTTATCCTTTACATTATACACACAGTTTTTGCATATATACAGTGAAATGTATTAGCTTTCACATATCCCAGCTAAGCTGAGGTCAGAGTGCAGGGTCAGCCATGATATGGCACCTCTGGAGCAGATAGGGTTAAGGGACTTGCTCAAGGGCCTTGAACCCCCAACCTTCTGGTCAGTAACCCTGAGCCTCAACCGCTGAGCTACCACTCAATGTAAGCATTGAAGTCGCCATTTAAAGATCTTTCCTATGCCAAGAGAAGCCTGTTTCCCTGTGTCCTCCTTTATTCAGAATATTCTTTATTCGGACTCTTCCACACTGGTGTCGCAACCTGGGAATTGAAGTTGGATGAAGCACGCCCCATGAAGTCCTCCCAGTTGGCAGAGATCATCAAGTCCCTTGCTACCCTAATGCCTACACCATTCACACCAACAATCCCTGCTTGAGCTCTGACAAGATCAAGAATTACGATTCTTCAAGGTCCTTCGAGCTCAAGCAGAGGACTGGCATGCAATCCGGAGCCTCCTCAGCCAGGAGAAAGCCCCGGCTGCAACCCCAGACACCACATCCCCCATGCCCCTGCTCATGTTTCAGAAGATGGGGGCGGCAGATGATCCCGAGGTGTTCATAGATAACATTGAGCATACCACCAAGATCTGGTGCTGTCCGTGAGGCCAATGGGCAGCCAGGCCCATCCCGTTGCTGTCCGGGGAAGCCAGGCTCACAGCTCATCAACTGCCGGTGGCTAGTCTCCTGGCTTACGAGGACCTGAAGAAGTTCATCTTGCAACGGGTTGGCCGGATTCCGGAACTGAATAGCCAGCTCTTCCGTGGCATGAAATTGGAGAGGACCAGCCAACTGTTCGCCTTTGCCCAATGGCTCATAGACGCCTGCTGGAGATGGCTGCTGGTGGGGGATTGCAACATAGAGGGTGCTAAAGAAGCTAATCCATCAACTGCCAAAAGGAATGGCCGATTGGGTCCAGTGCCACTGCCCGGCGTCACTGGAGGAAGCTGTCTAATTGGTGGAGGACCATATGGCGGCATATCTGAGGGCGGAAGAGCCCTCCTACTCTCTCTCCCCTCCCACTATGTCTTCCCTGTTCTCTTTCCCCTCCCCTCTTCCCTCTCATGCTGCTCTCTCCCCAGAGTCTGTTCCTGCCCCAAGAGGCGAGGAGTCGCACCGAAGCCTGTACATTGCACATGGGGGTTTGCACCATCCACAGCATCAGCAGTGCCCTGCCGCTCTCCCCCTCAGGTGGAAGTATCCACCGATGCAGGTGTGGGCGTGGAACCTGGGCAGGTCTGCTGGAGTTGTGGGGATCCGTGACACTTCTGGGATAAATGTCCTGTGATGGAGCTGGAGATGGTGGTCCGGATCCCTGACACTCCGCAGAGTCAAGGGGGTTACTCACCAAGCATTGGTGGACCCGGGTTGTGATCAAACCACTATCCACCAATGCTTGGCTCGACGTGAGACTTTGGGCACAACCAAAAGGGCGAGGGTGAAGTGTGTGCATGGGGATATTCACAATTACCCTGTGGTGACCCTGAAATTTCGGAGAACAAAACATAGAGTGGAGGCTGTGGTTAGTTCCCGCCTCACCCATCCACTGATTTTGGGGACTAATTGGCCTGAATTCAGAAATGTGTAAAAGGGAATATAGGCCGATGGGTCCTGCATAAAAGCGATGAGATGTGAAATGTGCGATGCTCTGGCAGGGGAGGCAGGGCTGGGGCCGTCTTTGTCAGCTCCACATCAGGATGACATGAGGGGGGGAGGCTGCAGCCCCTCCCATCCTCTAGGGATTTCCCAAAGGGGATTTGAAGCAGTCACAGGATGAAACCCTGAAGCTCACCTTCGACCAAGTGAGAGTGATCAATGGTCAACAACTCTGGCTGAATGTCACACTTTCATATCCCTATTTTGCAATTATAAATGAGCAGTTGTATAGAGTGATGCAGGACGCCCAAACAAAGGAAGATACAACCCAGCTCTTAATACCACGGAACCGTCGGGAAATGGTGTTCCAGGCGGCTCATTATAATCCCATGGTGGGTCATTTAGGGGAAAGAAAAACACTGAACCATCTAATAGCCCATTTTTATTGAACGGGCATTAGTGGCGATGTCCACAGATGGTGTGCAGCTTGCCGTGAATATCAGCTGGTGAACCTGCCAGCCACCCCAAAAGCACCATTTTGCCCCCTTCCACTGATCAAGGTTCCCTTTGAGTGAATTGGCATGGACCTCGTCGGGCCATTACAACAGTCAGCACGCGACATCGCTTTGTATTTTTCCAAGTGGACTATGCAACATGGTATCCGGAAGAAGTGCCTCTGCGTAGCATCTCAGCACGTAGTGTTGCGGAGGCTCTCTTCAAAATAATCTACCGGGTGGGGATTCCGAAAGAGACCCTTACTGATCAGGGCACAACCTTTATGTCACGGGCACAACACAAGCTTTACGAATTATTGGGCATTAAGTCAATTTGTACCAGCGTTTACCATCCACAAGCAGATGGCCTGGTGGAGCGATTTAATAAAACCTTAAAAACATGATTCGTAAGTTTGTGCATGAGGATGCTAGAAATTGGGACAAATGGCTCAATCCCCTGTTATTCGCAGTACCAGAGGTCCCGCAAGCCTCCACTGGGTTTTCCCCATTTGAGCTGCTGTATGGGTGGCACCCGCTCGGCGTGCTTGATGTCATACGCAAAGGTTGGGAGGAGGGACCTTCAGCCAGTAAGAATGAAATTCAATACGTTCTTGATCTTAGAGCAAAACTCCACACTTTGGGGCAGCTAACATAGGAGAATTTGCTCCAAGCTCAAGAACGACAGAGCCAACTGTATAACAGGGGAGCTCGGCTGCAGGAATTTGCACCGAGAGATAAGGTACTCATATTACTCCCCACATTGTGCTCCAAATTACTCACCAAACCGCAAGGACGCTTTGAGGTCCCACGACTAGTGGGGGATCTCAATTATGAGGTAAAGTGAACCAATAGAGTGAACGCACGTCAAATATATCACCTCAACCTCTGTAAATTATAGAGGCAATCCCTGTGACGTTGGCTACAGTAGTTCCGGAGAGGGAAGAGCTCAGGCCGGAGGTGAATACAAAACACAATCATATTACCCTGGTCACTTGCGGAGACCATCTCTCACCATATCAACTCGCAGAGGTTGCCAGGTTGCAACAGGTGTTTGCAGATGTGGGCCACTTTTACAATCACCCGATTTCTCTCTCCCTTTTGTCTTGCAGACGGACACTTCAGAAAGAGGGCTGGGTGCCGTGCTCTCGCAGGTTGTGGAGGGGGAGGAGTGCCCGGTGCTGTACATTAGCCGAAAGCTCTCGCTGAAAAGGAGTGTCTCGCCATCAAGTGGACGGTCCTCACTCTCCGGTACGACCTGTTAGGACGAGCCTTCACCCTGTGCTTGGATCACGCCCCACTCCAATGGCTCCACCACATGAACGCGCGGATCACATGGTGGTATCTGGCACTTCAGCCATTTAAGTTCAAGGTGGTCCACAGACCGGAATTGCAGATGGCTGTCGCCGACTTCCTTTCCAGAAATGGGGGTGTATATGTAAAAGCCCTAAAAAGGGGAATAGTTGAATGAAAGATGCACGGACACAAACTTTCCTCAGATCATGTGTGTAATGACTCAATATCAAAAACCATATGCAACGTCAGTACCGTTTACATATACAAAATAATATTACATGCGTTATGCATACAATTCTAACCATTCTCTCTAGTCAGCAATTATA
>JAVLUX010000044.1:24866274-24961274 GCA_032164185.1 Moxostoma hubbsi | reverse complement strand
GAGGTGTGTTTAGGGTCATTGTCCTGTTGTAGGATGAAATTGGCTCCAATCAAGCGCTGTCCACTGGGTATGGCATGGCGTTGCAAAATGGAGTGATAGCCTTCCTTATTCAGAATCCCTTTTACCCTGTACAAATCTCCCACCTTACCAGCACCAAAGCAACCCCAGACCATTATATTACCTCCACCATGCTTAACAGATGGCGTCAGGCATTCTTCCAGCATCTTTTCATTTGTTCTGCGTCTCACAAACGTTCTTCTTTGTGATCCAAACACCTCAAACTTGGATTCATCTGTCCACAACACTTTTTTCCAGTCTTCCTCTGTCCAATGTCTGTGTTCTTTTGCCCATCTTAATCTTTTTCTTTTATTGGCCAGTCTCAGATATGGCTTTTTCTTTGCCACTCTGCCCTGAAGCCCAGAATCCCGCAGCCGCCTCTTCACTGTACATGTTGACACTGGTGTTTTGCGGGTACTATTTAATGAAGATGCCAGTTGGGGACCTGTGAGGCGTCTGTTTCTCAAACTAGAGACTCTAATGTACTTATCTTCTTGCTCAGTTGTGCAACGCGGCCTCCCACTTCTTTTTCTACTCTGGTTAGAGCCTGTTTGTGCTGTCCACTGAAGGGAGTAGTACACACCGTTGTAGGAAATCTTCAATTTCTTAGCAATGTCTCGCATGGAATAGCCTTCATTTCTAAGGACAAGAATAGACTGTCGAGTTTCAGATGAAAGTTCTCTTTTTCTGGCCATTTTGAGCGTTTAATTGACCCCACAAATGTGATGCTCCAGAAACTCAATCTGCTCAAAGGAAGGTCAGTTTTGTAGCTTCTGTAACGACCTAAACTGTTTTCAGATGTGTGAACATGATTGCACAAGGGTTTTCTAATCATCAATTAGCCTTCTGAGCCAATGAGCAAACACATTGTACCATTAGAACACTGGAGTGATAGTTGCTGGAAATGGGCCTCTATACACCTATGTACATATTGCACCAAAAACCAGACATTTGCAGCTAGAATAGTCATTTACCACATTAGCAATGTATAGAGTGTATTTCTTCAAAGTTAAGACTAGTTTAAAGTTGTCTTCATTGAAAAGTACAGTGCTTTTCCTTCAAAAATAAGGACATTTCAATGTGACCCCAAACTTTTGAACGGTAGTGTAAGTTAATTAACTTATGAAATACAAGTATTGGCATTTTGATCTTTAAAATATTCTTACTTCAGTGTATTTTAATACATTTAGGCAGTGTTTAATTACTGTAAATGAATTACTGTTAAACATAACTGAAAATACAGGTGCTGGTCATATAATTAGAATATCATCAAAAAGTTGATTTATTTCAGTAATTCCATTAAAAAAGTGAAACTTGGATATTATATTCATTCATTACACACAGACTGATATATTTCATATGTTTATTTCATTTAATTGTGATGATTAAAACTGACAACTAATGAAAATCCCAAATTCAGTATCTCCGAAAATTAGAATATTACTTAAGACCAATACAAAAAAAGGATTTTTAGAAATGTTGGCCAACTGAAAAGTATGAACATGAAAAGTATGAGCATGTACAGCACTCAATACTTAGTTGGGGCTCCTTTTGCCTGAATTACTGCAGCAATGCGGCGTGGCATGGAGTCAATCAGTCTGTGGCACTGCTCAGGTGTTATGAGAGCCCAGGTTGCTCTGATAGTGGCCTTCAGCTCTTCTGCATTGTTGGGTCTGGCGTATTGCATCTTCCTCTTCAATATACCCAATAGATTTTCTATAGGGTCAAGGTCAGGCGAGTTTGCTGGCCAATTAAGAACAGGGATACCCCATGGTCCTTAAACCAGGTACTGGTAGCTTTGGCACTGTGTGCAGGTGCCAAGTCCTGTTGGAAAATGAAATCTGCATCTCAATAAAATTGGTCAGCAGCAGGATGCATGAAGTGCTCTAAAACTTCCTGGTAGACGGCTGTGTTGACCTTGGACCTCAGAAAACACAGTGGACCAACACCAGCAGATGACATGGCACCCCAAACCATCACTGACTGTGGAAACTTTACACTGGACTTCAAGCAACGTGGATTCTGTGCCTCTCCTCTCATCCTCCAGACTCTGGGACCTTGATTTCCAAAGGAAATGCAAAATTTACTTTCATCAGAGATAACTTTGGACCACTCAGCAGCAGTCCAGTCCTTTTTGTCTTTAGCCCAGGCGAGACGCTTCTGACGCTGTGTCTTGTTCAAGAGAGGCTTGACACAAAGAATGCGACAGCTGAAACCCATGTCTTGCATACGTCTGTGTGTGGTGGTTCTTGAAGCACTGACTCCAGCTGCAGTCCACTCTTTGTGAATCTCCCCCACATTTTTGAATGGGTTTTGTTTCACAATCCTCTCCAGGGTGCGGTTATCCCTATTGCTTGTACACTTTTTTCTACCACATCTTTTTCTTCCCTTCGCCTCTCTATTAATGTGCTTGGACACAGAGCTCTGTGAACAGCCAGCCTCTTTAGCAATGACCTTTTGTGTCTTGCCCTCCTTGTGCAAGATGTCAATGGTCGTCTTTTGGACAGCTGTCAAGTCAGCAGTCTTCCCCATGATTGTGTAGCCTACAGAACTAGACTGAGAGACCATTTAAAGGCCTTTGCAGGTGTTTTGAGTTAATTAGCTGATTAGAGTGTGGCACCAGGTGTCTTCAATATTGAACCTTTTCACAATATTCAAATTTTCTGAGATACTGATTTTGGGGTTTTCATTAGTTGTCAGTTATATTCATCAAAATTAAAAGGAATGAACACTTGAAATATATCAGTCTGTGTGGAATGAATGAATATAATATCCAAGATTCACTTTTTGAATGGAATTACTGAAATAAATCAACTTTTTGATGATATTCTACTTATATGACCAGCACCTGTATAAAACTAAAATAATGTTGGAACCATTGGCTCCTAAACTGAAACATTAAGGAACCAAATCACAGAGTTGCTCGATTTAAAGCAGAAGACAGCTGATAACCCATTCATCAAAGCTTTAATAAACAGAATATATTGTTGAGAAGAAGTTTGCAGTCCCTTTTGTCTGAAATGTTCACACCCCTTTCATAATTTATTAATTATGAGAATTAAAAATATAAGACAGCACAACATCTGTCTGATACTTACACTTCTTTTCTGTGATTTATTTTTATTTAGTACTGCTCTTTAGAATATGCATTACAGATATTTACATAAAGTATAGTATGTATATAGTAGTGTGTTGTCTAATTGAGTATCAATGAATGTTTGCACTTTGTGTAATAGTTGTGTACAAGTCTCACGATTGTCAAATGAGTGTCAAAAGCTTGATCTCATCCATTTTTTGTATTATTTTCTTGATCACATTTGAGCTTTTTAAAAATGAACCAATCACCGCTAAATGTTTTGTTACTGTCTCCATAGAGTAGTGAATAAGTGTAACTGAATTAAGCAGAATGAAGGATGAAATCTTGTGTGCTCCGGAATCAAATGTGTGAAGCGCTGCAACAACATGACTGTGTTCAAGAAGTGTGATTTCTATCACTGAACTGTCATGACCCCTCATACAGTCTCATACACACTGTCCCACAGATGAGCTGTTATCAGCTGCGTCTTTGTCCTGGTGATGTCAGCACATGATGAGGGTCATGTGATGATGAGTCGTCTTGCACAGTTATTATGTTCTAGTGATTAAGACATACTTGTATTACAGTGTTGATTCAGTACATCATTTGTGTAGTATACAGTAGGGGTGTAACAGTATAATAACTCACAAAAATGCCACACTATTAACATATCTGCAAACTGTGAGAAAGATACTTTTAAGTTGTACTTAATGTACTTAAGACTGGCTCAAAGCGCTCATTAATTCACATGCCGTAAATCCTACTTAAAGGGACAGTTCACCCAAAAAGTAAAATTCTCTCATCATTTCCTCACCCTCATGTCATCCCAGATGTGTGTGACTTTCTTTCTTCTGCAGAACACAAATTAAGATTTTTAGAAGAATTTTTCAGCTCTGTAGGTCCATTCAATGTAAGTGAATGGTGACCAGAAACTGGAAGCTCCAAAAAGGAGATAAAGTCAGCATAAAAATAATCCAGATGGTTTTGGATGAGAACACTGAATGTCTTGCCATTGCAGTCTCTAGGGATGATCATGATTTCAAGATTGATTTCACTTCCTACTATGCATAATGATTCACTCAATTCATGATGTGATACGATTCACAATACTGGTTTCACAATTTTTATTTTTTTTTTTAACAAAATGAGATTTAAGACAAGTTATAAATGAAAAAGTGCCCTTTTATTATTTCTCACTCAGACAAAATGCTGCATAGTTCTTTGAGAAATTGAAATAACTTTTATATCAAACAAAACTAAATTGAAATTTTAAAACAAATCCCAAATCAAATAAATAAATACAAGAATAATACAAATAAAAACAATTTCTTCATATAAACAAACTAAGGCTTTGCCTGTGCTCTTTCCTAGCTTTTTGTTTTAAGAAATGTCAGCATATCCATGTTTTCCGGCAGAAGCTGAGATCTCTGCACATTCACAATGTCCCCTGCTGTTGAAAACACCCTTTCATTAGGGACAGAGGTGTCTGGTGTGGAGAGAGATGCTTTTGCTAGACTGGAGAGCAGTGGGTACAGCCTAGCATTCTCTTTCCACCACTTGAGTGGACAGATATTGAGGGAAATGGATGTTTCAGCTCTGTACTTATTCATTTCTGCATCAATCTGACTGATGTGCTGTGCAGCTGGTTCATCGAAAGTCCCTCCAAGGAGATCTTCCAATGCTGTGTTCTTGGAAGGAGGTTGCTTCAGCTCAGCTCCTGCTCTGTCTGGTACAACAGTGACAGGGGTTTCGTATTGTTATAAAGGCAAGATTTTAAAATCATTTGTTATCATTTCTATCATTACTCTTGCAAGAGAAAACACTTCAACACATTTAGAAAAAAAATTCCAGAATATTCAACAAATTATTAAAAAATCAATTTAGAGATATAGAGTAAAAAATTACCCAAAAATGATCCCTTAATTTACTCACCCTCAAGTCATATATATGACTTTCTTCTTTCAGCCAAACACAATCGGAGCACAATCGGTGTCTCGACCACCTTAGACTTTGTTTCCCTGTAATGCGCTGGCATGACAGTCTGGCTAAAGTGGGGGCGTGATGGGATGGTGTATTTGGGCTCTAATGTGTTGACCAGTAGCCGAAATCCTTCATTTTCCACGACAGAAAAGGGCCTCATATCTTTTGCCATGAAAACACTGATGCGCCTTGTGATCACCATGGCTCTCGCACTTGTCGCAACGAGTGGGGCTGCGAATCCGCCGATCAGTGTGGTTTGGCTAATAGCTTTTTACGTGCAGACAGAGGTGACTGTTTGTATGCTGCATCATTGTTTAGTTTTTTGTCTGTTACCACCTCACCACTTTCATTTTTAGTCTTTGGAAAGTCAGAATACTGCCACACCTTGGGTATCCTCAACAACAAAGTCTACACTTGCCGCCGCCATGTTTGCTACTGTTTAACACTACGTCTTGCTCGTCACTATCGCGCCTGTACTGTGAGGTCGATGTATATATCTTCAGCGCCCCTGCTATTTAAAACGTGTATCGCGATTCGTTTAACATCTCAGTCAACTTGTATCTTCATCGATTTTCAACCGGGGGCATCGTTACATCCCTACTTCCTACAGCGCCATCTAGTGCTCTGTGCATGCATTAAGCACTAGGAAGTGTAATTGAGCTTGAAATCATGATAGACAAGGTGACTGATGTCAAGATTTACAGCGTTCTCACCCAAACTATAGCTTATGTTGGGCAAAAAGATGTCCTCATTACAAAAAGTTCAATACAGGGCAGCACAGAAAACACTTTCCGAGATGTTGCACGTCTCACTTATTTTTGACTACAAATCCTGTATGTCACATGACTTTGTTTGTGTGTGTGTGTGTGTGTGTGTGTGTGTGTGTGTGTGTGTGTGTGTGTTTCAGAGCGGCGATGGCCACTGCACCCTACAACTACTCCTACATCTTCAAATACATCATCATTGGTGAGTAACTATCAATAACTCATTAGATGATGCTGACAATAAGAGAACAGTACTCTCAGATGACTGTCTCTCTACAGGTGATATGGGTGTAGGGAAGTCCTGTTTGCTTCATCAGTTCACAGAAAAGAAGTGTAAGTATCAGACAGATGTTGAGCTTCACGCTCTCTATTAGCTGCAGAGAAATCTAATGAACTGATCTCCCTCTCTGCTGTCTTCAGTCATGGCAGACTGCCCGCACACTATCGGCGTAGAGTTTGGCACTAGAATAATCGAGGTGAGCGGACAGAAGATCAAGCTGCAGATCTGGGACACGGCGGGACAAGAGCGTTTCAGAGCGGTCACACGCAGCTACTATAGAGGAGCCGCAGGAGCGCTGATGGTGTATGACATCACCAGGTACTCATACTAGTGAAGAGAGCGTGTACTAATGACCGTTATTGTGAGATCAGCAAGATGTGTTTTTAAGGTCAGAAATACACTTGACTGATTCTAAACAGAATTTCACCTTCAATACACACTTCAAATATCCTCTGTGGTGGGGTCTCTGATGTATATTTTGACCCGATGTTCAGTGTCTCTTCTCAAGGTGTTCTGACCATGTCAAGTGAGTGAACAGCTGTTGCGTTACAGTGTTGATGAATTGTTGAATGTTGCCATGGAAACACATGTTCTGTCTGTTCTCGACAGGAGAAGCACATACAACCACCTCAGCAGCTGGCTGACCGACGCCAGGAACCTCACCAACCCCAATACAGTGAGTGCAAACATACATCTCAATTCATCAAAATAATAGAATTCATGTCGAAGATTCGAGTTTTCAGCACTGGAACTTTGGACTAGGAGAAGATGTAGGGTTTAGGGGTCATTTGGGGTTTCTCAAAGTGAACATCACACGTGTGTTTTTTCAGGTGATTATACTGATAGGGAACAAAGCGGATCTTGAAGCGCAGCGAGACGTGACGTATGAAGAAGCAAAACAGTTTGCTGAAGAGAACGGTGAGGTTGATTGTGCACATGAAGCTGTTTTGTATTTTTTAACAGATGTGTCATTAATGTCATATGATGATGTTCATTCACAGGTCTGTTGTTCCTGGAGGCCAGTGCAAAAACGTGAGTTATAACAGGAAACACTTCTGTCCTACTGAATATGTATCTGTTTCAAACCATACATGTACAACATTTGAAGGCATCATAGATTTGTATGCTGATAAATCCAGCACTCGGGGGAAGAAACATAATGGCTGATTTTGGGCTTGTTTCTCTTGAGAGGTCTGGCAATGCTGCAATTGGTATTTCACCCACCCCTTAGTGCAGAGAACTGTCATTTTAAGAAGAACGTTATTAACCGTTCTTTTATTTATTTATTTAAAAAAAGAACTGAAATGAAAAACATTTTCTTTTAGTCCCTGATGAAATTACTGACGGAAACGCTCTTTGATGAAAGTTTTTTTGACTACAATAATGAAGACACGTCATCGTAATGTATGTTTTAAACGTACTGTTGATGAAAATATGACTAGAAGAAAATAATACTGCGAGCACATTTAAACAAAAAAGAAAATCTAGAAAGAATTGAATGTAATGATCCAGTCAAAGTATGTTGGGTATTGCCCTGCTATAGGTAAAGGTAAACTTTCTTCTTTGCTAACGGGATAATAAACAGGTGATCTTGAACTACGTTACCTACTAGTCAGAATCTGCTGTTTCTGTAAACATGCTACACGTAAAGAAACATCCGAAACGGTCTGAAACATGGAATATTCTTTAAAGCGTGAAGAATTTACAACAGTAAATTACAATATGTAGCAAAGAGTATATTCATTTTCTGCTATTAGTAAAATGGGATTATTCTATCAAATGTGACCTCAAACATTAGTTGTGGTATTACACAAGAATGTAATAACACTAACTTCTCTAAAGAAAATTATTATGCATTTCTTTTAAGATTTTATGGTATTTTTGATCTTATTTAACTCTAAATTGATTTTCATATAAAATAAGCATATTTGATGTTATCTTCACTTCAATTAAAACCCTCAGTTCAGTCAGTTGAAAGATTTCTAATATACTAAAATATGTCATGCATTGGGGGTATCTGTTGGAAAACAAATAACAATTAGAAGCAGATATAGCTACAGTGCTTCAATAAGCGGGTTTACATGCTCTTCCTTCGACTGATTATGCTTAACCCGACAATGCGTGTGGTCATGTAAATGCAATAAACGGCTTATGAATAACTTGATCGACACAAGTCCATTTTTGCCATGTAAACACCTTACCCCGTTTTTATACCGGCCCATCCAATGTGCGCATATGTTGAGCGCATCCCTCTTCACGGTTTGACATCAAAAGAACAGAATAATGTGATTATTTCAAATGTCATGTAAACACAGATTTCTTGCCTTGTCAGATTTTTTATGTAAACAGGCTCATTGACTGATCCCTTTAAGCCAATCTTGTATCAAACATTTTTTATAGAGATTATCACAAGTTATGCATTGGATATATATTTAGACATTATAAAAGACAGTTATTAGTAGAACTAACTTCACTTTTTGAGCCATTTTTATCGATGCCTTTGAATCGACTTGTGCTCTTTTGATTTTAAAAGCATGTATGAAGTCATCCCCCCCCCCATTATAAATTAAAACCCTTTTTTGTGTGAAATGTTTTGATTGAAAAGTGTACTTTTCTTTCTTTAAAATAAATGACACTTGCTAATACAGTGACATCCAGAAATGTAGGTGCAACTTACGTGGCCACATAAATAAATGAGTGTTTCTCATCACAGGGGTGAGAACGTGGAAGACGCATTTCTAGAGGCAGCGAAAAAGATCTACCAGAACATTCAGGATGGCAGTCTGGATCTAAACGCAGCTGAATCGGGCGTGCAGCACAAACCGTCTGCCCCGCAAGTCGGGCGGCTCACCAGCGAACCACAGCCACAGAGGGAGGGGTGCAGCTGTTAATGACCAACATCCTCCTCCTGCCCAAATAAACCATCTGCCCAATCATCCCTCCTCCACTACAGCACTTTCATCACTCGCATACGCGCGCTCTTGCCCATCTCAGAGGGTCACATTGGCATAGGCTGAAAGGGGAGGGGTCATTCTCTTCATCTGTCTGTCTTCATTTTCTTGCTCTCCTGGTCAGTGTTTCTTAATTTCCCATCATCCTCTGACTGCTCTAACCGCCAATCATGAACTCATCTCACAACACAAATCTAAGAGACAGCTGACAACAACGACGCAGGTTGTTTTTTTGTTTTTTTTATTGGCTCATTTTATAGCTCCATAATTTAATGTTTGCTCTTCTGGAACTCTCTGAGAAATGAGACTTGTACAGGAAGAGGCTAAAAGTGACACTGACTATAATCCAACATTATATTGCTGCTGCTGCTGCATGTTACACTATGATTGTTTTATTAAGAACATCAAATGAGTTTATTCCCAATGATGACGTTTGAAAGCGGCCGCTCAGCACAGGTGCGCTCACGTGATGTGTTTTTGATGTATGGGATGAAATTAGTCTCTTTTCATCAGACATTTTTTTTAAAATAATTTTGAGACTATCTTCATCCCATAATGATGCGATCAGGCGTGTTGCATTGAAAGCGCTCAGAAGGATCAGTCTGTTTGGGTCTTGACCGACGGGCCATCCGACTGAAGCTCAGATAGCCTTTACGGGCCTGCAGGGCTCAAAATAATGGGTCCATAAAATCCATCAAACATATGTCAGTTCCAATGATTTATATCCTAGACTAACACAGCAATGTTTCCCTTTTTGTGTGAATGCACAAACATATTTAAACGTAGATTAAGGAAATATGATGCAAAGTTGGTTTGGAAGCATTTCCCAATCAGACACTTTAAGAAAAAAATTACACACAATTCTTTTAGCTCATGTCTCTCCTGCTTTGATCATATCAATTGAAGTTTGTCCCGACCATAGTTTTACTTTTATTGTTGCCTTATTGTTATGATTCATGTTAATATTATTACTATAACTGTTTAATCTTTTACTGTGCTAGCTCAACATGCAGTTTGGACTTGAATGGTTTTATAACACTGCTACTTTTATTGTAAAGATAATGTGACAGGAACAGCTCCAGTTGTATAGTCTGTACTTCCTCCAAAATGGCACGTGTTTGGGGGACTCTTATTCAGATAATTTACCATATGACATCAAATGTAATGTAATGCTGCTGCTGTATATAAGGCTATATCTGTTGACAATGATGCTGCGACCACACTGACTGATGATGTGATATTCAGATGCTGGCCACTCTTGCTTGGGAAAATCTCATTTCTAAGTATCAATATTACAATATGTGCATCACAAACTCTGAGGTGCACTTTTCCCAAAGCTAAAGAGACATAAGGTAGATGTTCAAATTCTTCCACAGAGCGTTTTATCATCTTACCATCATATGAGCATCTTGAAGTGTCTCAGCATCTCTTTGCTATCTGAATGACCTGTTCACATGAGTAAAAACGGTACATACTGTATGTATACATTTTGAAGGAGCTGTGCTAACATTTAAAGTCTGTTCTTGTGTGTATATGATTTTAAAAAGTTGACATTTTGATTTTAATTATGACAATAAAAATCCTCTTGCCAGAATAGCATTTCATCCAGTGTTGTCGTTTCATTTTGAACGCAAGATTTCAGCTTTAGGACGTCAGCACTATATAGTATACTAGGGCTGGGCGGTATATCGACTTTACAAGTTTGATATATTTTCAAACGAGATATAGGATAAGACAATACCATTTATATCGATATAGTTTGATGTTGCGTTACATAACCTGTTTGTTCCGTAAAGCCGTGCTGTGTTGGCATCTCTCCTCATTCACACACTCCGTGCACCCCCTGCCCCACTCGCTCACAAGTTAACATGGAGGGAGACACGGCACCAGTCCACACTGCTGAAGAAAACTAACTGGGTCTCAATCAGCATATCGTGAACATGAATTCGGGCGCGGGTAAGGTTACTGATCCACTGAACACCAATGACTCAATCACCTGTGACGCTGTAATGAGCTGGCGCATTGTAGCGCAGCTGTTACTAATCAGCATTCATTTTCGTTGAAGATATTTAAATGTACAGTGTTATAGACCTTTTTCACACTGGGTTTTGGAACACTGATGTAAATGTTTGCAGGGTAAACTTCAACAGCGGTGAATGAAACCCCCTCACAGCTTTCGTTACTCGCTCTTTAAAACTAATTCCACATTTATTCATTTGGCAGGCACTTATCCAAAGCGAAAAACATAAGCGAATCATCTTAAGGAGACAGTGGTATGAAAAGTGCCATATTACAAAGATTCACTATCATCAGAATAGTGTTCAAAACATATACAAGTGCAATTATTATTTTTTTTGTTAGAGAGTAGTTAAGAGCTCTTGGAAAAGATGTGTTTTTTGAAGACAGAGAGTGAGTCTGCTTCACGGATGGAGTTGGGAAGGTCATTCCACCAACTTTGTATGATTAAACTGAAAGTCCGGGAAAGTGTTTTGGTGCCTCTTTGTGTTGGTATGACAAGGTGACGTTCATTGGCCGACCGCAGGCTTCTAGTGGGGGTGAAGCTCTGCAGAAATGATTTTAGGGATGTTGAAGCAGACCCAGTTACTGTTCTATGCCAGCATCAGAGCCTTGAATTTAATACGTGCATCAACCGGCAGCCAGTGGAGAGAGATAAAGAGTGGTGTAACGTGCGCTCTCTTTAGTTCACTAAAGACAGACATGCTGCTGCATTCTGGATCATTTGCAGAGGTCTAGTTGCACATGCAGGAAGGCCTGCAATGAGAGTGTTACAGTAGTCCAGTCTAGTTATGATAAGTGACTGAACAAGCAGTTGTGTGGCATGTTCAGATAAGAAGGGTCTTATCTTCCTGATATTGTAGAGTGTAAATCTACATGACCTTGCAGTCTTTGAGATGTGGTCCGTGAAATATAGCTTTTTATCGATGGTTACCCCTAGATTTCTGACCGTTTTGGAAGGTGATACTGTAGTTGAACCCAGCTGCATGGTGATGTTGTGTTCAACAGCAGGGTTGGCTGGAAAGACAAGGAGTTCAGTCTTGGCTGGGTTGAGTTGCAGGTGGTGTTCCTTCATCCAGGCCGAGATGTCTGACAGACCCAAGCACTGAAGTAGTTGATGTGGCTATAAGCATAATGTTATACATTTTCACTCAATATTGAAAAAAAATTATAATATAAAAAAATGCTAGATTTGCACTGCTAAATAATGTGGAAACGCATCACTGCAGTCTGTGAAAAAGGTCTATTAAACAGATTAATGGCATAAAGAAATAAAAATATATTGGAGTGCATTTTAAACCTTTTTAGCAACTCAAATATTTAAAAGATTGTTTCACATTCGTGGCAATTAAGAATGATTGAATGAGATTGCAAACATCTCTTTTTGAGAGAAAATAAGGCTTGGACTTTATAGTTTCACACTTGTGCTCGTCATCTAACAACTTCAGAAGACACAAGGACGTTTCCGGTAAGGGAACATAGTGAGCAACCTAGCTCCTGATTTTTACAGTGCATTGTGGGATTTGTTTAGGGAGCAAACATAAACTGTGGAATAAAGAGTGTGTTAAACTTCGTACTGCTGCTGCAAACCGGCCGCAAAGCCTTCACAGCCCGAAAACTCTACTGCCCTTCAACAAAGCGTATTGCAAGCTTCATTTACCATCTCGCATGTGACATTTAGCCTACTTTGTAGAAAATACAGAGATATAAATAGTGCATCGCCATTCAGCCTAAAAATACAGCGATATGAACATAAAACCACTGACACCTTGACACCTGTTACAATGACACCTGTCAAGGGGTGGGATATATTACGCAGCAAGTGAACAGCAAGTTCTTGAATTTCATGTGTTGGAAGCAGGAAAAATGGACAAGCGTAAGGATCTGAGCGACTTTGACAAGGGCCAAATTGTGATGGCTAGATGACTGTCAGAGCATCTCCGAAACAGCAGGTCTTGTGGGGTGTTCCCAGTATGCAGTGGTTAGTACCTACCAAAAGCTACTGTTGCACAAATTGCTGAAAAACGTAATATTGGACCTGATATGAGTCCCACACGACAGCATGCGAAGGGCAGACTTGTGAGAGACAGCTCTGTGCACTTAGCTAATTTTTTTTCATTATTTTCATGATATAATCTGGTGAAATTCAATACATCCAGTTACACATTTGATTTTTGAGTTAAATATGGCAAAGAAGTCAAAATCCTCGGGCTCTGGAGACATTAAAAGACACTTACGTGTTCAAGATGAAAGCCCTGACAGGCCTGTGGACCGGAGACATGATTTGGGTGGCGCAGCAGGAGAAGAAATCCAGCGTCAACTGTCCAACATGTCAGTGATGCAGATGAAGGTTGTTGCTGACATGGAGGATCTCGCTGCAATACGTTGGCCGATTACGGCGATGAGAAAAATATTCTCTGAGTTAGTCACAAGAGTGGCAGATGCTGAGAAACGGATCGATTATCTGGAGTCATCGGAAAGGGAATTATCTGCTAATCCACCCACAACCAAGATAGACATAGAACATCTTAGTCTCAGATCACGCCCTGATGATTTTAGAGATGCTGCCACATACAGAGAATGTTTCCCTTTTGCAAAATCCTGATTTCCAACAAATGTTTAAGACTGAAATATTTTTGTTTTTATGGAGACCAACTTGTCCTCAGTATCCTCTGCTTGGGAGGTGGTTCTTAGGGGTCGGATCATACAGTAGGCCTCATTCATTAAAAAATCCATAGCACGAGAACTTGTGGAGTTGGAAGGGAATATTAAAAGTGCAGAGGCAGAGCTGAAACCCCTATGTCATCTGATGGCCTCAGAGAATTGACCCGATTGAAATACAGATATAATACTATTTTGTGGTGGAAGGCTGAATTTTGGTTATTCAGGGCAGGGCAGTAATACTTTGAGTCGGGGGTCAAAGCAGGGAAGCTTTTGGTTAGATAAATAAAGCAGAGAGAGTCTTTTTCTACCATTCCTGATGAGGATATTAGAAACTTTGTGGAACCATTAGAACTCCCTAAATTTATGACATAAAAAAAAATAATTGATTCTGAGATAACCTTGGAGGAGCTTGGCGAGGTAATTAAGGCCTTGCCTACAGGCAAGGCTCCGGGACCAGATGGCTTTGCCACAGAATTTTTTTAATCTTATGCTACAGAATTGGTTCCATTTTTGTTAGAAGTTTATACAGAATCATTAAAGAATACAAAGCTACCCCTAACCATGACACAAGCCCGGATCAGTCTGATTCATAAAAAGGACAAAGATTCAAGTGAGTGTAAAAGTTACCATCCAATTTCCCTGATCCAGTTAGATGTAAAAATGTTGTCAAAAATTCTGTAGTTATGACATCTCTTATACATATAGATCAGGTGGGGGTTTATTCAGGGCTGGCGCTCTTTTGATAACATTATGCTTTTCATCAATATCATATGGTTTGTGGCGAATGATCAGACACTCACTGGACGCCGAAAATGCATTTGATATGGTAGAATTGCATTATTTTTTTAAGATTTTGGAAATATATGGGTTTGGAAATACTTCTACTTTGTAGACACCCTGTAACAGTGGTACAAAACATTTGGATTAATTTCAGATTATTTTACTTTGAATAAGGGCACCGGGCAGGGTTGCCCTCTTTCCCCATTATTGTTCTGTCTTGCCCTGGAACCATTAACAGCCACCATAAGAAGGAAAGATGATTTTCCTGGAGTGGTGTGGCGCATAGTCTTTTGCTTTACACAGATGATATTTTGTTATTTGTCTCCAACCCCACTAGATCTATGCCTTGCCTCCACAGAATTATCAATTCCTTTTCTAAATTTTCGTGATACAGAATTAATTGGCCTAAATCAAAGCATTGGCTTTGACTGTGCACTGTCCAGTAACAGCTTTTCAGCCGGGCACCTCTCAATGGCCAAAACAGGGCATTAAGTATTTGGGTATTTTATTTCCCAGTTAATTTTGTCCCTTTAAGGGTTTTGAGTGATGTGGGCAGGTGGGCTTCATTACATTTATCGATGATTGGGAAGGTTAACGTTATTAAAATTAATTGTACTCCAAAATTCAACTATCTACTACAGTCTCTCCATGTAGATGTCCATCTCTGTTATTTCAAGCCATTTTATACATTTCTATAACTGATTCTGTATTTTATGTTTGTGGGAGGGCAGGGCCGGGTAGTGATTCTACACACCCAGTCCCTAATAAGGCTAATCAAGCCTCATAGAGGGATAAAGGCCGACTACGGAGGATGGTGCGGGAGAGAGAGATCATTTACTGACATGTCTGTCGTGTGTGTTTTGTCTTAAGTTTATCATTAAAATATTATTTACATTGCCAAGCCGGTTCTCGCTTCCTCCTTTCCATTGAACTGCTTTACACTGGTGCCGAAATCCAGAAAGGAGGAAGGATACACCGTAGTAGAGTTCTCGCCACTACCGTCCACCCCAACAGAGCAGCCGCGCCTGTCTGCAGGGGGACGAGGAGCCCGGCCACCTGGAAGCGGAGGAACAGCCGCCGACCACGAGGGGAGAAGGGGCTCCTAACCGACTGCCTGGAGCAGTCAGGGCCGCTGCCAGGGGAGGAGGAGTCCCCTACCAGCCGCTGAAACGCGGCGGGGTCTGAGACGAAGGGCGGGGGAGACCCCTTCTGTTCCCCGAGAACGCGGCGGGGCGTTCCGTCTGCCAGGGGCTGGAGGACTGCCTCCGATCCGCCCGGGGAGGCGTGGCTGTTGTCCGTTGGAGGGTGGAGGAGTGGCCGGGAACCAAGATACGCCATTTCGAAGAACTGGCGAGTAACTGTTTTTTTTTGGGGGGGGGGGGTCATCTCTCTCTCTCTCCTATACATTTGTGTGTTTTTTGGGGGGGTACTACACTGTTACAGGAAGTGACTTGGCCTCCAAATTCCCAAGATCTCAGTCCGGATGAGCATCTTCGGGATGTGCTGGACCAACAAGTCCGATCCATGGAGGCCCCACCTCCCAACTTACAGGACTTGAAGGATCTGCTGCAAACATCTTGGTGCCAGATACCACAGGACACCTTCAGAGTTCTTGTGGAGTTCTTGCCTCGATGGATCAGAGCTGTTTTGGTGACACGAGGGGGACCTACACAATATTAGGCATGTGGCTGATCGGTGTATACAGTGCATCTGGAAAGTATTCACAGTGCTTCACTTTTTCCACATTTTATATTACAGCCTTATTCCAAAATTTATTAAATTCATTATTTCCCTCAAAATTCTACAAACAATACCACATAATGACAACGTGGCATAAGTATTCACAGCCTTTGCTCAATACTTTATTGAAGCACCTTTGGCACCAATTTAAGTATTTTTGTGTATGATGCTACAAGCTTGGCACACCTATTTTTGGGCAGTTTCTCCCATTCTTCTTTGCAGGACCTCTCAAGCTCCATTAGGTTGGATGGGGAGCGTCGGTGCACAGCCTTTTTCAGATCTCTGCAGAGATGTTCAATCGGGTTCAAGTCTGGGCTCTGACTGGGCCACTCAAGGACATTCACAGAGTTGTCCCATAGCCAATCCTTTGTTATCTTGGCTGTGTGCTTAGGGTCGTTGTCCTGATGGAAGATGAACATTTGCCCCAGTTTGAGGTCCAGAGCGCTCTGGAGCAGGTTTTCATCAAGGATGTCTCTGTACATTGCTGCATTCATCTTTCCCTCGATCTTGACTAGTCTCCCAGTTCCTGCCGCTGAAAAACATCCCCACAGCATGATGCTGCCACCACCATGCTTCACTGTAGGGATGGTATTGGCCAGGTGATGAACAGTGCCTGATTTCCTCCAGGCAGGCTGTCATGTGCCTTTTACTGAGGAGTGTCTTCTGTCTGGTCACTCTACCACACAGGCCTGATTGGTGGAGTGCTGCAGAGATGGTTCTTCTTCTGGAAGGTTCTCCTCTCTCCACAGAGAAATGCTAGAGCTCTGTCAGAGTGACCATCGGGTTCTTGGTCACCTCCCTGACTAAGGCCCTTCTCCCCCGATCGCTCAGTTTGGCCGAGCGGTTCTTCCATTTACGGATGATGGAGAACACTGTGCTCATTGGGATCTTCAATGCTGCAGAAATGTTTCTGTACCCTTCCCCAGATCTGTGCCTCGATACAATCCTGTCTCTGAGGTCTACAGACAATTCATTGGACTTCATGGCTTGGTTTGTGCTCTGTCATACACTGTTAACTGTGAGACCTTATATAGACAGGTGTGTGCCTTTCCAAATCATGTCCAATCAACTGAATTTACCACAGATGGACTCCAATCAAGTTGTAGAAACATCTCGAGGATGATCAGTGGAAACAGGATGCACCTGAGCTCAATTTTGAGTGTCATGGCAAAGGCTGTGAATACTTCTGTACATGTGATTTTTTTTGTTTTTATTTTTTATAAATTTGCAAAGATTTCAAACAAACTTCTTTCACATTGTCATTATGGGTTATTGTTTGTAGAATTTTGAGGAAAATAATGAATTTGATCCATTTTGGAATAAGGCTGTAACACAACAAAATGTGGAAAAAGTGAAGCGCTGTGAATACTTTCCAGATGCACTGTATGTTGGTAACAAGTAACATGGTTTCAGTTTTAGCCTAAATTAAGCTAGCACTCAGTAGGGGCTAGATATATTTGCCATAAATGAAAGAAAAATGTATTTTTCCTACCAACAACTTTGGTAAGAGTGTAAAATGGTTGAGCTTGATGAATGCAGTCAACACTTTAGAAAGCTAAATGAGATTATTTGTCTTTTGCCATGCCATAAAGTGTCCAAATAACAGTTCTTCAAGGGTGTATTTTAATATGGATAAAATCATGCAGTGACATGATTGAAGAATATGGGATTAATTTTTATCAGAGCTGTTGATTTAATGATTAATTTATCACAAATATTATTCATTATTTATTTAGTATGTTTAATTATATAAAAAAATAACATGTTAAAACATGACTACAAATTCCCCTTGATAGTATGTAAATTCTGTAATGAGAAATCTTTCCAACCTTCAAAGTAATTTAAGCTTTGAAGTACTGCTTTGATGTTTTTGCTAGCTGTAGTCAGCAGGAGGCAATCCATGCAGTTTCACAATCAAACATGCCTTTAAAGAGCATTGCTTCACACAACACATTCACATTCATTTCCAGCCCAAAACCTCGTCAAAAACCGCGAAAATGCATAAAAAAAACGCCCAAAATTGTTTTGCTTTTTTTTTTTTTTTTTTTGCTTGTTTCTCGTTTAAACACAAGCATTAATCTTTAAAATTACCCATTGGTCCGTGTACTTTTGCGTCCATTCGTTTTTCCTTTTTAACCCGTAATTGAAAAACGAAAAATGAACGGTTGCTGTATTTTTAAAGCGCAAAGTTGAACACCAAAATTGTAATTTGAACTGTACGTTATAGCGGTCCGTGTACTTTTGCGTTCATTCCTTTTTTTTTTTTTTTTTAAATAAAACTTTATTGGTTGGTTTTATTTTCATAACTGATAAATAAAATAAGCAGATACAAACTAATTTTCTGTTGACCATTTCATTTTCTTTTTTAAAAGGACTAAACGAGATTAGTGGGATAGGCTCGATTTTTGTTTTCCTTCAGTGTTTAAAAAATGTATTTACGCCTTAAATATTTGATACGCACATGTGAGCGGCACAGAAATGCCCCTTTCATCTGATTGGTCAACTTGCCCTGACTTCTGTATCCTACTGCTTTCAGCAAGAATTAGAGTTAGGGTCGCTCTACAAATTTGTCTAAATCTTCATTAAATATTGTTCCGAATCACCACTAACTGCAAACTATGCTGACAGGGAGTTGGTCTATTATATATTATTTTTACTTGTTATATACTTTTACTTATTATATAAAATGTTATGATTTTGTAGTGACTGTAAAATGTCATTTTAAAAAGTTGCGACACTTTGTATAAAAACCCCAAGAGTTAATGAGTTTACACAAGTTAATTTATTTTTTTACATTTAATAATATATTTACTAAATGTTCATCCACGCTGAGGGAATTACGTTGGTAGCGCACTCTATCAGTAATCTACTGCTTGCAGAAATTAGCATATTGCACTTATGGAGATTTGGTGAATAGACGTCCCAATAACAGGGACAGTACTGATATTACACGCCTTGTTAGAATTTTGTCCACTCCAATCCATAACTATTTTTAAATGACATTTTTATCAATAGGATACGAATACACAGGTACTACAAAATCATTCAGTGTTATTAAAAATAATATCAACTCCCAGTCAGCATATGGCCAAGTGACGTGGCTTGCGATATCGCACACTTCGTCCATTTAATGCCTCCTACACATTACGGATCGTGGTACCGTTCATATTACACATCTGTCTGTCATGTCATATAATTCGTAGCATTTTCAAATTACAAGAGGAATCGGCGACAGGGATGAACACATTACAAGACATTTCACTATTGACGAATCCCCGACGACTCTGCCTGGACTCCAAATTACGTTTCACAACAGAGTACATGCGAGAAGTGATACGAGATGATCATATGTTTTATGCATTTCAGAATATGATGTGTATGTTTTTAATCATATATTGTCAATAAATAAAATATGAAAAAGTACCTCCTACTGAAAAATCTACCTCTTTGCTTACCTGATTGTCCAAGAGAATTGGCGATTTTTCTCCAACTCTTCTCTTTCTCCACCCGGTTGTGGTACAGTTCGGACACTGTGCCCCTGCCAATGTTCTACACATTTTTCCTAGCGTCAAGCACTGACAGCCAGTGCTAGTCAAGCAACATTCCGATCAATATATAGAAGAAATGGAGGAAAAATGTCATCTTATTCCCTTGAGATATTTGACTTCAGGCGTTAATCAATTGATATTAATTCATATATAGCTATAATTAATTTTTAGGAAAATCAAATACCACTTGTTTTTTGTTTTTCATTTCACTTCCAAAATAGAATAATGAATGAACGCAAAAGTACACGGACCTATAGCCTACACTAAATGCTGCGCAAAAAAAAAAATACAAAATAATAATATTGACGTATTTTCAGATTTTTGTTTATGACTTTTCAAATCAAAATCAAATCAAATCACTTTATTGTCACACTACTGTGTACACGAGTGCAACAGCAGGTGAAATTCTTGTGTGCAGTTCTGAGCAACATTGCAGTAATGACAGTGACAAGACATAAACCACTTTACAATAAACAACATATTTACACAACACAATTTACATATCAAATGTACATATACTTGCACAACACTAATAGACAGAATATAGAATACACATACACTAGATAAGGGTATATAAACATATATATACACTAATTGAATTGGGAGCGAGAATATATTGACAGAATGAGGATTAATAAAGTGCAGTGCTGATTGTAGATCGTGAGAGATCATGTGTTCAAAAGTCTTATTGCTTGTGGGAAGAAGCTGTCATATAGTCGGGTGGTGCGGGTCCTGATGCTGCGATACCGCCTGCCTGATGGAAGCAGTGAGAGCAGCCCATGACTCGGGTGGCTGGAGTCTTTGATAATCCTCCGAGCTTTCTTCACACACCGTCTGTTATATATATCCTGGAGGGAGGGAAGCTCACCTCCGATGATGTTTCTGGCCGTTCGCACCACCCTTTGCAGGTCTTTGCGGTTGTGGGCGGTGCTATTGCCGTACCAGGCGGTGATGCATCCAGTCAGGATGCTCTCTACGGTGCTGGTGTAGAACCGTGTGAGGATGTGGTGGTTCATTCCAAACTTCCTCAGCCGTCTCAGGAAGAAGAGACGCTGGTGAGCCTTCTTCACAACGGCCTCAGTGTGGACGGACCATGTGAGTTCCTCAGTAATGTGGACACCGAGGAACTTGAAACTGCTGACTCTCTCCACCGGTGCTCCATTAATGGTGATGGGGCTGTGTTCTCTGTCTTTCCTCCTGAAGTCCACCTCAAGCTCCTTGGTTTTACTGACGTTGAGGGAGAGGTTGTGCTCCTGACACCAGCGTGTCAGAGTGTGCACCTCCTCTCTGTAGGCCGTTTCATCATTATCAGTGATCAGACCTACCACCGTCGTATCGTCAGCAAACTTAATGATGGCATTGGAGCTATGTGTCGCCACACAGTCATGTGTGTAAAGGGAATACAGGAGTGGGCTGAGAACACAGCCCTGCAGGGCTCCAGTGTTGAGGGTCAGTGATGAGGAGATGTTGCTGCCCATTCTAACCACCTGACATCTGCCTGACAGGAAATCCAGGATCCAGCTGCACAGCGAGCTGTTTAAGCCCAGAGCCCGGAGTTTCACATCAGGCTTGGAGGGCACTATGGTGTTAAATGCTGAGCTGTAGTCTACAAACAGCATTCTCACATACGTGTTCCTTTTTTCCAGGTGCGAGAGATCAGTGTGTGGTGTAGATGTAATGGCATCATCAGTGGAGCGGTTGTTGCGGTAGGCAAACTATAATGGGTCCAAAGAGGTGGGCAGAACAGAGCAGATGTGATCTCTGATCAACCTCTCAAAGCATTTGCTGATGATGGGGGTGAGGGCAACAGGATGCCAGTCATTTAAGCAAGTGATTTTGGCTTGCTTCGGTACAGGCACAATGGTTGATGTTTTGAAGCATGTGGGGACTACAGACAGGGAGAGGGACAGGTTGAAAATGTCCGTAAAAACACCAGCCAGTTGGTTCACGCACGCTCTGATGACGCGGCCCGGAATGCCGTCTGGACCCGCGGCTTTGCGGATGTTCACCCGTCGAAAGGATCGGGTTACATCCCCAACAGAGACGGAGACTGAACCATCCTCTGTAGCGTCAGCCGCGAGTGCTCTCTCCATGAGGGTGGTGTTATTGCCCTCGAAATGAGCATAAAATGTGTTGAGCTCATCCGGGAGAGAGGCAGCGGTGTTCACGGCGGAGTTTTTATTCCGTTTGTAGTCTGTAATGATGTTAATTCCCTGCCACATACTTCTGGAGTCAGTGGTGTTAAACTGACCTTCAATTTTGTGCCTGTACTGGCGTTTGGCTGTACTGATGGAGTTACGGAGGGCATAACTGGCTTGTTTACGCTCCTCCGCGTTCCCGGAATTAAAAGCGGTGGTCCGCGCAGTAAGTGCCGCGCGAACATCGCCGTTAACCCATGGTTTCTGGTTGGGGTAGATCCGTATAGTTTTTGTCGGAACAACGTCCTCTATGCACTTCCTGATGAAACACGTTACGCTATCAGCGTAAACCTCAATGTCGTCATCGGAGGCAGACCGGAACATCTCCCAGTCCGCGTGATCAAAACAGTCCTGTAGCGCAGAGTCTGATTGGTCCGACCAGCACTGGATCATTCTGAGGGCGGGTGCTTCCCGTTTCAGTTTCTGCCTGTAAGCGGGCAGAAGCAGAACGGAAGAGTGGTCGGATTTGCCAAATGGTGGGCGGGGGAGGGATTTGTAGCCATCCCGGAAAGGAGAATAGCAATGATCCAAAACCCGGTCCCCTCATGTGTTGAAGTTGATGTGTTGGTGGTATTTTGGTGCTATCGTTTTAAAGTTGGCTTTGTTGAAGTCCCCAGTAACAATGAACGCAGCCTCAGGGTGCGCGGTTTCCTGCTGACTTATACTCCCATACAGTTCCCTGAGTGCCCGGTCTGTGTCGGCTTGTGGGGGGATGTACACAGCAGTGATAATGACCGCTGTGAATTCCCTCTGTAGCCAGAATGGTCGACACAGAAGCATGAGATATTCCAGATCAGGAGAGCAGAAAGACCTGATAAAATGTACATTCCTCTGATCACACCATGATTTGTTGATCATAAAACATACACCTCCACCTCTGCTTTTACCTGAGAGGTCTTTCGCTCTGTCCGCTCGGTGCACGGAGAAACCCGCGGGTTCGATGGCCGAGTCTGGAATCTCCGCGGACATCCAGGTTTCCGTAAGACAGATAACGCAGCATTCTCTCGTCTCTCGTTGGAAGGAGATCCGCACTCTCAGCTCGCAGAGCTTGTTGTCCAGAGACTGAACATTTGCCAGTAGTATACTGGGTAGCAGGGGGCGATTTGCGCGACGTCTTACTCTGATGAGAACGCCGGCTCTTTTTCCTCTTTTCCTTCTGCGTTTCCGCAGCCGGGCAGCCCAGACAAAGGGCTCTGCTGGCATGTTTGTAAACCGCGGGTCGGCATTGAGGAATTTGAAGTCCGGTTTTCGGTGTGTGATTGCCGAACCAATGTCCAAAAGCGTTTGTCTGTCGTATACTATATAATATGCAAGACAAAAAAAAAAAAAAACTATAAACAAAACAAACAATAAACTGCAGTGTTTTGACAGAGCCCGCGACGCAGCAGCCATACTCTGCGCCATCTTGAGCTAGATTTTTGCCCCTTTATTAAACATTTTTAAAAATTCACAAATTAATATGGAAAAAATGTCAATTTTACTTGTTTCTTTCCTGTAACTTTTCTATATTTTGCCCACTTTGGCATATTGGTACTGGCAGTGTCAGTCAAGTTTGAAAACCCCGCGAACTAGGGTAGGGCGGTGCCGGCGTGCGTGACGTGAGCTGAAGGTAGTGGGAGTTGTGAGTTTAGGGAGCACATGCAGGTCAGCCAGAGCTGTAGTGGGGGTGTGTGTGTGTGTGTGTGTGTGTGTGTGTGTGTGTGTGTGTGTGTGTGTGTGTGTGTGTGTGTGTGTGTGTGTGTGTGTGTGTGTGTGTGTGTGTGTGTGAGTGAGTGAGTGAGTGAGTGAGTGAGTGAGTGAGTCTGCTGCCTGCTGAACAGGGTCGCAGAAAGAAGGATCTGAAGTGCCGGTGTTTCGGCTACAAAAACCCGCCGAACTGATCCGAAACCAGCCCAATTTTTATCCACCCACCCAAACACATTTTTGCCCACAAAATATATCGCAAAACCGCCCAATCTGGCAACCCTGTGCTTTTTTCGTAGTAGGAAGTTCCATTGTACGGAGCCCGTGAAGTGACCGGTGCAAAAAAATTTAAAAAAAAAAAAATCACAGAGACTTTCGCGTGCGCACGCGTTAAAGTTTCCGGTGTGTGTGTAAACTTGGCCTTCAATACAAAGACATTACTGTCATGGCTGAGACACGCTTTGATCAAAGGACACTAATCAAGCAATAGACTTGTACTTGCATTTAAGGAATGAGATATTAACCTCATTATAACCTGTGCTTAGCATGTTTCTTTTATCTGAGATCCAGATATAAAATATAGGCTATATATTCATACTTGTGTAATATTTTTGTTAAAGTATTCACATTTTTTACAATTATTTCAAAGTTTAAAATTGAACTGTGAGCAATGCCTCTTGTTTGTTACTTCAACAGTCATAAACTATTAAATTAATAATTCACCCAAAAACCTAAATTCTGCCATTTACTCACCCTCACGTCGTTCCTAAATCACATGAATTTCTTTATTGTGTAAGGCACAAAAGGATATGAAAAGCACTGCATCAATATTCTTTGCAATGAATGTGAATGGTGACTGAGACTCTCAGTCCATAACATTCATATCCTTTTGTAACGCGTACGGACACGAAAGTCTCTGTGATTTTTTATTTTTTTTGCACAGGTCACTTCACAGGATCCGTACCATTGAGTTGAATGGAATGCAGCATCAGTCTACCTCAGACCAGTATTCAAAGTGAGCTGACGCTCACCGAAGACTCATTGTAAAATTAGATGCTGAAGAAACTTTGAGTGATGCTTGCCCACCAAGGGTTTAAGTACACTGCCCTCTACAATGTCATGTTGCTATATGGTTGCTAGGGTGTGTCTAGGTAGTTGCCAGGGTGATATATAAAGGCTGCTTGCTAGCCCTAGTCAAATGAGGCCGCCCCCAAATCTTTGACAGACAGATCTGGAGATTTGAGCACTGTGATCACTTTGAAATGCTGAGTCTCATAGCACACCACTCCTCATGGATTTTGGAAAATCCAAAATCCTTAAACAAAGGTCATAGCAACAGTAATAGTGGTGCCTTGTTAAAGCAAGCGCTGTATGTAGTTTGATTGTTTAACTTTAAACACCATGTCAGCAACGAGGCTGTTCACGTGGCAAGCAGAGGGTAAACAATCAATATATACAATTTACAAAGCTTTAGAAGACATTTGAGATTAATACAAGATACAAATTCTAAAATACATTCAGGTAATACCTTTGTAAATATTTCAATTAAGTATGTCTGAATAAAATCAATGTCTAGACAGTATCAAAGGCCTTACAGTTCAGTAGGATATGTTTGATATGAAAAACAAAATGGCCTATTGACTTTGGCGCCTAAAATTTGAATGCTTTACTCATCTGCCACAACGTTTTTGAATTATCAGCAAATATTGATATATGCGATTAATTGCATAACACGTGTTCACTTAAAAGTTTTTATTGCTCTGAAAAATTTATGGGGGATAAACTGTACCCTATTCTTGCAGTGTCAAATGCTCAACTGCCAAGATAAAGCTGCTGAATTTTCAGAATAGGCACACAGAAATGTAAGCCTGCTGACAGAAACACAAACTCTTATTATTGTTCAAGTAGCAAAATTTGCTTTGTATTTTAAGCAACACAAATGGCACCATAGTTACAGGAAGAATCAACTGAAAAGAGAAAACAGGTCACGTGTATTTACAAAGATGAGCAATTAGTCTACAAAAGAATGAGGCATGATACGAATAAAAAATTAGTGGCATGATTTTTTAGGAGAAAAAAAACATAAAATGTCAACATTGGTAGTACCATGTTGAATTAAAGGCAGCTTGTGGTTGGCTTCATCCTCAGGTGTCGCAGTCAGAGGGCAAAGTGTTGACAAACTAATACTGGAAAAAAACTGCATTATCTAAATTACACAAGTAAAACAATATAGGAAAGTTTTAGCAACATAATCATTGAATTATCAGCTTGTTGGTTAAGTGTGTAACTCCCATATCCTTAATGGCGGTCATCTCTTTTAGGACATGCCATTTGGTTAGCGCTGTCATTTGATAACACTATTATGTTCATTGAGGCGCTCCCCGTGATTCTTTTACGAGTTCAGTCAGTGGTGTGCGGAATACTCGCAAACGACAATAAGTGGTAAATTAAAGAGGAAATGACAATACGAAACATATACTGAACATTGCTCCTTAAGTTCCGATTCTCGCTTCCTAGTCTTTCTCCAACTTCTTGAGACAGTAGTGTTATATTCTCTGATAAATATGATTCATAATGTTCAGAAAGTCCCTTTAAGGCCACTATGTAGTTTTGGTAAGGCATTTATGTAGTGATTGAGCTGAAGGAACACTTGTTTAAAATGCCCGTAATGGGCCAGTAAGGGATGGAACAACTCTACAGACTTTTACAACCCCATTAGTGAAATGTCATTCATGGCACAGTGTTGCAATTTTACAATACATAATCAGTCAGTTCCAAAATGAAATGATAGTTCCTCATATCACAGGGACCATTCACATCACACGACAAAGCCCTTTTCTTCAACAATTGCAATGACAAGAAAACAAAAACAGCTAAGGCAGTTTGATGAATTAACAGTTTCTTTTGTTGTAAAAAAAATTATATATATATATCCCTAAAAATGTTGGATTTTGAAAATGTGAGTTTTTTTCCTGTCAGTCACCTGTAGCGCTGTGAAACAGTTCTGCCTAAAACTATGAGAAAGCAGAGAAGAAAGTCAAGTTATGGAATAAACTGAGAGAGTTGACTTTTTAAAAAAATCAAGTAACTAAGACTTGGCTACCTGGACCTGGGCTACCATAAGATGGGCAAACAGATTCTTGTGGAACAGAGAACTCTGATTCTGTGCACAGTAATAAGACACATTTGTGAATGTTCCCCTATTTGCCGTGAGAAAAGGCAAGGTGGGTTTATTAAACTGAAGTGTACATTATGCCACAGCCAATTCAGAGAATCCTCAGACATATGGATTTCTGTTCCATGAAAGGCATTTTTCTATCACATCAAGAAATCTGGTGAAGGTCTCCACTACCTCTGAACAATGTCACTGATCTCCTTGACGGAGGAAAGCAGCTTTGAAAAGTCATGTTGTGCACTGGCTCCCCCAGTGGCAGTGGGGCAGATCTGTAGCTCTCGGAGGCTGCTTTCCAACTTATTGATGGCTTCACGGAAAGCAAACCTGTTCCGCATCTGCTGGATGGACTCGACATAGCTTGCACAATACTTGGACAGGTTATTGCCCGCCTCCAAGACTGCACTGTGGCTACCGGTCTGTTCTGAAATTCTGCCAATAGCAGCCCGCAGAAGTTCTGCGCTCTCCAAGACCATCTCGCGTGTGATGGCAGAGTTGGAATGTCTCTCAGATGGCTGCTGAGTTTTCCGTAACAAACGGTGAGCCAAACCTGTTCCCATACCTAGTGGCTGACTGGTTAGTGATGTAGGCGAGGTCTTTGGAGGCTGTACTTTTGAGGTGTTTTTTTGCAGCTTTTTGGCACTCTCCTGGGAAAGAGTACCCCTGCCTTGTTCTGTGGAGCCAGAGCTTGGAGGACTTGGGTCAGAGGAGCGTTTGACTTTGCCATCCGAAGAAACATCACGAGTGAGACTCCTTGAAGTCTTTCCAGATTTGGCGCTTGAGACGGGTGGTGGTGGAGGAGGAACAGGTTTAGGTTTTGCAAACTTTCCTTTGTCTCTTTCTCTTTGTACGGGGACATCAGAAGAGATTTTGTGTCTACGATGTCTGCATTCATCCCCAGCTGCTCCTAGAGGTGGAAACACACTGGGCTTGAGCAGCTCAGCCTGCAAGGCACTCGTTTTGGAGCATTCCAACTGTAGCTGACGGCCTATCTTTGGGGTCAGGATCAAAGGACTTGATCCAGGACTGGATTCTGCATTCTTGAAAACCTCATCAGAGTTATCCTCTGTTTTCTTGGGAAGAAGTGGTGGAGGGGTAAGGGTACCACCACGAGGGATACAATCCCCTTTCTTGCGGGGCAGAGCTGGCTTTCGCCCAAAGGTACCAGAGTCAAAATGAGATGACTGAATGTCACGAGGAAGGGTGACCGACTTCCACTCTTTACGGTCGGACCCTGGGGGCATGCTGGATGCTGAAGAAGACCTCAGGAAGCGCTTGGAATTTGAGATAGGATCTTCCTCCACTGGAGGAGTGGTGGCAAGTTTCCCTCCACCTGTTGTTGTAGGTGTGCCCTTTCTCCGTGAAAGAGGAGGGAAGAGCTGACCAGGATATACTAGGGCTCCATTGTTGACTCCGACAGCTGTGGTATTATTAGAACCAACCAATTTTGAAGTGTCAATACTGTGAATGGCATCATTGGTGGAAGTCCCATTATTGAACTCATCTCTAAAATCATTTCCCAATCCTCTATGATCAAGATGGCCATCCATCTTTCCAAAGGAGCTGCTACGTTTTGGAGGAGCAGGAGCAGTTCTCTTCTTTTTCTTGATGTAGCTGAAGGGATTAATTCTGAATTTATCTTTATCTTTAGCTAGGAGCCGGTCATCTTCATTCAAATTGGTATCAAGAAAAGGTCTTGGGAGCAGCGGAGGCCCAGCAACTTCAGTCTCTGCTGAATCTGCAGATGGTACAAATCCATCAATATATATTACCATAAACATTTCTTCATTATGAATATGATTGTGAATATACAAAGAGTAAGGCTTACCAGGACTGTCCCCATCCTTACTGTCCATATGCCTTCGCAGTGTCCTTGTCTTGGTGGGAAGTTCTGGTGCCTGCTCTATTGAGCCTAATGTCAGCTTCTTACCTTTCTTCCCTAACTCTTTCTCCACCTCTGCAATCCATAAACATTGCAGATGAGCCATAGGAAATGTACTTGCACAGCTCTCTAAAGCTCCAGAGATCAAGTCTTACCATCAGAGATACTGGATTCTTGAAACATGGTCTCAAACGCTTGGTGGGTTTCGGCAAAAGAAGGACGCTCTGCAGGGTTCCATCTCCAACCTAAAGACAGAGACACTAAACTCAGTCCAAAGTGGGACAGAAGACCCCAAACTGGAAATAATACAGTTTGAATGATAAGTTTAAAGTTTGTAGACAAGTTTCAGTCACTTCTACTTTAGCTAGTATAATTTTTCAACTAAGGTTAGAAGATCTACAATAGCTGGAAGATCTGAACATCTACTAACAGGCCCTCATGAGATCATAGACTTTCTCTGGGCATCCCTCAGGTCTGTCCATGCGGTAATCTTTCTCTAGTAGCTCGTACACTTGGGACAAGTCAATTCCAGGATATGGAGACATCCCATAGGTGGCAATCTCCCAAAGCAGGACCCCAAATGCTGAAAAGTTAAAGCAAGAAATGTTAGTGTCTCTCATAATCTAACAGGTTTCTCTCAACCTAGACAGGTGAGATCAGCTTAAACATTTTGCCAGTACAGTACATTCAGCTGTTTCATTGATTTTTACTTACCCCACACATCTGACTTTATAGAGAACTTGTTATAGGCCAGACTCTCTGGTGCAGTCCATTTAATGGGAAACTTGGCTCCTGCATGAGCTGTGTAAGTGTCTCCCGTCATCAGGCGACTCAGTCCAAAATCTGCCACTTTAACCAAGTGGTTTTCCCCAACTAAGCAGTTCCGGGCAGCAAGATCCCTGGAGAAAGAACCGCAGTGTTACTGGAAACATGTAGCTTCAAATTAAGTTGTAAATGTACTCCCTTTGTCCTAGAACTTAGCACCTGCTGGGGTTTTTTTTGTTCTTTTACTAGATAATTGCTCTATTGCAAACACTCATAAAAACATTTGCTCTGTTGCTTCAGCCCACAGACCGACTATTAATTATTAAAAATACAAAATTTTTAGGGCAACTTCTATTTCCAATTTATTTCTGTGCTGGTTTTTTAAAAAACAAGCAAGGAAGATCATTCCACCGTCGAAGCACAAAATCACTTACCTGAACTCTGAGCTCAAACAGCAGAGTCACTCAATACTAGTCTGTGTTCAAAATCAAAGAGTAACAACGGTTCAAGGAATGAAAACGACAACCAGAACACAGCAGAACAGAACCAAAAATGGGGACAAAGACCCTTTCGATTGTTCCAGAGTGAAAATTTATTTTTAAATGCTGGTAACTGGATAATAATGTTATTCATTTGTTCAGATATTTTTTTAAAACCAAAGAACAAAGGGGTTTATCACAGTCAATTTTCAGAAGTACACCACTTCCTGTTGCCTGAGAAAATGAGGCTTCTCTCTTTTTATTGTTGTGAATGTAGCCTTTCGTGACATGCTGAAGATCTTTTTGACAACTACTGTATATATAATTACTCCATATAAATGCACAGAGATTTATGAATTGATTTAGATGGACAGTTGTTTATTCAAAATATTTATATTATTTTTGGGGATATATTTAACATTATGGACACATTTATTGAAAATTCTTTAATACAGCCTACTGTACTATGCTTGTCATGATTTTTATGCTGATCACCCTCACATGGCAAAAAACTGGCTCGCTTATTTTCGTGAGGCACGTCACCTTTTTTGGGCTTTTATTTTTAAAACCAAGTTGCTTAATATTTGGCAACACTGCAATGGGTATATCACTCATCCTTAGCACAGAATACTATATATATAGTCATTTTAAAAAGAACATTATTAACCATTTTGTATTTCGTTCTAATGGGAAAGGAGTCCACAGAATGCCGGAGGTGGAATAAAAGAAATGCAGTTTCTGCAAACCGAAATGTAAAACTTTTTCAGAGCTTCATTAGAGGTATTGCTGATTTCAAATGCAAGGGCGAGTTAGACTTACTATATTAAGGAAATGCATATAGGGCACGATAATGTCTTTTCAATTAATTTTGGCACCGCATATTTTGCACTGCCTGTTTTTAGGAATGTAGCCTAAAATATGGGCTATATGAGTTCTAATAAATTTACTTAGTTTCATGTTGTTGTTGTTTTTATAAAACACTTATTGTACTATAAATACACACAACTCATTTCTACACAATGTTCTTGTGACTTAAACAAGTTAGTAAACTAATCCTATTGCATGTACTGTTGTACGGTTTAAATAAACAGCTGTTATTTTACTAAATTCAAAAATAACCTTTACCGCAATATCTATCATATAAAATTTGTTAGATATCAAATCGTGACATTGTTGGTGATTCACAGCCCTACTCACTATCTTCAAGAAACGTCTCTTTTTTTAACACTTGACTCACAACTGTTAATACACTCTCTTACAGCACAACGCAATTGTTTTACTTTTGTTTCTAATTTTCAAAAGTACTTTTAAATCTTTGAATTGCAGAATTTGTCCTGTTACAATCTCCTTATGATGAATCATTTGTGTTGTTTTTTTATTTGTAAATCTAATTGTATAAATGCTACTGTAAATGTAGATCTCACTTTCTAAAAATGTTACAATTATTTTGTTGGCAGTGATCTTGTGTGCAGGTCTTTGAGGAACAGGCCACATCTTGACAGGAATGACACTACTGTCTATGTAGGCCTAAAATCATAATGTCTAATAACTGAAGCTATTTAAACTATACAAAACAAGCTAATATAAACAGAAGAGTATAATGAAGCAAGACAATGTACATTTAATAATTTATTTAATCTTGTTTTTTCAACTGATCAAATAAACGTAGCTGTGGCCTCATCAGCAATTGTGTGTTTATGTCGAAGTGTCATGGCTAGACTACAGCAGCTCTTGCTCACCTGTGGATGAAGTTCTTCTTCTCCAGGTACTCCATCGCAGAGGAGATCTGTGTGGCCATATACAGAAGCACCACAGCGTTGACTTCCTCACGATTACATTCACGCAGGTAATCCAGCAGGTTTCCATGGGTCATGAACTCTGTGATGATATAAAAGGGAGGTTCTCGTGTGCAGACACCTAGAATGAGAGAAGCACACAACACGAGCAGGTTATGATTGGTGAACACCATTGGCCTCTGTAGCAATGTCCTTGGGAATGATCTTAAGTCTCTTTCTGATACAACCTCCACTTACAAAAACACAATTTACTCCTGAAACCCAGTGGCTAAGCATAAATGGTTTACACATAATGGCCATGCACACGTATCAGGACACTTCTCCTGATACACTTCTCCTGATCTATTCTTAGAACTATTTTCAATGCTAAATCTACTGTTTCATCATTTTAAACCAAATATTTTACAAAAAGATGTTTGTTTAAAATGATGAAATAGCAGATTTAGTGTTGAAAATGAAGTCATGCAGTATTGTGTACACACTTGACCTGTTATGCTCAACTGGCATTGACGACGTAAACTGTAAAAGGATTTGACTTAGGAATGTCTGATCATAAACTGATTGATTTCTACCAAACTTTTTTGTTTCTAAATCAAATATGAAAGCATCTATTAACTATCGTAATAAAAATCCTGAAAAAATTAAAGAGAGTTGTTGCCTCCCAACTCCAGGCGCATCTAACCTCCAATAATCTTTTTGACCCTCTCAGATCTGGTTTCCGTTAACAGTATAGTACGGAAACGTCTCTGCTTAAGTTCTCATTAGTCGCATTCACACAGACAGCCCTTTACAGAAAATACCCAACAATTTCCAGTTTAGAGGTCATGAACATGACCTTTTTGAAAATACTGGTAAGTTTTGCTCTGGCAATTTTACTTAATGTGAAGTTATTGTATCATTACCTATATATTTCCTTATTGATGGTATGTGCCAACAGCACAGGCAACCCAACGATTTTCCTGTAATTTACCTGATTGCATGTGTGAACAGGGCTAATGATCACCTCCCCTCCTCTGACACTGGTGGACTAAATATTCGTATCCTCTGGACCTCAGCTCTGCGCTTGTCACCGTCTGTCATAAAAAACTTCTAACTCGTCTTTCAGCAATTGGCATCACTGTCATAGTTCTCAAATGGTTCACCTCTAGGGCTGAAACGATTAGTCTACGTTATTGGCAACGTCGGAAATAAAAAATTATCCACAAAATTTTCGTTGTGGAATAGTCGTTTGATCTCATTTAAGGTAACATGAGATCACATTAAACTGTAATGATGACGCATGAGAACAGCACTTCAACTGACTGATGAGATGAAGAATTACACAGATCACAGATGCACTCTAAACTTTCCAAACAGCTTCAGGTGATGAGATCACAAAGTATGAGGGAATTATAATGCAAAAATACCACATAAGTAAATACAGAAGCACTCTCGTTGTGGAAAAAGTGGAGCCGGAGGTCTTTAAAGGAAACACCCCGCCGTTACATCTTAAGATATAATTAATGCATTACAGCTTTATGAAAGTTCAAATAATACAGAAGATCATGTACATAACTACAAACTCTGAAACTGGTCAGCACCTCTTCTATGAGTTGTGTGAATGTCCCGATCTAAGGGGGAGAGACTGAAACTGTCACGGGGACGCTTGTCCCTCAAGTCTGCACTTACTAAAGCTAGATTATAACATGATGGCTCACGACTTATTGACTCATAAAATATGTGGTCACTGTGCTTGAGCAAAGGCTTAACAGATAGTGTACAACTTCAGAGATAAACTCCAGAAAGCAGTCTGAGAAGGTGAAGTAACTCTACTGGTGATTGTTCTTCTAAAATCTTTCTTGAATTTTGTAAAACTACAAGCAAGAAAATATGAATTAATATTATATTCACATTTACAACATATTCATTGGAATAATACAGTGTGCTTTGTACATAGTGCGAACATGTTCCTTTTCCTCTGGTCTGATGAAACAAAAATGCAACTGTTTGGCCATAATGACCATCGTTATGTTTGGAGTAAAAAGGGTGAGGCTTGCAAGCTGAAGAACACCATCCCAACCGTGAAGCATGGGGGTGACGGCATCATGTTGTGGGGGTGCATTTCTGCAAGAGGGTCTGATGCACTTCACAAAGTAGATGACATCATGAGGAAGGAGAATGATGTGGATATATTGAAGCAACGTCTCAAGACATCAGCCAGGAAGTTAAAGCTCATCGCAAATGGGTTTTCCAAATGGACAATGAACCCAAGCATACCTCCACAGTTGTGGCAAAATGGCTTAAGGACAACAAAGTCAAGATATTGGAGTGGCCATCACAAAACCCTGACATCAATCCGATAGAAAATTAGTAGGCAGAACTGAAAAAGAGAGTCTACAAACCTGACTCAGTTACACCAGTTCTGTCTGGAGGAATGGGACAAAATTCCAGCAACTTATTGTTAACTTGCCCAAAACATTTGATCCAAGTTAAACAATTAAAAGGCAATGCTACCAAATACTAACAAAGTGTATGTAAACTACTGACCCATTGGGAATCTGATGAAAGAAATAAAAGCTGAAATAAATAATTCTCTCTACTATTATTCTGATATTTCACATTCATAAAATAAAGTAATGATCCAAACTGACCTAACACAGGGAATGTTTTCTATGATTAAATGTCAGGAATTGTGAAAAACGGAGTTAAATGTATTTGGTTAAGATGTATGTACACTTCTGACTTGCTTTTAGAGAACAGATCTTGAATATAAGTATATTTTGTCTTTACTGCACTCGCAGAAGTTTAAAAAATACAGTTTATATTCAAGACACATTCTCTTAAAGCAAGTGTAAATATCTTATATGTTGCTTCTCAAGTAAATGTTTCTTTGTTTTAAGGATTTTTAGACAATTTTAAATGGAAAACAAGACAAAAACACTTGATAACAACATGATGTTTTGCAGTGAATTTTTAACTGAATGAAACTTTAATTCAATCAATGTCATTTAGAGGTATTTTTAAAAGATGATTTTGTCCTCTTTATTGTTAGTAAGCACATTTAATACAAACTTTTAAGTCGGGCACAACCTGAATAGTCGGTTAAGAGCTAATGATTAATCATTGCAATAATCGCCAAATTGTCGAATAATTGTTCTAATAATCGTTAGATTGGACGATTATTATAATAAACGTTAGTTGCAGCTCTATTCACCTCATACCTTACTGATCGGCAGCAATTTGTTGCCCTTCATAAACATAAGTCCTTCACTGCTCCTGTCAACTCTGTTGTCCCTCAAGGCTCTTAGCCCACTCCTTTTTACAATTTCTATGTTA
Source organism: Moxostoma hubbsi (assembly GCA_032164185.1). Classification (NCBI taxonomy): domain Eukaryota; kingdom Metazoa; phylum Chordata; class Actinopteri; order Cypriniformes; family Catostomidae; genus Moxostoma; species Moxostoma hubbsi. The sequence goes on along the minus strand of JAVLUX010000044.1, from coordinate 24,926,128 downwards.
CCATTAGGACAGATAATTAGAAGGATTTAGCTTCCACTGTTGGGCTGACGACACTCAGATTTACACCCCTGTCTCCTCTGTCTTTCCCCCTCCTGCACTGTTTCTGCATCCATGTATTGAAGCTCTGGTTGAATTCCAGTGATCTCAAATTCAACTAAAAAAAAAAAACAGAAAATCTGTCATTTCAAAACAATCTATTATTGCCCTTGACCTGGATGGAGACGATCTTAAGTCATAGCTTACCATTCAAAACCTTGGCATAATTTTTGATTCTGAATTATCATTTAATACTCATGTCACAAAGATAGTAAAGACGGCATTCTTTCGCCTTCGTAATATCTCCCGTATTCGCTCCTCTCTCAGCCACCAGGATGCTGAAACCTTAATACACACCTAGACTACTGTAATTCCTTCTCATTGGTCTTCCTGCAAAAGCTGTGCAAAAACTACAATATGTGCAAAACTCTGCTGTCCGACTTATCACTCTTACTAAAAAAAAAGTAAGTGCACACATAACTCCTATCCTGCAGAACCTCCACTGGCTCTCTGTCTCCTCTCGCATACATTTGAAGATCCTCATCCTTGCATACAAAGCTCTCCATAACCTTGCCCCTTAATTATTAGTTATTACAACCCTACTCCCCTGGCCGCTCCTTAAGATAATCTGATGCTGGCTTTCTTGCAGTTCCTAAGTTTAGACTTAGTTTAGTCTCTATGGGTTCCAGGTCCTTTAGTGCAGCTGCTCCAAGACTTTGGAACTCTATTCCACAGAACGTCTGTGATGCCTCGTCCTTGCTTTCTTTCAAGAAACTGCTAAAAGTACATATTGTTGCATTACTGCCATTTATTGTGATACATTTGTGTTGTTGTTTGTTTTGTATAACAACTTTGGGTTTTAGAAAGGCACTACATAAATAAAACTTATTATTATTAAAACTTATTATAGTTCATGTGCTGAACTACACTTATGATTACTCTGCTAGGACACATGTGTGAATTGCTGTATATCAATCATATGCATGAAACTGCATATTTTCAAGAGAATGTTTTCATATCTACCAGATACCAATCAGACTTGTTTTTTTTTGTTTGTTTTTTTACAGATATATGGATGCTAGGTGCAGTCCTTCAAATAATTCAATAGGTAGAAGAAAATTTGAAGTGACATTCATAGGGCCCCTCAACCACCAGGGGGCCCCCCACCTGTATAATAAATAATTATTGGCATTAGGTGTAAATAAAACCTGGCTATATGCACAGCAATAGTTCATATTAAGGATACATTTATTGAAAAGACATGAGCACTGAGCACCAGACCCGTCAGGCACAGGAACAGTTTTCCTCTCAGGCTATCCATCTGATGAACAGTTAAAACTGCCCCATTGAGCAATAATTATGTGCAATACACAGCTGAATCTATTTATATTTATCCAACATATCTTACCTCTTCTGCCATACATTCTCCTGCATCTGTATATAACATATTTGTATCTGTATATTTTATATTGTAATACACTTATATTTTCTATTCACTTTTTATTTTTATTCCATTTGTTTATCTTTGTCTTGTTGTTGTATTGTTTGTGCACTGGAGGCTTCTGTCACCAAGACAAATAGCTTGTATGTGTAAGCATATTTGGCAATTAAGCTCATTCTGATTCTCATTCTGATCATCAGTATACGATGCTAATGATTTCTCTGCTTTTCAATCCCTCATAAATTAAAAATGTTATCACAAGTCGCTTCTTTTGGGCTTGTTTTTCCAGATCAGGTCACTTGTTTCTCTTGTGAGATCTGGCAACACTGCAACCCACCCTTAGCACAGAGTACTCTTGATTATAAAAAGAACATTATTAAGCATTTTTTATTTCATTCTAACCGGTTACCATTTGGAAAGGAGACCGTAGACAGTCGAAGCCGGAACAAAATATAAAATATTCTTGTTTTTAATCCTTGATTATTAGAAACTACAACCATATCATAGTCATCACAAACAGAAAGACACACAAAGATGATGCATAATAATGGGAACATTGCTCATAGCAGGTAATTTGTTTGATAGTATTTTAAACTGATCTGGTGGTGTATTTGTTAAAAACATGTTGCTTTGATGGCTGTTGCAGTGGTGCTTTCAATGGGAAAAATTTAGAGATGCTTTCGATAAACATGGCTGCTAAATGAAAAAAAACAATAATAATAATTACTTATCCGAAAGTATTTTTGCATGCTGACAGTCTATTTCACTCAAAACACTCACCTAACAGCTGCACCAGATTTGGGTGTTTAATCTCTTTCATGACTGCAGCTTCTTTTAAAAACTCCTCCACTTCCATCGTGTCTTCCTGCAAAAGAGAAAAAAACAAAAACAATAAAACTACAACTCCCAACAGATAGTTGACTAATTGTTTTGCATCCTGAAACACCTATCCACTAAAACAGTGCTTCTCAATTGTGATTAATTACTTGAATTGATTATTTGGACAATTCAACAATTATTAGAAGATTAAAAAATATATTTTATTAAGTTTAATTCAGTAAAGAAATTCACTGCAAAACATGTTGTTATCAAGTGTTTTTGTCTTGTTTTCCATTTAAAATTGTCTAAAAATCAATTTACTTGAGAAGCAACATATAAGATATTTACACTTGCTTTAAGAGAATGTTTCTTGAATATAAACTGTATTTGGCATGTTTATGTATTTGGCATATAAGTGTATTTGGTATGTAAGTGTATTTGGCATATAAGTGTATTTGGCTTATAAGTGTATTTGGCATATACAGTGAGGAAAATAAGTATTTGAACACCCTGCTATTTTGCAAGTTCTCCCACTTCGAAATCATGGAGGGGTCTGAAATTGTCATCGTAGGTGCATGTCCACTGTGAGAGACAATCTAAAAAGAAAAATCCAGAAATCACAATATATGATTTTTTAACTATTTATTTGTATGATACAGCTGCAAATAAGTATTTGAACACCTGTCTATCAGCTAGAATTCTGACCCTCAAAGACCTGTTAGTCTGCCTTTAAAATGTCCACCTCCACTCCATTTATTATCCTAAATTAGATGCACCTGTTCGAGGTCGTTAGCTGCATAAAGACACCTGTCCACCCCATACAATCAGTAAGAATCCAACTACTAACATGGCCAAGACCAAAGAGCTGTCCAAAGACACTAGAGACAAAATTGTACACCTCCACAAGGCTGGAAAGGGCTACGGGGAAATTGCCAAGCAGCTTGGTGAAAAAAGGTCCACTGTTGGAGCAATCATTAGAAAATGGAAGAAGCTAAACATGACTGTCAGTCTCCCTCGGACTGGGGCTCCATGCAAGATCTCACCTCGTGGGGTCTCAATGATCCTAAGAAAGGTGAGAAATCAGCCCAGAACTACACGGGAGGAGCTGGTCAATGACCTGAAAAGAGCTGGGACCACCGTTTCCAAGGTTACTGTTGGTAATACACTAAGACGTCATGGTTTGAAATCATGCATGGCACGGAAGGTTCCCCTGCTTAAACCAGCACATGTCAAGGCCCGTCTTAAGTTTGCCAATGACCATTTGGATGATCCAGAGGAGTCATGGGAGAAAGTCATGTGGTCAGATGAGACCAAAATAGAACTTTTTGGTCATAATTCCACTAATCGTGTTTGGAGGAAGAAGAATGATGAGTACCATCCCAAGAACACCATCCCTACCGTGAAGCATGGGGGTGGTAGCATCATGCTTTGGGGGTGTTTTTCTGCACATGGGACAGGGCGACTGCACTGTATTAAGGAGAGGATGACCGGGGCCATGTATTGCGAGATTTTGGGGAACAACCTCCTTCCCTCAGTTAGAGCATTGAAGATGGGTCGAGGCTGGGTCTTCCAACATAACAATGACCCGAAGCACACAGCCAGGATAACCAAGGAGTGGCTCTGTAAGAAGCATATCAAGGTTCTGGCGTGGCCTAGCCAGTCTCCAGACCTAAACCCAATAGAGAATCTTTGGAGGGAGCTCAAACTCTGTGTTTCTCAGCGACAGCCCAGAAACCTGACTGATCTAGAGAAGATCTGTGTGGAGGAGTGGGCCAAAATCCCTCCTGCAGTGTGTGCAAACCTGGTGAAAAACTACAGGAAACGTTTGACCTCTGTAATTGCAAACAATGGCTACTGTACCAAATATTAACATTGATTTTCTCAGGTGTTCAAATACTTATTTGCAGCTGTATCATACAAATAAATAGTTAAAAAAATCATATATTGTGATTTCTGGATTTTTCTTTTTAGATTATGTCTCTCACAGTGGACATGCACCTACGATGACAATTTCAGACCCCTCCATGATTTCTAAGTGGGAGAACTTGCAAAATAGCAGGGTGTTCAAATACTTATTTTCCTCACTGTAAGTGTATTTGGCATGTAAGTGTATTTGGTATATAAGTGTATTTGGTATACAAGTGTATTTGGCATATAAGTGTACTTGGTATGTAAGTGTATTTGGTATGTAAGTGTATTTGGCTTATAAGTGTATTTGGCATAGAGGTGTATTTGGCATGTAAGTGTATTTGGCATGTAAGTGTATTTGGCATGTAAGTGTATTTGGCATGTAAGTGTATTTGGCATGTAAGTGTATTTGGCATAGAAGTGTATTTGGCATAGAAGTGTATTTGGCATGTAAGTGTATTTGGCATATAAGTGTATTTGGCATGTAAGTGTATTTGGTATACAAGTGTATTTGGCATAGAAGTGTATTTGGTATGTAAGTGTATTTGGCATGTAAGTGTATTTGGCATAGAAGTGTATTTGGCATAGAAGTGTATTTGGCATGTAAGTATATTTGGCATGTAAGTGTATTTGGCATGTAAGTGTATTTGGCATGTAAGTGTATTTGGCATAGAAGTGTATTTTTACACTTGGTTAAACTTCTGCGTGTGCAGTAAAAACAAAATATACTCAATATTCATGATCTATTTTCTAAAAGCAAGTCTAAATATCTTATATGCTGCTTCACAGGTGAATGCATCTTTTTAAAGAATTCAACATTCTCAGTTAAAAATGTTTTCTTCTGCAGTACAGCTGCTAAAGTAAATGTACGTTGTTTTAAAGGAGATTTAGATATTTATGTTAGAAATCAAGCCGAGACAAAAACAAATCAAAAACCTATTTTGTTGCAGTGTATAATGGTGTGAAGACTTCACCTCTCTCACCTTTCTGTTCACTTCAATCCATCTTTAACTCACAAAAAAACAATCTCTCTCTTATTAATAAAGCTGTGTATTGCCCATTTTCTTCATGATAAGAAACACACAGTGACACATATATTATGATTCGATAAGTCGCGAGTCATCACGTTATAATCTAGCTGCATTAAGCGTGTGCGCTCGAGGGATGAGCGTCCCATGACAGAGTGTGTGCATCAGTCGGTGCAGTTTCAATCTCTCCCCCTTAGATCGGGACATTCACACAACTCATAGAAGAGGTGCTGACCAGTTTCAGAGTTTGTAGTTATGTACATGATCTTCTGTATTATTTGAACTTTCATAAAGCTGTAATGCATTAATTATATCTTAAGATGTAACGGCGGGGTGTTTCCTTTAAAGACCTCCGGCTCCACTTTTTCCACAACGAGAGTGCTTCTGTATTTACTTATGTGGTATTTTTGCATTATAATTCCCTCATACTTTGTGATCTCATCACCTGAAGCTGTTTGGAAAGTTTAGAGTGCATCTGTGATCTGTGTAATTCTTCATCTCATCAGTCAGTTGAAGTGCTGTTCTCATGCGTCATCATTACAGTTTAATGTGATCTCATGTTACCTTAAATGAGATCAAACGACTATTCAACATAAATTATTTAGATCTGTGTCAACATTACCTGGTTGTGTGACATGCCTTCATCCTCAAAAACCATCAACTAATTTACACAAGGTCAAATTCAATACGACTACATTTAATACAGGTTATGGGTTTGGAATTGTGCCACTTGATATCCAGTGTAAAATCTGTGTCCAGTTGAGAAGTACCGCTCTAGTGATCCTCCGGATCCTCATTGTATCTCACACTGACCTTTAGTGTTTTCACAGCCACAGTCAGGCTGTATTTCTTCCACACGCCCTCGTACACCTCACCATACTGCCCTCCACCCAGTTTGTGTTTCATGGTGATATCAGTCCGCTCCATCTCCCACTTGTCATAGTTGGGCGAGACGCCGTAGATGGTGGGCTTGTTGCGTTTGGGTGCTGGGTAATGCAGTGTGGTGATCAGGCCATCTGCTACGGTGGAATGATGATGAACCAGCTCTGCCAGCGTATTGAAGCGGCTCTCAGATGACACGTACAGCTGCAGAGAATGAGATGTTTGAAGATGAGCCGTACTGGACATTGGCCTACAGGTGCTCAACTCTGCTGAAATATTCCTTATCATATAATTTTGTGTAAAAAAACATGATCATTTTCACCCTTATCTGCAATGCAAAATGAAAGGCAACACTTTTTCCTGACCCACTACATGAGGGCTTTCTCTAAATCTGCCACAGTCTGCTGTTGAGTTTTTGTCATTTGTCATGTATCACAACTGATAAAACGTTGGTTTACTTGCAAATACAAAGGCAATTCTATGAAATCTGTCATATTAGAGTATTTATTTTTTTATGGTTTTCTTTCATTGTGCCCATCTTGAACATAGGCCTTTGAACTTTGTACAGTACATCAAACCACTTTATCTCAAAATATATCAATACATCCTGTCGCAATCAACAACCTAAACAAGAAAAAGCTCCTTACGGGGCTTAAACCAGTAACTTTGGGCTCAATTGTCAATGTAAAGTTATGAGGTAACATGTGGCTGTGCTTAAATCTCACCTTGCCATCCGAGGCAGTGTTGATGCGGTAGTGGTAGACTCGGCCCTCGTAGCGCAGCGATATGGAGCGCTGTCCCGGACTGCTCTCACTCTCTCTCACCAGGAAGCTGCCGTTGATGCCACTGCTCAGCAGGTATTCTGCGGCGTTACGTGACACAGGTCCGTGATACCAGCTGTGCTTCTCCAGGCTGTTGACGGGTGTGATGTAGTTGCTGGGCACCCAGCCCTGTCCGTTCTTCGTCTGCGCTTCACACCACTCGCCATTATGATTATATCTCAGAACTCTCAGCTTTTCCCCTGAGGAGCATATCGATATTACACACGTTACATTACACTCGATACTATAGGTCAACCAAAATATTGGCTTTACCGATATATTGGTTCCATTAGTTGCTTTTTGGAACTATTGATTATCTGCAAAAATCAACACTGATTTTGACACTGATCACACAGGCAGTGTGAGAGATTTGGGTCGGTTGATGGAACAGATCAGACTTGTTCTATGTTACATCTTATATTTTTTGATGTAAATGTGTTTCTGTGTTTTTTGTTTGTGGTGAGGCCAGTGAAAATGTTGAGAGGGCACTGAGCTTTGCTCTAAAATCAACTATTATTTACTTATGACGGTGTCCACCTCAGAATTTGAGTAACGTGTGTCTGTCTGTAGGTACACTAACAGATGGTCCTCTGATGAGTAAAAGGTGTCAAATCTCCCTGGTTGCAACTTCCTGGCAAAAGTTTAAACGAGTCCACATTCAAGTCTCCTTACCTATAAACTAAATATTTACAGCAGCCTCCGACCAAGAGTAACGGCTGTAATAAAAAAATCTGATTGAACGTCAATGAGCTCATGTTTGGCAAGGCAGATTTTAATCCTTTAGACATACTGTATATGATAATGTTGACATTTACACTTGGTTATATTTACGAGAGAGAACATTACTATTTAGCAGCTGTTCAGCATGAAATCCATCTAAATGTTGCAATTTCTTGTGCGGTGTCAATGGCAGGCCAAGTTTTAACACTATTTATAGGATTTAAATTATAAATCATTATTATATATAGGATATTAAAATATATAAATGTCCATTTTTCGGGTCTGATGTATTATTTATTGCCCCTTATTAATTTTAGATACAGTTCCAGATTATTTTTAGATTAGAGATTTTGATTATTGTAAATTATTGTCCAATAGGGATGTCCCAATACCATTTTTGAGACCGATTATGAGTACCGATACCAGTTTTTTTTTTTTCTGAACTTCATAAGATTTTCAATTTGTTTTAAAAAAAATTAATTAAATAAAACTTGAATCAATTGAAAGTATAGCAGAAATGGAATAATGTGTCCCTGAACAAAAGTAACATTAGTGCATTAAATACTGCAGTGCATCTCCTCCTCATGGACTGCACCAGATTTGCCAGTTCTTGCTGTGAGATGTTACCCCACTCTTCCACCAAGACACATGCAAGTTCCTGGACATTTCTGGGGGAATGGCCCTAGCCCTCACCCTCTGATCCAACAGGTCCCAGACGTGCTCAATGGGATTGAGATCCGGGCTCTTTGCTGGCCAAACACTGACATTCCTGTCTTGCAGGAAATCACACACAGAACGAGCAGTATGGCTGGTGGCATTGTCATGCTGGAGGGTCATGTCAGGATGAACCTGCAGGAAGAGTACCACATGAGGGAGGAGGATGTCTTCCCTGTAACACAATGCATTGAGATTGTCTGTGACAACAAGCTCAGTTCGATGATGCTGAAGGTGAGTTTGTGTCCATTGGCGACATTGTTTCCGGTGATGGATGGTAAGGACCTGACTTACAACAGGCCTACAAGCCCTCAGTCCAGCCTTTCTCAGCCTATTGCGGACAGTCTGAGCACTGATGGAGGGAATGTGTGTTCCTGGTGTAACTCCGGCAGTTGTTGTTGCCATCCTGTACCTGTCCCACAGGTGTGATATTCGGAAGTCCCGATCGTGTGCAGGTGTTGTTACACGTGGTCTGCCATTGCAGGGACGATCAGCTGTCCTTCCTGTCTCCCTGTAGCACTTAAACCCTTTACAATAAAGATCTGTAAAGTTATTTGGATTTTTACAAAATTATCTTTCAAATACAGTGTCCTGAAACAGGGACACTTATTTTTTGCAGAGTTTGTATTATTTTTATCAAATTAAGTGCTTTTATTCAGAACCTCACAGCACAATCTAAAATACATTGGAGTTCTATTTTGTCAAATAAAGTGCTGCATAACAGAGCATCACAGATGTGAGATATTGATTGAATATAAAACATATTGTATTATTATTAGTTGTAGTAGTAGTATATAACAGTGAATGTTATATTCTGTCATCCTTTTTTTTATTTAAATTGAGCTTTTATTTTGGCAGAGCTTTATTTTTTAGTGATTCTGTGTTGTTATGACCATGGAGCTATCACATAAGACTCCAGCTTCCCACTCTGGAAAAGCCGGTCGCTATTTGACTCAGTGATTATTGAACAGTAAAAGCCTGCTATTTAAATAAAGGAATAAATATGTACTCTGTATGTGCCTCGTGCTACAATCACGGTCATCTGTTACAAACAGAAAGCCCGATGCTCATGACAATGTTTTATCTGTATAAGCCAAGGAGGAGCTTTAAAAGGTGCATGCAGCCGGCGTCCACAAAACACTGTCTCCACACATTCACTAGAGCTCACATTTGAAGCCTGCTGCTCATGCAAACTATTTATTTACAAGTATCTCATAAATGTCAGCTTTTGCGGTTAAATAATCTGACTAGATTAGTGTTTAAAATTTCTGTGTGGATTGTTTACGTAATGATATTCGTATGTCAGATGGTATTGGTTATTGGTATCTGAGCATTTTTATGAGTACCGGTATATAAGAGCAGTATCGGACCCAATACCAATACCAGTATCATACCAGTATTGTATCATACAATAAAGTATAATTCAGGACCCATATTCACAAAGATTTTTATCTTACCACTAGGAGTTCTCCAAAGAGTTTCTAGTGTGTAATATTAATATTAAAATAATAACAACTTGGTTGGCCCTGTTCCTCTTTGTCCTGGAGAACACGACGACTGTGGTTTTCAAAAACTATTTGAAATGTGGACTCATCAGGTCAAAAAAAACACATTTCCATTGTTCTACTTTCCATCTAAGATGAGTCCGAGTCCAGAGACGTCGGCAACACTTCTGGACAGTGATGATGTATGGCTTCTGCTTTGCTTAGTAAAGTCTTAACTTGCATCTGTGGATGTAGCGGCGAGTGGTGTTGACTAACAAAGGTTTACTAAAATAATCCCAAGCCCATGTTCATAATATCATTACAGAAAAATGCTGTTTTTTTAAGACCGTAATGTCTGAGGGATCAGAGATCATGCACATTCAGAAATGGTTTTCGTCTTGCCCTTTACGCACAGAGATTTGACCAGATTCCTTGAATCTTTTAATTATATTATGAACTGTAGAGGGTGAAATGTCCAAACTACTTCCAATTTGTCTTTGGGGAACAATGTCCTTGAAGTGCAGGATTACTTGCTGAAGCATCTGTTGGCAAATTGACAAGTCTCGAATGATCCTTGCTCTTGAAGGACTCGGCTGTTTTTGGAGGCTCCTTATATACTATGACATGATTGCATCACCTGTTCACCATCTCCTGTTTCACATCGCCTTGTTATTTCAACTCGTCAAATTGTTATTAGTCTTAAATTGCCCCTGACTCGGAGCGTGTTGCAATCACCTGATTTGAAATGACTGTACATAAAACAAAACTAGGAAATTCACAAGGAACGATGTCATATAATGTGGAGTTGTAGTGCTTTGCAAAGGGTGGTTATATTTTTTTGTTTTTATGAGGATTTTTCATACTGGCACAACTTTTTTGGTATTGGGGTTGTAGAAATTATCGAAATATAAATATCTACAAAAATGTACAAAAAGATAACAATCTTGTGTCGTTTGCTGTTGCTCTCATGTCTTATCATGAATGTGCACTGGAGATCAACGGTCAGTGAACATTTTCACTAAATAATACATTATATTTCAGTTTGTTTCTCACCAAACCTTATCACGAGTCTCATGGTATAATTTATTAGAATTCTGAATTATTGTGTTCTTTTGAAGCTTGATGAGGTGGTCACCATAAACTAACATTGTTTGACATCACTGAGAACAACATTGTTTCACAATTTCTCCCATTGTGTTGAGAAAAAGAAAGTCAGTCATACAGGTTATGACAACACAGGGGTGAGTAAACAATGACTGAAATTTCATTTTTTAAGTGAGACTTTATGAACAGCTGGTTGAACCCTACCCTGCTCTCTAATTATGACCTGGGCCCCTCCTTCAATGTAAGGATTTTAAACCTTTTTATTGTCCACCAGGCAAAAATAGTTTGAAAATTAATAGCACATCTCTTCAACAAGCCGCATAATTAGGTGTCATTCTGAAGTTTAACACTTAAGTGTTTGGGGTTTGTTAATATAGCTATGCGTTACCTAAAACACCACTAATAGTAGACCATTAAAAAGCTCAGTCAAAGCAGTGTTAAACTTTATCTTTGCAGTCATTCTCTCTCACTGTCATGATGTACAAGATCTTGATAGGTCTTGCAATGATGGGCATCTGGACAGCTGTAGTTGTTGTTCACAGAATGGAAAGAACTGATATGTTGAGTATAATATGTGAATTATTGGGCTCATGTGACCTCACACTGCTGCTAATACAGCACTTGAACACACGCTGGCTTCTCTCAGTACTATCAGAAACAATAATATATTCAAATTCTGAAGTGTTCAAATGATAAATATGAATGTCTCTCTCACCTTTGGTGATGCTCAGAGTGTTGTCACCACTTGCCACAAAGTCATAGAGTGCTACGAACAGGTTGGGGTCATTTTCACTGGGTCCTGACAGCAGATTCTCTTTGGAGTTCCAGCGTGCGGCTTCAGAAAGACCAGACGGCTCGAAATCCGGCCGCTGCAAAGATTCTGCAAACAAACCAGAGAAAGGTCAAAAGGTCAATGTAAGACACTGAGCACGCTGCAGCTTCAGAATCTTTCTTGTAATTTCCACGCTGATTTTTGGAGAAAGTTATTTGATTTGTTGAATGTTTATTTAGTCATATTACACATTCATGGAGACTGCGTTGTGTACAATTCTAGAGCATCCTCGTATGACATGAAGACTAGCACATGGAAAAGTCCTGATGCTGTTGAAATACCAGAGTCATGTATATTGTGAAGTGAAGTGATGACTTCATGCGATGTAACCCGTGCGTAACAGACAGTGATATGATTCACAGGAAACTATAAAAAACACACCACAGCAGTCGACAAATTACATGGACATCAACTTTTTCATAAGGGAAGGTGTATATTTAAGATGCTGTAAATGGTCACTCTAAGATTTCACCATTTAAATGTCCTTTTATAGAATTATAAAAATAGTTTTAGATCAAGTAGAGAATGTCAAATGAACTTGCATGAACTCATTTGATGAAACATTCTCTGATGTACTTTAAACGCAAGTCAAACTAGCATGAGTCCAAACGCAGGCCAGATTCACCCAACTGTAATCTATCACTAAGAACGGTGCTGAATTTGGAGTTAAAATCATAAATGGGAAATCTGAGCACAAACCCACACGTGCAGTAAATGATGTACTGAATGATAGGGCTGTCCAAAGGGTGAGAAAGAAAATGTAACTTTTTTACTTTTATTTAAAGACATTATTTCAGTTAGGGGAAAGAGCTACAGGATATCAGTGATCACAGGATTTTAAAATCAAAGTTGTATATTAAGAGAACTTTGACAACCGTTGCGCCGCATCCAGCTGTGACACATGTTTAGATGCTGTGTAAGGTAAAAAGAAGGTGAACTTTTAAAAGTGTGTCTTGAGACCCCTTGTGCTGCGAGACACTGACGAGAGCGCAAGACGCAGTGGCCAAAGACCTCCACATAAGCCATCATCTTTTCTTGGTACACATCTAAAATGCAGTTTTTGTATTCAGTTTTGCGTATTCGATGAATACTTGAGGTTGTTTATTGATGGTATGTGCTTCTGTTGAAGACATCAGTCCATGTTATTTCAAATTCAACTAAAAATCATGTTTTATATTAAAATTCCTGGTGAAGAACTACACTATCCATAATCCTGAGGAGAAAGATCAACCAATCAGAGAACCGCAGTCAACAAAGCCCGCCAAATAAGTCAAGCAGCTCTGCCCACCCCCCTGATGCACAGTGAATATTGCAATCGAGTCACAGACCCGACACTCAAACTACTGATATATTTTTATAAATTTTGCAAAAAAATTAACATATATTCTTTTTATACTTCTAATCAACAACATTAAATCAATAGTTTTATATTTTTCCATTGTTTTTAATTTAATTACATCATTTTGCAATGCTTTATGGGATTTTAGTTAATTCCCTCATAAAAGAAGTACACAGTCTTGTATCTTTGTCTTTTTGTCTGATTTTTAAGTAAATGGCTTGGGATCACTTCCCTTTTCATTTCATCCCAGTGATTATTGATATACAAAATATCAAGATTATTTTTTGTATTTTTTTTAAATGGCACGCTGCACGAGTGTTTGTTTATAGCCTGCTTAGGCTGCTTAGCATTGCTTATTCTTATTCTCAAACGTTCATCGTTATATTCATTGTCATTTTATCGCATTTCAGGTTTTTCTGCTTTTTTACTGTTTCCCCTGCATGTATTTTACCTGTTGCTGCTGGCACCTAGCTCGAGTCTATGTTTGTAGCCTGCTAGTTTTTTTTTTTAGCATCGCTTATATATCCGTTTTCAGCCTTTAATTCTTAACATCTGCCATTTTTAAGCACGAATCAGGTTTTCCTTCGTATTGCGATTGAACTGCGTGCATATTCCACCTGCATCCGCATTCTATTTTTATCGCGATTAAACTGCGTGCATTTTCTTTCAGCACGCACCCATTTTTTCTCCTCTGCGGTACACAGATTATTGTATCGATCTCAAAGCACCGCTTATCAAGAACAACCAACAACAACAAACAATTGCGTGAGGGATTCACATCAATCTCAAACCCTCACCGCACAGGAACAACCAACAACAACAAACAATTTGCGGCAAGACGTGGCATCCGCTCGTGTTATTTCTTCCTGCATTGCATGTCACATGTTTACAATAGCCTCCTCCGTCAGCAGTGAGGGATTCACATGTGATAAATGTAAGGAATTAGTCAGGCTGACGGAGAAGGTTAATGAGTTAGAGACTCACATCCGAACGCTAGTGGAGGTCAGTGAGAAAGAGAAGCCGGTAGATACTGTTTCGGATGAGGGCAGTACAGAGAGCAACATACACACTTTGGTTCCGGCTGAAGACCCCCTGCAGCAGGGCATTTGGGTGACGTCTCGGCTGCATACTCGCTCAGCAAAGCAACACCACTCTCCCATTCCTGGTAGGGTTTCAGTGATGCACCCACTGAGAATCATGTTGAAAGAGCCCTTGTTATTGCTGATTCTATTGTAAATAACGTGGAAATAGAAACTCCAGCCACTATTGTTAAATACTTTTCGTCTGCCAAAGCGTCTGACATCAAATAAAATTTACAAGTGCTGGCTAATGCTAAACGTAGAAATTCTAAAATAGTTTTTCATGTCGGCACTAATGATGTCCGGCTTTGCCAGTCAGAAATCACTAGAGATAATGTTAAAAAGGTGTGTGAATTTGCAAAAATTAAGTCAGAAAATGTAATATGCTCTGGTCTCCTCCCTGCTCATCATGGTGACGAGGTTTATAGTAGATTAGTGTCACTGAATGGCTGGATCTCTGAGTGGTGTCTGAAGAATAAAATAGGATTTATAGACAATTGGAAGAGTTTTTGGGGTACACCTGACCTGCTAAAGAGAGATGGACTCCATCCCACCAGGGTATATATCCCTCTAGTAATTTGGCTCATAGTCTTAATAATGATAGTATTTGACTAACTGGGGCCCAGGTCAGGAAGCAGACACACTGGTTAATCCGAACATCTGCTAGCTGCCTTGAGACGTCATACAGGTCACATAAACTACAACACATAGAGACTGTATCAGCTAGATATCTCATAGAGACTGTGTCTTTTCCCTGAACTACCAAACACAACACCCTCACTAAATCATTTAGAAAAAATTTGATTAAGGTCAAACTTGAACAAAACAAACAAATTAAATGTACACATCATATAAAAATAGGGCTACTAAACATTAGATAGATTTCTACCAAAGCACTAATTGTAAATTAAATTATTACAGATCATAGATTGGATGCGCTCTGTATGACTGAAACCTGGCTTAATCCGGATGAATATATTAAGTTTAAATGAATCTACTCCCCAGGTTATTGTTATAAACATGGGCCTCGTCTGAAGGGTCGAGGAGGAGGTGTTGCTGCAATTTACAGTGAAGTTTTTGGTGTTACACAGATGACAGGATATAAATTTGAACTATTTCTAAAATCTTTTGAACTAATAATGCTTAATGTGAAACCGTCAGATATAAATAAAAAAATATTTTACAAAAGATTTACTTGAGAAGCAACATAAGATATTTAGACTTGCTTTAAGAGAATGTGTCTTGAATATAAGTGTATTTGGCATAGAAGTGTATTTGGCATAGAGGTGTATTTGGCATAGTAGTGTATTTGGCATAGTAGTGTATTTGGCATAGTAGTGTATTTGGCATAGTAGTGTATTTGGCATAGTAGTGTATTTGGCATAGAAGTGTATTTGGCATAGAAGTGTATTTGGCATAGAGGTGTATTTGGCATAGAGGTGTATTTGGCATAGAAGTGTATTTGGCATAGAAGTGTATTTGGCATAGAAGTGTATTTGGCATAGAAGTGTATTTGGCATAGAAGTGTATTTGGCATAGAAGTGTATTTGGCATAGAAGTGTATTTGGCATAGAAGTGTATTTGGCATGTAAGTGTATTTGGCATATAAGTGTATTTGGCATGTAAGTGTATTTGGCATAGAAGTGTATTTGGCATAGAAGTGTATTTGGCATAGAAGTGTATTTGGCATGTAAGTGTATTTGGCATAGAAGTGTTTTTGGCATAGAAGTGTATTTGGCATAGAAGTGTATTTGGCATAGAAGTGTATTTGGCATGTAAGTGTATTTGGCATAGAAGTGTATTTGGCATAGAAGTGTATTTGGCATGTAAGTGTATTTGGCATATAAGTGTATTTGGCATAGAAGTGTATTTGGCATAGAAGTGTATTTGGCATAGAAGTGTATTTGGCATAGAAGTGTATTTGGCATAGAAGTGTATTTGGCATGTAAGTGTATTTGGCATATAAGTGTATTTGGCATAGAAGTGTATTTGGCATAGAAGTGTATTTGGCATAGAAGTGTATTTGGCATGTAAGTGTATTTGGCATATAAGTGTATTTGGCATATAAGTGTATTTGGCATAGAAGTGTATTTGGCATAGAAGTGTATTTGGTATATAAGTGTATTTTTACACTTGGTTAAACTTCTGCAAGTGCAGTAAAGACAAAATATAGTTGTATTCAAGATCTATTCTCTAAAAGTAGAGATGCACCGATTGCAATTTTCTTGGCCGATTCCGATTTCCGATTTTTTTCCAAGTGTGACCTGTGATACCGATTTTTCCGATTCCGATTTTCTTTCTAAGAACTATTGACTGCATATACAAACAAAATCTACCTGTCTTCAATGCAAAATTTATTAAACATTACAATTTCCCCCAAACAAAGTTACAGGATCTTCTCTGACTTCTGATATATAAAGTGCTCTGGGACTAGAAAGTAACAATTAACTGCAAATGAGTCATTTTAGTCATTTTCCACTATTTTCATAAATGGATCTTTTTCTCTATTTTTACTCGTCTAACAAAACAATTCCAAATATTACAAGGCTAAACTGAAGTGTCCAATACACTCAACATTGACATTAAGCTTACGTTAGATGTCCAAATATCAGAGGTAAAACTGATTGCTGCTTCGGGATCGGCATGTACCTGTCGTCACTCACCCCCGTTTTTCCCGGGAGTCTCCCGTATTTCACACCCATTTCCCCCCTCCCGTTTTGTTATTTCTCACAGGAAACTCCCGTAATTTGTATGGCCCAAACCCCGTTATATGAATAATCACATCAATATATTATTCCAAGGTTGTCCAGTTGCCAGATCTTGTATGAAACGCATCCTACTCACACAATCGACACATCATACACATTTCTAATCATTTGTGACCTCAACCTGGCAACCAAAATCCAGCTGCGCTGTTGAAATCTGCGCAGGCAGTAGACGCGGGAAGTTGAAACAAGCGTCACCAGTAGATGGGAGGAGACTCAGCTGGTGCCCCATGGAAAAAAAATAAATAATAAAAAATAGATATATTCATATACATTTAACAACAGCTGGACGAAAGCATTTAATTTCATATCCCGAAGCCAAATCAACAATACCCACGCCTTTTGCAAAGTGTGTCGCACTGATTTTAACATCGGACACGGTGGGAAAAATTACATTACTCAGCACATTAAATCACAATGGCACAATTTGTATGTATTTAGTCTGTCTCTGTCATCCCACGGTTTACTTTAGCCTTACAAATATTACAAATTGCGAACTTTATGTATTTTTCACTCACAGTGAAGATCTTACACGCCAATGTCATGTTTCCATGCGGCTGTGACGTCATTGCCTGCGCTGCTGGCAACAAAACAGATCGGCTCGGAATCGGAAAGACGTGAGACTGACCGGCCGGTTACCGGTCTGGGCCGAGCATGCGGAAAACCGGCTGATTCCGATCCCTGGCCGGTCGATCGGTGCATCTCTATCTAAAAGCAAGTCTAAATATCTGATATGATTATTCTCAGGTGAATGCATCTTTTTAAAGGATTTTTTCGATATTTTAAAATATTTGTATTTTTAATTTGTTGCAGTGTATAATTTATAATAAAGTGTATTTGGAACTGGGCATTCCAAATAGGGAATAAAAAAAATCAGAAATCAAAAACCTATTTTGTTGCAGTGTATAATGGTATGAAGACTTCACCTCTCTCACCTTTCTGTTCACTTCAATCCATCTTTAACTCACAAAAAAACAATCTCTCTCTCATTAATAAAGCTGTGTATTGCCAATTTTCTTCATGATAAGAAACCTTTATATGAATACATTTTCCTTTAAAGACCTCCGGCTCCACTTTTTCCACAACGAGAGTGCTTCTGTATTTACTTATGTGGTATTTTTGCATTATAATTCCCTCATACTTTGTGATCTCATCACCTGAAGCTGTTTGGAAAGTTTAGAGTGCATCTGTGATCTGTGTAATTCTTCATCTCATCAGTCAGTTGAAGTGCTGTTCTCATGCGTCATCATTACAGTTTAATGTGATCTCATGTTACCTTAAATGAGATCAAACGACTATTCAACCATGAACATTTTTGTCGAAAATGTTTATTGTTGACGTTGTCGATACCGCCGACTACTCATTTCAGCCCTAGATACATACAGAGAAATTACATAAGACATCACCATTTCTAATTTTTCAGTTTGCACAGTTACACCAGTTTCTTACACTAACCTGCAAACTCATCAACGTCACTTTGTTCATTCTTAGTAGAAAAACTTCGTAACTTTGAACTGCCATCTGCTGCGACACATCAGCTCATCCTGTGTTTAGTTTTGTGTGTTTATGATTGTAACCGTCTTCAGTGAATGGTATATCGCCCTCTTGTGGTCTCACAATGCTATAACACCAGACTGTTAAACGATAGGCCAACTGAGTGAATTGGAAAGCACTCCAATCTGGCTTCTGTTTTAAATGTTGGCAAATTTTTAGATATCAATGCCTCCAAAATATATCGATAATCTAACGTTCCGATCAGTAATCAATATATCAATGTTTTTTGACATGCCCAATAAAATCTTCTTTGCTTCAAAGTTTGTAATATTGTTAGCTGGTTTGATTCATGATGCACAACACTTTATAAAAAGCCTACGGTAAAAGTGAATGGAAAAAATACTTTTGGAACCCAGATGGCTGAAAAAGTGGATGGGCACTGCTGTATTCGTTAGTTTTCTTCTTCCATCCTGAAAGGTGTCTATGGCAGCCCTATGAACCATTCATGGCAAAATTTGGTAGACTGATAGAGGTGGGTATGAATAGCCCCCAGACAAAATTTGGGGTCTCTATAGTGCCATCACCATTTTAAAAATTTGCTTTTCTTATGAACCTCATAACCACTCTATGTCCTGTAGGTCAAATAGGCCTGTAGGCAATTTAGGTGCTTGGCCCCGTAATTGCTGCTCGCAGCTATAATTTCACATATTATTATTCAGAAAAACAAGTGATAAAAGTTGGCATTTTATAAAATGTGCTTAGCCTGTGTTTAGAGATTTAATGCCCACACACATACTGGTCTAATAAGTTTCCAAGTTTCTTGTACCGCTTCACATTTCCACCATAAAAGCTTTCTGTAATGGTGAGCCAGTGTGTCTGGCGTTCATCTCGCACGTCCCCTCCTCCACTTTCCAAACACACAGACAGAGAGTCGAGGCCTGTCATTTCACAAGACCATCAACCCCTCATCTGTCCATCTGATCATATGGATGAACTCAAGTACTCTATGAATTCAGACACACACACACAAATTCTTACCTTCAAAGTAACAGCTAGAGGATGAGGAAAGACCTTTTTTGGATTTACAGCCCACCAATTTCAGACAAATCTCCAACATTTTCATTTGCTTCCAACACACCCTCTTTAAATAATTATTCCAGTTGATCTTGAACAATATTTCCGTGCTCTCCTTTACCAAACGTTTCTTAAAAAAATTTAACCACACAAACACGTAAAAGTTCCACCACAAATTATTTCCTAGATGTTTTAATGTAATTTATAAAATGAGGATAAAGTCAACGATGGGTTTTCCTGATAAAAAGCCTGACATCTTGAACCCACAGCTGCTTCCACTTCACACAGATCTTCTAGCAAACTTCAGGAGAAAGAGGCTCCATTTTATCCTGGTCCAGTTTCACTCGGTTTCTTTTTCCAGAGAGGATCTTTCAGCCATCCAAAATGGAGAGTTCTTCCAAACAAACGCGTTTGAACATTGAATCACTACTTTGATGCGAGTGTTGTGTTTATCATGGCATTGAGCGCTTGTGTCATCCGAGTGTCGATTAACAGGAAAAGCAGGACGCTCGTGCTGAACTCTGCCAACAAAGAGGCCCTTTCAGGATCACACCGCTGGACTCGATGACATCAGCACACTGGACCCGCCCACCTCCACACACACACAAAAACATGCAGCAGTCCAGCTGAGCAACATTATCTGCTATGAGCGAGTGTAACTGGAATCTGCCTTTGTCTTTCACTTTCAGCTCCTCCTACACACCTCTCTCTCTCTCTCTCTCTCTCTCTCTCTCTCTCTCTCCAATTTAGCTTTATTTGCATGAGAGTTTTCTAAAAGTATTGCCGAAGCATTGCAAAGTTGTTTCTACAGTTGAAGTCAGAAGTTTACATACACCGTAGCCAAATACATTTAAACTCAGTTTTTCACAATTCCTGACATTTAATCATAGAAAACATTCCCTGTATTTGGTCAGTTAAAAATGTGAAATGTTAGACTAATAGTAGAGAGAATTATTTATTTCAGCTTTTATTTCTTTCATCAGATTCCCAATGGGTCAGTAGTTTACATACACTTTGTTAGTATTTGGTAGCATTGCCTTTTAATTGTTTAACTTGGATCAAATGTTTTGGGCAAGTTAACAATAAGTTGCTGGAATTTTGTCCCATTCCTCCAGACAGAACTGGTGTAACTGAGTCAGGTTTGTAGACTCTCTTTTTCAGTTCTGCCTACTAATTTTCTATCGGATTGATGTCAGGGTTTTGTGATGCCACTCCACTATCTTGACTTTGTTGTCCTTAAGCCATTTTGCCACAACTGTGGAGGTATGCTTGGGTTCATTGTCCATTTGGAAAACCCATTTGCGATGAGCTTTAACTTCCTGTCTGATGTCTTGAGACGTTGCTTCAATATATCCACATCATTCTCCTTCCTCATGATGTCATCTACTTTGTGAAGTGCACCAGACCCTCTTGCAGAAATGCACCCCCACAACATGATGCCGCCACCCCCATGCTTCACGGTTGGGATGGTGTTCTTCAGCTTGCAAGCCTCACCCTTTTTACTCCAAACATAACGATGGTCATTATGGCCAAACAGTTGCATTTTTGTTTCATCAGACCAGAGGAAATTTCTCCAAGTAGTAAGATATTTGTCCACCTTGTGCACTTGCAAACTGTAGTCTGGCTTTTTTATGGTGGTTTTGGAGCAGTGGCTTCTTCCTTCTGAGCAGCCTTTAAGGTTATGTCGATATAGGACTTGTTTTACTGTGGATATAGATACTTCTCTACCTGTATAGATACTTGTCTACCTGTAAGAAAACTGGTCAGGGAGGCTTCCAAGAGGCCTACAGCAACATTAAAGGAACTGCAGGAATTTCTGGCAAGTACTGGCTGTGTGCTACATGTGACAATCTCCTGTATTCTTCATATGAATGGGCTATGGGTTAGGCTGGCAAGACGGAAGCCTTTTCTTACAAAGCCCGGCTGAAGTTTGCAAAAACAAACATCAAGTCTCCCAAAAGCACGTGTGAAAATGTGTTATGGTCTGATGAAACCAAGGTTGAACTTTTTGGCCATAATTCCAAAAGGTATGTTTGGCGCAAAAACAACACTGCACATCCCCCAAAGAACACCATACCCACAGTGAAGCATGGTGGTGGCAGCATCATGCTTTGGGGCTGTTTTTCTTCAGCTGGAACCAGGGCCTTCGTCAGGGTGGAGGGAATTATGAACAGTTCCAAATACCAGGCAGTTTTGGCACAAAACCTTCAGGCGTCCGTTAGAAAGCTGAAGATGAAGAAGTTGTTCACCTTTCAGTACGACAACGACCCAAAGCACACATCCATATCCACAAAAGTACGGCTTCACCAGAAGAAGATTAACATTTTGTAATGGCCCAGCCAGAGCCCAGACCTGAATCCAATTGAACATCTGTGGGGTAATCTGAAGATGGCTGTGCACAGGAGATGTCCTCGCAATCTGACAGATTTTGAGAACTTTTGCAAAGAAGAGTGGGCTAATATTGCCACGTCAAGATGTGCCATGCTAATAGACTCCTATCCAAAAAGACTAAGTGCTGTAATAAAATCATAAGGTGCTTCAACAAAGTATTAGCTTAAAGGTGTGCACACTTATCTGACATGATTTATCTTTGTCTCATTCTTTTCCATCACAAGAACCTGGCATTTTTACAGGGGTCTCTAGACTTTTTATATACACTGTAAATAATACATGGGGAGGAAAAATAGACACAAAAACACAAAATTCTTATATTAAGAATGGCAGACACATTTTTAGCAGCTAGTGTGGTTGTGTCATCGTCATCTCCAAGAACATATGTGAGCTTCTCTGTATCAGACAGTTTATGGAATAAATTATGATATATTTCAAATTGGCTAAAGAATGTGGTACTTGTGCAAATATAATGGAAGTATTTCTCATCTTCTATTTGGTTTGTATCACACTGTCTGGATATCCTCTGCTCTCTCAGTAACCAGGACCTGTGATGTCTTCCTCGCTCTCTAGATCATGGTCACTTAGTCTATATTTAAACAGAATCTTTTCTTTTTCTATCAATTGTTTTTTTTTCTCCCCTTTTCTCCTCAATTTGGAATGCCCAATTCACATTGCACTCCAAGTCCTCATGGTGGCGTAGTGACTCGCCTCGACAAACTCGACAAATCTCAGTTTCCTCCGCGTCTGAGACAGTCAATCCGCGCATCTTATCACGTGGCTTGTTGAACCATATTATAGCGACCACAAGGAGGTTACCCAACGTGACTCTACCTACCCTAGCAACCGGGCCAATTTGGTTGCTTAGGAGACCTGGC
Source organism: Moxostoma hubbsi (assembly GCA_032164185.1). Lineage (NCBI taxonomy): Eukaryota > Metazoa > Chordata > Actinopteri > Cypriniformes > Catostomidae > Moxostoma > Moxostoma hubbsi. Next base: position 24,903,319 of record JAVLUX010000044.1, on the reverse strand, counting down.
TGCATTCATTCAGCACGCCCTGTATTCAAACTCATGACTCCAGGGGTGGTGGTCAGTGTCTTTACTCGCTGAGCTACCAAGGCCACCCAAATTCATTTTTTTTGGGCTAGTCACCCAAAAATATACATAAAAAAAACCCTCACATTTTTAACTAAAAACATTGAGGTTGGTGACAATATTACCCGTTTTCAACACTTTAAATTCTCATCACCGCAACCGGTGATACATTTTTGAGACAATGCATAACTTGACCACTAAGTTCCTTAAGCTGAAGCAATATTTTTTGTTGACTTGTTATGGTTATCACTATTATTAGTGTTTTTGTGTTAGGGCACCTCAATAACGCACCATTTTTATACTTATTGTGTTACTATGTAAACTATGATTGCTGTAATTATAAAATATTGCAGATATTTATGTGCAGATGATCTCAATATAGCTAAATAAACAGACTCTGCAGATTGTTCTACCATTAAGTTCAAGGTTTTTAATATTATTGTGAATATGTGAGAGGTTATTTGATTATGTTATGTGTGAAGAGATGGGTCAAGGCGGTCTAAGTTAAAAACCTTGAGTTGGTTAAATAAATTATAAATAATTCTAATGTGGCAGGGCAGAGAGCGGGGCCGGGTCGTGATGCTACACACCTGGTCCCGTATCAGGCTATTCAAGCCTCTCAGAGGGATAAAGGCCAATGGCAGACGGTGGTTCGACGAGAGAGAGATCATTTAGGGACATGTCAAATGTAAATGATCTCTCTCTCTCGTCGCACCACCGTCTGCCATCGGCCTTTATCCCTCTCAGAGGCTTGATTAGCCTGATACGGGACCAGGTGTGTAGCATCACGACCCGGCCCTCCGCCCTGCCACATCTTATTACCCAAACATACTAAAATACATGCCAATACCTTTAGATATTCGGTTATTAATTTCTTTGGGGGGATAGATCGGATAAATACAGCATTGTGCAAAAGTCTTAGGCACATAAGATTAATAATATAAGAAACATTTGTCTTAAGATGGTTATTTATATGCAACAGACGGCATGGTCCCCACAGAGCCCCTCACCGAACATCGTGTCAGTCTGAGAACACATAAAGAGTCAGAAACAATTCAGACAGTTGAAATAGATAGAAGAACTGTGGTGAAGAATCTAGAAACATCCTCTCTGCCAACAACCAAGAAAAACTATGTCCAGGTGTATGTAGAAGAATTGGGGCTGTTTTAAAGGCAAAGATGGTCACAACAAATATTGATTTAGTTTTTTTTATGTTTACTGGACTTACTAGAGTTTTGTCCTTTATGTGTGGTAATGTTTTCAAATATGTGGAAAAAATGTAAAATATGTATTGATTATACTTGTTCACAATGATTTTCATGTACCAAAAGAAAAGAAGCGAAATCGTTAACTTAAAAAGCATTTTTTTTTAAATATTGCGATCCAAGTGAAATCCGTTATTTGTGAAAATGACTCTAATATTGGATTTTTGGAAATGGTAAGTGTGATCTCTTACTAACGGCAAGCGCACACTAATGACTAAATGCATCAGCTACACAACCATTTGTCACGACTGAACCCTTTTCACACCAGGTATTGAAGATGTGTTTTGGGTGATCTGATTACAAGTAGACCTGATCGTTTCTTTTAACCACTTGTGTTTAGATTTCAAGGGGATAATCTCTGATTTTATGATGGCATACTTCATTATGTCAGTGTAAGTCTGTATGGTAATAAAGCACAAAAGTAAAATAAGAAAAAAACGTGTTATAAAAAGTGAACACCGTTTCTCTTAATAATAATTGTATTTAATCTAAGCACAAACATGATGTTTAGAGCAGAATTCAGAGTCATTTTAGTGGAATACCTGATGTGTGCGCTTCCCATCTGTATCTGAAGAAGATCCGTGAAGTTCTTGTACATGTACAGTATATAGCCTTTTAAATTCGCACATAACCGGCAACGGATCAAACAGATTGCCCAAAACGCATCTTAAAGAAACAATCACGAAATTCATTCACAAACAAACTAAAATTCAACATGAAAGAAGTATTCTAATAACAGCATAAAAGTATCAGCGGATAGGGAGACGTGGGTGATGCTGCCTTTTATTTTCTCATTATATTTTATCTCCTGCTTCTCAATGCATTGCTCTCCTCTTGCTCTCTCTCTGTATTTCATTGGCTTTCACATATTGTCTCTCGCTCGCCGGGACAATTCGCACACATGACGACTCGTCGGCCAGATTTCAAGCAGGTTTGAAATTCAGTCGCAGCGTCTGTGTCTAAACTGGGCAAGTCACAGAAGTGGACACACTGCATGGCCATCAGTCACTACTTGTCTAAGACCAGTTGGTGACTTAAAACATCAAAAGAAACAGACAAGACAGGATTTGAGGTCTCAGTCATGTCTGAAGCACAAGCGCTGCAGAATGACTTATACACTGAACATGTCATGCATATTGTTAGAGGTTTGATCAATAGTAAAAGTGATGCTTGACTTATAAACAGCACAGCATAATATGTGAATGTTGAAAGGGTTTCCTTTGTTGCTCAGTGTTGGAGAGGCATGTTTAGTAAGAGAGGGGGAGGTGAGAGATGTAGAAACATGAAGCACATTGTTCAGAGATGAGCTCAATAATATAATCCACTCGCAGTTTGTGAACACTTAGCTGATGTACACTGCACTCGCTCACTGTAACCTTTATTAAAACACATTACAAACTTTAGAGCATGAGAGAATATGAGGTGGCATCGTGCTAAACTGCACAGTCAGTTCATATGTGTTTTTTATTTGAATCATGTAGTTAGCTGGGGAAACTCTGCAGAGTTTGAGCATTAGTGTGAATGGAAACATGATCCAGGTATGTGTGAGTGAACTGCTGGCAGATCACAGCACAACTGACATCACACTCAAATAACCACAAAAACACTCGCACTCTGCCTGACTCTCAGCTGACCCAGTTTGTTCTGAGAGAGCAGAATATGGACTCTTGAGAGCAGATGTTTACATCAGGATTGGTTCAGTCCACTCGGGGGGTCAAGGTTTGGCTGGTTATTGTCATCCAGTTAACCCCTGCTGGAAGATGATGGAACTACACATTATGATGGCTAAATGCATTCACATCCTTTTAAAAAGTCACTATTATGCTTTTTGGGATTTTACCTTTCCTTTAGTGTGTAACATTGCTGTTTGTGCATGTAAAAGGTCTGCAAAGTTACAAAGCACAAAGTCCAGGCAAAAGGGAGTTATTCTCTCCCACAGACAACACTGCTCAAGAACTACAAGAAACGGCTGAATTGTAGTCCAGACAATTCTTCCGTAAAGTATATACGTCACTATGTAAAACATTTGCATAATGCCTAAGGGCTACTTTGGCCCACCCTCAAACAAATGTAGTTATAGCAGAGGCCTGGATGAGTTGGATTAGTGTTGTCGCCATGTTGTGAAGATGTTGTTTTCTTCACTGTGAAAGCAAAACCTCTTTGTTTGTACTTCCAAAGGCAGATGAATTGAAGAATCAATGTTTAAAATTGATTTGAATTATTTAGCAGTACAACCACAACCAATGCCGGATTTTCAAGATGGTTACTCCTGAAAAATGGTGCAGTTCCCAGTTTGTTGGGACAATCTGGTGCTTCAGGATCACAACGTGTAACTATGTTTGATTATTTGTGGATTTATCTGCTACCGAGAGTTCAAATGTGGAGTTTTGTGATGTAGTTACGGTGTACACCCAGTGCACAGCTGTAGGCCTCTGCTAACATGTTAGCTAATGTTATTGTGTTGAAATAAAGTTGCTAATCAGCTGCAGGCACACTTTTACCTACAATTGTGTAGAATTATGCAGATTGCTTGTCATTCTTACTAGCATGATCAAGTGTGGAGATGGATTTATTTTTACAAACGGTCATTTTACATCTTCAATCCATGGTAGTGCTTGGCTAACTTGCTATGTAATGTTGGTTTTGGTAAGGGTTTACTGTTCAGCTGTGGGCCGGCTTTTACCTAAAACTGTGTAACAAAATGGTCGATCTCAAGAGTCTTATATAATTACAAGCTGAAATGTTACAGTAGCTATCGGTAGTCCACGGCTTACTTGCTCACTAACTCTCTAAAACACCCGGTAATGTCCATCCGGAAGTAAGCCTCTGTTCTCCGTTCATAGCACTGTTGAAAAGTTTGGCTACACTCATTCCAGTAAAAGATGACTAACTTACTTGAAGCTTTGTTATGTTCACAATAATTAACAGTGTACTTGTAAGAAACTACTAAATTACAACTTACCACTGTGAAATGTCCTGCTCAAGTCGTGTTTGTGAAGGTGGTTCGGGTCGATCAGATTGTTCTTCCAAATTTTCATTATCGGACTCAGGCTAGAGCTAGGTGGCTAAAACCGACGCCATTGTTACCATAGTTACAACAGCGTTTACAACTGTTAATGCTTCCTACACACTACACGACTTTCAAAGACATGGGATCGTGGTACTATTCATATTACACATCTGTCTGTCATGTCATATAATTCGTAGCATTTTCAAATTACACAAGGAATCGGCGACATGGGTGAACACATTACAAGACATTTCACTGTTGACAAATCCCCGACGACTCTGCCTGGACTCCAAATTACGTTTCACAACAGAGTACATGCGAGAAGTGATACAAGATACGAAAACAAATGCATGATCACGTTATGAGTTTCAGAATATGATGCGTATGTTTTTAATCGCCAAAAGGCATCATATATTTTATTGGTTACAATATGAAAAAGTACCTCCTACTGAAAAATCTACCTATATATTTACTGAATGTCCAAGAGAACTGTCAATTTCTCTCCAACTCTTCTCTTTCTCCACCCGGTTGTGGTACAGTTCAGATGAAACATCAAATCTGGTGCTCCTGCAAATGTTCCACTAATTTTTTTCGATACCACAGCCTGTTGCAGGTACATCAGGACTCCCACTGAAACTTTGCGTGCCCCGTTTCTTGCTATCTCTTTGGCTGTAGGTCAACGCTGCAGTTGTATTCAGTCAAAACATATTTCATACTGCACGATTTGGAATCGCAGACTGGTCCAGATATTTAACATTCTAAATATCTCACTGACGTCGGCGACGTGTCGGCTATTCTCTCAGATCGCGTCTTTGATAATTCATACATTGCGATCGTCACTCACGGGAGCGAGCTCTGATTTGCCTACGATTTCGGGCTTTTGTTGGTGATCACCATAAAACCGTCGGGGAGCGAAATTCAGGCTTAAAATCGTGTAGTGTAAACTCGGCATAAGTAAGCCTGAAACTCAGTTATTTCAATTACTTGTTATTCAGTTAGTTGCCTTCGGCTTACGCATTCCTTACGCATTTTTAAACACAATTCACAATCGTATTTTATCAAACTATACAATGATGACATTATAGACATTACAGATTTATCTTTATGTTAATGTCTGATCTTCTGTTAAGTTTCTTTGAAACTATGTGTGTTGTGAGAGGCGCTATACAAACAAAAATTACTTGACTTATTGTAAGGGCGTTGCATTTCCGATACACGCTCTACGCGGTTGACCAATCAGAGCAGACTGGGGTTTTCGGATAGGGGGCTTTAAAGAGACAGGAGGTAAATCAGAGCGTGATTTTTCTTCCCTGAAGGCACGAGTATATTCCAGGACCACAATGCCAAGATTCATCAGGCTCAAATTGTGAAAGAGTGTTCAGAGAGCATAAGAAATCATTTTCACACATGAATAGGTCACCACATATTCCTGACCTTAACCCCATTGAAAGTCTTTGGGATGTGGTGGTGAACACTTAATGGAGTGGTTTGACTCTCATGTCATCAATTCAAGATCACTGACAAAAATAAAATGCAACTCTGGACAGAAATAAATGTTGTGACTTTACATAAGGTTATTGAAACTATGTTACTCTTTTTTTTTTTGGCCAGGCAATGTATGTTCTTTAATTGTAATCTTGAGCCATTTTGCACATTTTGGTCTTTCCTCATTCAAGTAGACAGGAGCTGTACTTTTATGCCGCTTGTTTACACAGAAAATAGCTGCCCGAGATCGTTCCAAAGATGGCCGCCAGTTGAACTTTTTGGCAACTGCATTTTCTAAACAGCGTGTTATTAGACTTCATGATACTTTAGGGCTGAACATTTAATCAAAATAACATCAGAATCACAATGTAGTCATATATTAATATTAAACCACACAAGACTGTGTCTTTATGACATGAATACCAGGTCTGTGGCGCTTCAGGGGAATGGGTAAAGCACTGCTCGCACACATGCAGGGTTTATGATGCTAAGAGGCTTGCATGATATGCAGTTTTCAAAGGTCTCTGAGCAGTTCACATGCATTGTGAAAGCAAAGTGCTGCAAGTTCACTCAATCACACAATTCCAAACATTTGTAACCACAACAAGTTATTAAACAAATCTTAAATGACGACACAGTATCACAGTGTAGGAAATCACACCAGATTTGTAATGAGGAACACTCTGAGTTGTCAAATACACACACTGACGCTACAGTTCCAGTAAAATAACGCTCCAGGTAAAATACATATGACAGAAACACATTACTATTGTGTTACTCAAATCTAATCTTAAAAATAATAGTAATAATTATTCAGTATTATATTATAATAATGAACTTAACTGAGTCCCACAAAAATTATTGAGGATTGTATCATTTTAACTGGGTTCCAACAAATAAGTTAGGGAAGTTCATTCACAAAAATATTTTTGTACAAATATATTTGGGTTAATAATACATTTATTGGGCTATTATGTTTCATTGTTTATGGGTGCATTAAAAATAAAAACAATTAAATATCTATCTTCCTTGAATTCATTTAGATATAAAAATTGGAAAATATGCATTAATCATTTTTTAACTAGATTTGGACTTTATGCATTAAACATTTTGTATCTACAACGACTACAATGGCTGTTCTGATTAAATAATGGTGTCCTATGAAAACAAATCACTGTTGAGTCATTTCAGATCAAATACATAATTATCAAGAAATACTGAATATCTTCAACTGGCTAAAAAATATTGATATATAAATTTTTGTAGCCATATCGCCCAGCCAGATATAAATGTAGTTAAATGTCATCTGAAACTACTCGAGAACCCTGCATTCAGAATTGCGCTCCCTCTAGCTGTGTTTTAACACAAGAATGCGTTCTCATCTTGTGATGTCACTGGTGTCACGCAAGCCTGAGTGTGGATTTGTTGTATTTACAGCTACGCATTGCATATAGAGCTGGAGTTTCGCTTACTGCCCACTACTGAAAACAGGTGGCACTTCATGCTTGAATTGCTCCAATAGTAGGACTATTCATTATTACCGGTCCAGGGACATGATTAATGCATACATTTTTTTAACATTTTCTTTTTTTAAATAATTAAACGCACTGAATTAACGTGTTGAATCGGCAGCCCTACTTTCACATTTTTTTAATGAACCTTTGAAGATAGACATACCATGAGCTCAGATGTTGTTAATCGATGTTATATGCTTTTGATATATTTCATTAAATAAATTGCATTTAATATCAGAATTCCAAGTGAAGAACTACACTATCCATAATACTGAAGAGAAAGATCCACATATCAGAAAATCACATCAAAAGAGCTCTGCAGCTCTGCCCATTCCCATGAAGCACTGTGAATGATGCAATCGAATCAATATTTTTCCATCCTTTTTAATTCGATTACATCATTCGCAATGCTTCATGGGATTGTAGTTCATTCCCTCATCAAAGATGTTAAGTACACAGTCTTGTATCTTTGTCTTTTTGTCTGATTTTCAAATGCTTTTTTGATTCAAATCAAAGCTTGTAATGTTGTGATTCACCTCGGAGCTGATTGGTTTACAACTTTTGTATGAAGAACTTTATGAAATCACTATGGACAAAATGAATGGGACAAATACTTCCAGAAACAAATTGGGCGAAAACTGTTGTGCTACACTCTCCTATCTCCTACTTGAAAATAATCACTGGACCAACACTTGAAAGTCTGACACCTGACTTGAAGTCGGGGCAGGTCGATCAACCCCAACCTCAGTGAGAAGTGTCATTTCCAATATGGCAGCTAGGTTTTGTCTTTTAAATATTTTCACTGTAAGGGAAGATGTATGAACTTAGACGAAATGGAAGTGCATCAATGATTGGCTTGTCTTTCACCTACTTAGCTTAACAAGCTACTAGCGTATTAGCACTAGCTAATAGCTAGCAAGTTTCAGGGTTTACTCTGCTAAAATACAAAGAAAATCAGTTATGTGACTAGTATAAATTCATGATCTGTCTATATATATATCTTGTTCATTAATAATATGTCCCTGAAATTTCATACAGAATTTGTCTTGTTTTCCATTTAAATTTGTCTAAAAATCCTTAAAACAAGATACATTTACTTGAGAAGCAATAAGAAATAAGATATTTAGACTTGCTTTAAGAGAATGTGTCTTGAATATACACTGTATTTTGTATATAAGCAAGGGCGTAGATTTGGCTTGAACATTGGTGGGGTTGCATCATGAAACATTGATCAAGGTATATATTATGGGGGGGTCATACATTGACAGGTTTATACATGGTGAATACATGTTTACACATTAGCTTCCACTCAGCTGACAAGGTATGAAAAGTAGCTACATGGTTAGCTAGTTAGCTATAAGCTCGTTGTCGCAGAGAGTAAAAGATGGATGTTGTTTATATACTTTCCAGCATTGCATCTCACCAACTAGGTTACAACGTAGCGTGAAATCAACACTCAACAGACACAATCCACCACCACACCATTGTATGCTGAGCTGCAATAAGATGCTCTAATGCTTACCTTTCAATCTGCTACATTACTGACTGCACTGACAAACTATAGCTGGCTAACATAGAAATCAGATGTGATAAACATGAGTGATATGGTTGTCAGGGACAGGGTAAACGTTATATTGAAAAGGGAAAATGATGGAGTCATTGTTTAATAACTTTCCAATATGTATTTCACAAACTAGTTAGCAACTTACCATGAAGAAACCACTTAACTCCGCACTGGCTGCAGAACCACGGTCAGCTCAGCTCTGTAAACAATGGCACGTGCTCTGCTGGACAAACTATATTATGATACCAACTAAATTACTCCAAGCATTGTTTTCTGCATTATATGATCTTAGAAAAAGTCAGAAAACATATGCGCTGATACATCTGCAAAAGGCTAATATCAGCCGATAATATCGGCCGACCAATATGAACACTTTCCACTATCCAGCAAAACGATTCTGGTTGTGGAACCAAGCTGTTCGGTACTGATCTGGGCTCATTGGAAAAGTTATGGTTTCTTTTTCCACTGTGCTTGTGTGAAATCAGGATTAGAAAGGCCTGACTTGACAAGTGTTACTGAAGCCATTTCCACCAGCATGGTTGAGTACAGTTAACTAATTGTACAGAGCTGGGAACGTCAACTCCTCTTCTGTCCACAAATAGCTGGTGTCATAGTAGGGGTGTAACGATGCATCGATCCAATAACCAAAGATCCAATGTTATCGATAACAATTATTATCGCTATAGATCATGGATGTGTGCGGGGTTTTTGAAGTCAAATTGCAATCTGCTATCAGTGCATGTCAACAGGGCTTCCCACGAAACGCGAGCTCAAAACCAGTGACAGGATGGGAGTGTCAACCAGGCGCTCCTTAAAATGAGAGCTCACGTGACAAACGCAGAGTGGCTCACATGCACGATTAATTCGGGTGTCCATCGATATCGTTGCGCAAGCAACCTATTTGAATTTGAGATGAGAATTTGCTACTTAAATGCATCATGGAGAAGTTCAACCACATGAAACATTTTGACAACGCCGACATTCTGAACCGCACTAATGAGGGCAAGAGAAAAACCTGCTCAGCTCCAGCATCAGTTATAAGACTTAACACATCTACACATCAACACCCTTACTAACATTTATCCCCGTTAACTGTAACTGAAATTTTCATTACAACCCTGGAAGTTGTAGCCAAGAAAACGCGGATAGCACGGATAGTTGGAAACAAGTCAAGGGTATGCAAGTGCCACAGTTCCCTTCGGCTTGCTCTCTGGGGTTCGAAATACAATTATTATTTAATTATTTATTTTTGTACACAATTTATTATCATATTTTATTAAACTACACAATGATGACCAAGACTTTATAGATATTACAGTTTTCATTTGCTGTTAATGCATGATTTTATGTAAAGCTGCTTTGAAACGATGTGTGTTGTGAAAAGCACTGCCGACATGTTTTCTGAATAGCATGAAACTTTTTCCAGTTTGAACCTATTTGTAACAAATACACTATGGCTTTGTAACTAAAAAACATATTGTCCACATACTGTATATTCAAAATGTCATTATTAGGGAAATGCAGCCTGTTGGGAAAAGATATTATTATGAAATGTTCTTAAAGATAATAATGAGTTATGAAACATCGCAGTGTTTATGACTTAAACACTTTTATACAAAATTTATGCAAAACACATTGCTTTGTGACATCAACTTGTATTCATTATCCACTCAATTTAGAAAAGTTTTAATTTACAGGCCATGGAATAAAATACAATATTTTGAAATTGGTGTGCGTAGGTGTCATTAAAAAAACCTTACAATTTGCTTAGGGAATGTGCCATTTAAGAAACAAAGATGAAAGTAATTAAATCCTAAAATAATACAAAAACATTATCATCTAGAGCCTAAAATTTTGTTTGTTTTCATTTTCTTTAGGCAGCATTACCTTCATTATCGAAACATAATACAAACACAAATTCGATAAGAACACAGTGAAAATGATTAGACAGCATTAACCCTCTGGGGTCTGAGGGTATTTTGGGCCCTGGAGAAGTTTTGACATGCCTTGACATTTGTGCTTTTTTCAGTTGCTTAAAAACACATTAATGGCTAAAGTCTGATAACACTGTATTCAGCACAAACTGGACTACAATAATATGTGAGCAACATGTGTGTAGATGTTTGTATATTTGAGAAAATAACCTTTATGAGTGGTTTTTGAAAAAACTAAATTTTTAAGTCACTGAAATAAGGTCATATAACACATATTAGACATTTGTCCACAAGACTTTTGAGAACTCACGCATTAATGGCGTTGAAATGCCTTCTTAATGATTAATAAAATTATGAAACAGTAAAAAGGCTTATACATTTTGACGAACCTTTTTATGCTGCTTGTTTAAACTTATTTTGCAGCTTTGAAGATTTATGACAAGAACATGTGAAATGTTCCGTTTAAATGATTCTGACAGTCAAACTAAAAATAATCGGCACAATGACTAAACATCAATAGGGATGTTCACTCCGTGCGAGAATGACAGTCACACTGTGTTTGGAACGTTTGTTGGAGTTCGGTGTGTAAATTAGCCATTAAATGCCTCACAATAAGCTATAATTTGCATGAAATGAATCGTATAATGTAATCACGCCTGCTAAATCACACACATCTGAATGATCATTCGTGATGTCTTGAGCTCAAAACGCACTTACAAACACCAACAATTGTTTGAAATAACATCCGACTTGGATCTGATTTGGATTCAGATCACAGAATGAAGCAGAATTACATTAATTATTGAGTTATATGTGATGCTTTCTCTTACGCAGATTAATCACTTTCATACAAAATATACTTTATACTAAAACAAATACCAGAGACCACTCAGACAAATGTCTCATGTGCAGAGAATGTGCTAACCATAAAAATATAAATCATAAAAGTTTAAGAACCACGGTGACCTTTTGAATCACACTCGTGCCAGAGAATTATTGCAGCTTGACCTGTAATTGGCCAAAATGCTCTGTTCGACTTTTCCGAGACCCTCTACTCTTCCCTGAGGAACACAGAAGCTTGAACTCTGACCCACTTTCTGTACATCTGAATTTCTGCGGTTTGAATTTTAGATATTGAATTTGGGGTTCTGAATTTCTTCTTCATCTTGAAAACTTGAAGCTGTATTTTTTAAAACGGAATATTTACAGTGTGAGAATTCAGAACCAAAAATTTGCTGTTTGAAAATACATATTTATAAAATTATGCCATAAAAAAACAATTCAATTTGGTTAAATATGAAATGTTCAGGATTGGAGTTTAAAAATTTCAAATTCACACCCAATTAAAATACAACGTAATATTTCATTTTGCAAAAATCACACTTTATAATTCAAATTCAAAAGTCTATAATTCAAATTTACACAATTCAAATTGTTTTGTCATAATCCTGGCTCCATAGTTTTAATGACAGCATTATATGAGTAAGAGAGAGAGAGAGAGAGGAAAAGGAATGCACACATCACATTCTTGTCTTGTCCTGTTCAGTCAGTGTTACTCAACAGATGATCTACACATCTCTCTTTCTCTCTCTTGGTCTGTGTAAAACGCCCCTAAAACAAACGTACTACCACAGTGATGCATTTATGTTCAGAACTCATTAAATATGATGGAATAAAACAGTGTGTTACAGTGATTTGTCCATGGTTCATGTGTTCTTAGGCATCAAGCATTAATACAGAATTCAACTGATGTGCAGTGTGCGTACATGAACTGTTTACAACAGCTTCAAACCTGATTGATCCAATCAGAAATGAAAGCAGGAACTGATTCATTATGTCAAATGTTAGTTTTATTGTTATACACAGCTCTACAGACAACAAACCACACTTACTGACAGCAGACAGCACAAGTTCAGAACACATTCTTACTTCAAACACAACTGAAATGGACCTCAATTCCAAGTACAGGGATCTCAAAATGTTTTTTTCAAAGTTTCATACAACATTCATCTTGACACAGCGAGCTATACATTTTTCCATCTGAAACACTGACACGTCCTTAGAAAAAAAGATTGACGGATTGCTGTGGACTGTAGACCAATGACAGACTTATGTTCAATGATATGGAAATAAACAATACATTGACGTCTAAAGCCACTGTTTGTTTTGTATAATCAATAAATTACTCATCAGCCACAATAATGTTATGTATTTTAATCATCTGAATTATGATAATTATAATATATATCATATTTATAATTATTTAAATATAACTATAATTATTGAATCATTCTATATTAAAGTATTGTTATTTGGGGGGCTTTCTCAGCAAATATTGATATATGCAATTAATTAATTGGCATATCATGTAATTAAAATGTTTAATCTGTTGACAGTCATAGTTATTATATACCAGTCGGATTGAACAATTGTTGTGGCATAGTTTCGTCAACCTTATGCAACGTCACAACATTTATTTCCCTCCAGAGTTGCATTAAGTTTTGGCCGAGATCTTGTATTGATGACGGGAGAGTCAAACCACTCTGTAAAGTGTTCAAGCATATCCCAAAGACTTTTAATGGGATTAACCTGTTGATACGCAACTCCCCGCACGTGGTGGTGACGTCACTCTGCTTACATTTAATATATAATTTACCATTTACCATAGGATTCAACATTGATATCCGATCTCTGTTTCACGATAGCAATGCTCCAGAAACAGCAATTGAGTTATTTGTGCAGGAGTACAAATGAAAACATGCAATATCAAAACGGGACTAATATATATATATATATATATATATATATATATATATATATATATATATATATATATATATATATATATATATATATATATATATTTGTTTTTATTTATTTATTTTAAATATATTGGATTCTAAATCCACTTTTGTATTGTCTTTTTAATGCTTAACTTGTGCCTAAATAATATAATGCATTTCAATTTTCTGTATTATAATTCTTTTTAAATATATTTTATTTATAATAATTTAAATATAACTATATATAAATATTTAATCATTATATATTGAATTATTGTTATTTGAGAGGCTTTATCAGAAATATTTATGTATGTGATTAATTGCAATTAATTTGATTAATCGACACACCATGTAATTAATTTGAATCAATTGACAGCCCTAATAAAAAGACGACAAACATTCATCATGAGCATCAAGCGGGCTCTGAATGTGTGTAATAATAACACAGAACATAGAGCTCATTCACTTTGAAGAACAAAGCAAATGAAGACAATTTAAGAATTTCTGAAGAAAATGTAAGAATTAAATGGCAGCCTTTTGTGGCACATCTAAGCATATTAGACCATCTAACAAATGATTTATTCAGTGTCTGTTTGAAGGAAAGAAGCCACAAGCAGTTAGAGACCATGTACACCCTGCAGATAAATACAAATGTCAGTTCACCTTTCAGTGCTTAATCCTGTTCTGTACACACACAGTTCAGTAAAATATGGGAGTGATAATCGCATACTTAATCAGCGTAACTGCGGGAGAAACTCCTGTATTCCTTACACATATGAAATTAATATTTAGGGTAGTCACTCTGACATTTAAATGTGGTTGTCACTCCTGAAACCTCTCAGCGACAAGCAAATAAACTGTAACAAATTATATGTGAATATTTCACTTTCAAGTGATCATTTTTTATTTATCATCGTTATCGGCCAATAATGCATCGGCTGCCGATATATCGTGCATCCCTACTTTTTATTAAAGTGCCCAACCCAGTATTCAAGCTGCTACTGTTATATGTTGTATGGGCGGGACATTTCGAGACCCAAACACTGAACTGTGTGAACGTGGCCAGTGACTAGATTGCAAAGATTCCAAACATTACAGGCAAAAAGGACAAAAATCCATATGATCAGATCAACTGAATCAATCCATTAGACCTGATGTAGATAATGAAGTCTCCAGGGAATAATGTGACAGAAAGACAGAAAAGAGTACTCTTTCATGTAACAATCCACCCCACAGCAGTAGGATGAGAACAAACTGACAGGTTTACACATGCCTGTGCTATCTGAAAATGTGAACATGCCATACAAACACTGACAACATCTGCTCTGTGTGTGTGTGTGTGTGTGTGTGTGTCTCACATGCCCTCACAATTCATGTGTACAAAAAACATCCTCCTACTGTAACTCCAGCTATATATATGTCTCTTTGTTTGTGCCTCTTTGCGATGTTCGAACCAGCAACATTCTAGTTAGGAGCCTGAACCATTGTCACAGCACCCCTGATCTGACACCTGTTGTGTAAGACACCTCTTAAGGACACAACGATCCGAGATATCATTTAATGCTATTAAAATCAATTCATGCTGGATAAGCTTGATCAAGTGTAGCTCATTAAAACGTTAGTTACACTTGTAACTGTGGTTCTGTGAATTCCGGATGACCGCCAGAGGCAGTATAAAACACTACTGGATGACCCATACCAACATAGTCATGAGGAATGCCACTGACCTGTTGAAAAATTAGGGCTGCTCCTGAAGAACTGCAGAACTCACGGCATGATGAGCAGCAACATTGACCTTATAAAACCTGGCAAACGTGCATGGGGAAGCCCAGGTTGCGGCAGTGCAGATGTCCGCCAACGAAACTCCTCTAAAAACAGCCCATGAAGATGAGATGGCCCTAGTGGAATGGCAAGTTAGCCCCTGGGGCAATGGTTGCCTTGCTGCCTTGTAAGCCAGTATAATAGTTTCCACTATCCAGTTTGACAACCTCTGTTTCGACACTGGAGCACCTTTCCTCACACCACCATAGCAGACAAATAACTGGTCTGACTGTTTAAATTGAGCAGTAGTGTCCACATAACACTTCAAGGCACGAACAGGACACAAAAACTGAGCACTTGAATCAGACCCTAAAGAAGTCTGAAAAGAGGCCAGTTCAATGTGCTGGTTAATGAACTGAGGAAGAAGGACTTTTGGAAGAAAAGAAGGATTGGGTCGTAGGACCACCCCGGAGTCATCCGGCAACCAACGCAACCACAATTCGCTAACAGACAGTGCGTGTAACTCACTGACTCGTTTTGCAGAAGCAATAGCCAACAAAAAGGCAGTCTTCAAGGTTAAACATTTCACATCAATGCTTTGCAAGGGCTCAAACTGGGTTGAGCAAAGGAAAGCAAGCACGAGTGGCAAATCCCACACAGGAAAGTAAGGATTCCAAGCAGGCTTAAGACGGCGTGCACCCTTCAGAAAACTGCAGACAAGACTGTGAGATCCCAGAGAAGATCCACCAATTGGAACATGATATGCAGAAATCGCAGCGACATACACTTTCAACGTGGAAGCCGCTCTGCCCTCTTCCAGTAAATGTTGAAGAAAACTTAAGATGCTCGGAATGTCACACGTTGCAGGATCGAGCCCTTGCTTCTCACACCATGCAGAAAAAAGCCTCCAACAGGCAGCATAGATCTGTCGTGTGGAAGAAGCCCTAGCATTGGAGATTGTGTGAATAACCGCAGGATTACAATGTTCCAGAGAAGGATTTAACCCAATGGCCAGACCCAAAGCTGCAGGCGAGCTGGATCCGGGTGCCAGACGCTGGCCTCCAGCTGGGAGAGGAGGTCCTTCCTGGGGGGAAGCTTCCATGGATTGCCTGACAGAAGTCTTAGCAACAAAGGAAACCATGGTTTGGCTGGCCATCGTGGTGCCACGAATAGCACTCTGTGCTTGCACAGGGAGATCCTGTGTAACGCCTCCAGTGTTGCCAGATTGGACTAAAGATTTCCAGCCCAACTACAGCTTAAAACCCGCCCATTTAAAAAAATACCAGCCCAAAATACATACTGTTTTATTAAAACTGTTATACAATAAAACACACAGAATTTATTTTCTTATTAAACAACCAGACTAACAAATTGCAGATCACCATGCTCGCGCCATATTTCCAGTGCATCTTTTTTTAAATATAAATAATAATTTTAATAAAACACAAGGTCTACATCAGAAACCTCAGAAGGGGACAACATTTTTTTATTGTTCTTGTGCTATTGTCAGAACTACAGTTCTTTATAATAGGCCAATTCTCAAATCATTTCATTACACTTAACTTTTTGTATTAGTGCTTAAAAATGTGTGCTTTATTTACAACGAATTAATTTTTTTATATTATTATTCAAATTATTATTATTATTATTATTATTTAACTTATAGACCACTGGGCGAATCAAGATGAATTCTCGTTTTTTTTTTCTTCTTTTAATTTTAAATAAAATAACGACTGATTGATACACTGAATCTACCTGTAACCTATATGTTATTAGGTTTAAGAAATGATCAAATGACATCAGAATTGTACAGCAAAATAAAAGTGTGCTATAATAGCATAAACACGCTTACCTTTTAATATGGAGTTAACGTATAGAGAATCTCCGCAGAACTGATGAAAACGTCTCTATTATAGAACAATTATAGAACTATGAAATTATAGAACCAACTTTGTACAGTCACAACCAGATAGATTAATAGATCGTTGAGTCAAATCTCTCCAGCAACTGCCTGGGAGGTTTGAACGTTGCCGAGGTAAAGCCATTTCTGACCAGGCCAGTGCGCACATCCATGATGCTGGAGAGTAGCGGTAGTCCCATACGATTCCTAGTGTCATCTTTTAAAAGCGAGACAAGGGAAAATGCTCGCTCAACATGGGCATTGGAAACAGGCAGAACAAGAAGTCTTATGGCACCTTGTGCCAATTCCTGGAAACACTTGTGCCCCCCTGCATCTTTAAACGCTTCGACTTCGAGCCAAAACTTGTCAATGTCCTGATGATCAGAGAAGCTTGCGGTTGTCACATTCCTCCACTGCGATTCTAATGTACCAATGGGGCACGAGAAAACATCAGCTGGCAAGTCCTTTACTCCAGGCCTATTTATAGTGGACATAACAGATTTCGGGCAGATGAGCTCCAGTTTGCGCAGGAATTCCATTGAAGCAGGTAAACGCAATTGGTACTGCTTTACAAGTTCTTTCAGAAAATCCATACAACGCGAAGCAATTCTCTCCTTCATGTCTGGGGCTAACCTACTTTCCTCCAGTTTGTCCATAAATGTGGTACCCAGATCCGCATCCAGAGGGGATAGGAATATGCCAGACTGTGTGAGGTCAAGTTCACGGAGCTGCTTGTGATTACGCAAGAAGCTCGGTTTGAGAATGCGTCTAACAGTTGTCATGTACAGCCTTTCCAAGTCTCTAAACACACCGAGAGTGTTTCCTGTTTCTAATTGAAAGCATTTATTTACAGCTTTGATTTCCATCAGAACAGGTTGAATTCAGTACATGTAAAGGAGATTACTTTTGTCATTGTACATTTCCTTTAAAAGCCGAGCAGTATAACAGTGTTCTGTACTTGAAGCCATGTTAAAGTGCAATGTGAGGGCATCTTTTTGATCCACAATGCGGTCAATGCAGTCAGCCATCACAAGCCAACGGGTACAGCTTGGACTTATTAATTTCAAGGGGCAGCCCCCGTTATTAATAGTCTCGTATATGTTCTTGTATTCATACTGCCGCTTTGCTGAATGAGCGAACCAGTTGTAGGTTTCTCTAACCATGTATTCTATGTTGCTCGGAAGAAGCTTCATTGCTTTATTTGCAACAATGTCAAGTGAATGGCAAACACAGCGAATAAGCTGCAGGTTTGGCTGTATTTGTTTAAGTAGGGTGAAAACCGAGTGGTTTTTTCCAACCATTACGCTGGCACCATCTGTGGCAATGCCCATCATGTTTTTAATCTGCAGGCCGTTCTTTAATAGAAAAGCAACAACAGTGTCTGATATGGCTTTAGCATCAGCATCTGTCAGCTCCACAAGTCCAAGATATGTACTGACAAATTTGCTGTTTTTTTTTGAGTGGTATTTCACACAAATGCAAAGAAGTTTGTTCACGGATATGTCAGTGCTTTCATCGAGATACAGGGAATATGGAGACTCACCAATATCCTCCACAAGTTCTTCTCTGAAGTGTGGCGCGAGGACAGATTTGATAATAGCTGTGCACTTTGTCCGGTGCATTTGGAATGTTCCCATCTCATCTTTCAAAATGTCTGACAAATCGTCCACCGCATTTATTGAACTGTGACAAGCAATGTAGGCAGCGATTCTAATTTCACGGCGCTTTTGGTCATCTTTGATCGGACACTGCCCTGCTGCTCCCACTGGCACAGTAAAAGTTTTTACACTTGGTGCACAGCGCGATTTGTGTTTTTTTGTGTTAGCATGCTCTTTCAAATCGTTGAACTGTGCTCTGATTTCTGATTGACAGTATTTACAAAATGCCTTGGACTCATCGCCTACCACGGGTGCAATCCATGTTTTCAGAGACGGGTCGCTCTCCCATTCCTTTCTGTAGGACTTTTTATATTTACCCCACTTTGGCATGATGAATGATGATGATAAATGCAGTTTTGACGATAAAACGAATAGAACGATTTAGCCTACAACAACCCGCCAATCATGCTTGAAGTCCGATTGGACAGGATTCCCCTGAACCTTATTGGCTAACCTGAACCATACCTAATTTAAACGTCATCCTACATTATATAATTTATTTTATAGTTTGTTTTCATGAAAAATATAAAAAAAATACTGTTTATAGTTAAAAATAAAAACCCGCCCGTTGAATCAAAAACCAGCCCAAATTTTAAAGACCCGCCCAATGCATTTTTTTCCAGTCGGACGTGACCAAAAGGAGCCCAATTGGGCGGGAACCCGCCCAATCTGGCAACACTGAACGCCTCCCATAACAGAGGGATAGGTGGGAACGCATATAGTAGGCAGTTCGGCCATTCGTGAGACAGTGCATCCTGTCCCAAGGGGCTGGACACTTCTGTCCTTGCGAACCATAGACGACAGTGAGTGATCATCTCCGAAGCAAAAAGATCCACCTCTGCTCTTCCAAATCGTAGCCAGATCTCCTGCACAACATCTGGATGAAGTCTCCATTCTCCTGGATGTACCCGATCACTGGAAAGAGCATCCGCTGTCTGGTGGCATGCTCCTGAAATATGAGCTGCCCTCAGTGAAGCGAGTCGCGGCTGACACCATGTCAGGATCTCGTGCGTCAGCTGTAGAGACCTGCGGGATTTCGTGCCGCCCTGGTGGTTTAGATGGAACACTGTTGAGGTATTGTCGGACCGAATGAGAACATGGCGGCCTGCCAGGACTGGCATGAAAAACTTTAAAGCCATGAACACTTCTCGTAGTTCCAGAAGGTTGATATGTTCTGTGGTCTGGGAAGGTGTCCAGCGCCCGCAAATACCCCTCTGGTTCCATGTTGCCCCCCACCCTGTGAGGGAAGCATCGGTTGTGACCAACTCCCGTCGAGAGGGAACAACACCCAGGGGCACTCCTGTCTTCAACAAATCCACCTGCCTCCACCACCTCAATGCCCATAAGCAACGGTGAGAAATTACAATCAGTCGATGGCGATGTCTGGTGGGATCTAGTTGCAAACTGTTGTTCCACAACTGAAGTGGTCTGAGGTGGAGTAAACCCAGGGGAATCACCACTGTAGCAGCAGTTAACATCCCTATTAGTCGTAGGACTACCTGGTACTGTAAAGACACACCCGGGTGAAAGCGAGCCAAGAGTTGTAGAATGTTCATCACACGTTCTTGAGAGAGGGAGGCAGATATTTGGCGGGAATTCAGGGTTATTCCTATGAACGTAGTGGTCTGTGTTGGATTCAGACAGCTCTTTTTCTCGTTCACAGAAAAACCCAACTTCTGCACATGTCTCAAAAAGCAGTCTGAAGTCTTGCACAGTCTGCTGTTTTGTGGGGGCACAAAGAAGCCAGTCGTCCAGATAAGGCATAATACGCATACCTCTCATCCAAAGAGGAGACAGAGCTGTTCTCACACACCTTGTGAAGACACAAGGAGCAAGGGAAAGACCAAAGGTAGAACCTTGAACTGGTAGGCTTGATTCAGGAAACTGAAACGCAGAAACTTTCTGTGATGAACAGCAATTGGGATGTGAAAGTATGCATCTTTCAGGTCGACACTTACAAACCAATCGTCTGCTGCCACAGACCGAAGAACGTCGGCTGTGCTCAGCATTCGAAAAGGAAGGACCTTCAGGAACAAATTCAGATGCCTCAAATCGAGAATTGGGTGGAAACCACCATCCTTCTTCGGAACAAGAAAATATGTTGAATAGAACCCCTCTTCCTGAACGAGGGGATGAACTTTTTCTATGGCTCCCTTCTGTAATAGTGAACGAATTTCCAGAGAGAGGGCCATTGAACAAACTGCATTTTTGACAACAGTAGGAACGATTCTTGAAAATCTGGGAGGCCGGCGTCGAAACTGTAGAGTATATCCCCTGCTCAGTGTGCCAAAACCCAAGGGTCTGCTGTGTTGGTCCTCCAGTACTCTATCTGTTCTATTGAAAAACGATCGACCACCGGCCTGAGTATCTCAGGCTTTATGTGTGCGACTTTTAGTGGTAGCGGGGGGCCGCTGACAGGGTCCTCCTGGCAAATGTTGATGAGGTGGCCGAAAAACTCTAGCATTCTCAGTAGCCCGAGGCCTTTGAGGGGGCTGTGACTGAGGTGTAGCGTTCTGGCGGAAATATTGCTCCGGTGTGGCATAGCGATGTCGGGCCTGAACTGCTGGCATCCTAAAGGTATGGTTGCGCTGTACCTGCGTCAGTTGACGAGTGGCCTCAGACAGCTTTACCCTCTTTTCCAACAGTTCCGGAACATTAGGACCAAAAAGATGCCCGGGAACGAATGGAAGATCTCTCAAGGTTTTCTTGCAGACCTCAGGCAGCCGTGCTTGGGCAAGCCACACTTGGCGGCGTGCTGCCAGAAGCGTGGCTGCAAGGCTACCCAGCTCACGGGTTACGTGATCCGTTGCCAAAAGAGCCGTTTGCAGAAACTGTGAAATTGAAGGATCAACATTTGCTGGTTCTAGCGTACTGGTAGCAGCTAGTAGTAACTGACAGATTGTGTTTTCTGCACGAGTTATGCAAGCAACAGACTCGTATGCCTTTTTTAATAATGAATCTGTGCGACCACATTGTGCACTGGGACATCGCACATTCCCTCGTAGAGCCTCGTCAGGAGACACCACCAAAGCTGCAACAGACTGCTCTATTTCTGGAGCACGGCTCACCCCGATGGAATCTGCTTCAGCCATAGATGCTAACATCTGAGCAATCTTTGAGCACCGTTTAGGCGGACCAGAAGTGAGGGCATTTGAAAACTCAGCCAAAAAATCCTTACATGGTGGCATGGCAAAAGTCGTCGCAGCTGTGGGCTGCCTGAAAAAGACATTGGTTTGGGCAGATTGGACAGGTGACTCATCAAGTCCTAGGCGAGCAAGAGCCATTCAAAGCACAGCCAAAGTATCATCAGAAGAGGGCTGGGCCGGTCCAGATGACTGAACTGACCCCCCACTAGACCCCTCCGTTGCTGGAAAACCAGTGAAAACTTCCTGAGGTGATGGTTGCACCGCAACATCTACAGCATTCCCATGATCATGAAAAAAAGAATCAGAAGCAATCGTAGAAATCACATCCAAGTCAGAATGATGTGTAAAACGAGGGGAATCAAGTGACTCTTCCCCAGTTCCACAATTCAGAACATTCTCATCCACCTGTGTCATCTTCACAGGTGTAGCCGATGTGACAGGCTGAAGCGAGTGAAGCAGGCGTTTCAGCTCCGCCATCTCTGAAGAAAGTACAGAAACCGTCTTAGAGAGTGAATTTTCCTCCACAAACGGATGTTCATCACTTCGCGATGTAGCCCTCCTCTTAGATGGGAGGGGAGCGCCGGCTGCCACAGACGCCCTACGCTTCTGAGTGCGAGAAGGGGCTACATCCAACTGCCCGAGTTTCACCGTTGAATTGGGGTCTAACTCAGCAAGACGGAGCCGCCGTTCCGACACAGGTAAAAGACTGCAGTGCAGACACAGGTCCGTGAGAGCCTCGCTCAGATGTTGAACACCCAAACACGACGGGCAGATATCAAGACCGTCGTCCGGGAGGAGATTATTAGGGCACAGCTTACAAGTCAGTGGGAAACCAGTGGCAATCGAGCTGTGAGCCATAGTTACTCGCTAATAACACCTTCGGATAGAACCGTAAGGTTTAATTCAAGCAGGTAATATCAAGAAATATCTCACGAAAAAGATAAATAAATGTCTAAAATGGCCGATGGATTGAACCGCGGGTCGCAGAGTATCACATAAGTTCAAGGAAAAAAGTTCAGAGCAACTGAATGAATGAGGACAATGTCAACGGGAGACCGTTAACTTATAGCGCGGACAACACCAGCCACCGGATAGCACCAAGAGGCACAGAGTGTTACCGACGAAAGGAATGAAAACTCAACAAAATGCGGCTAAAGAACACTTCAAATCCATTGAAGTGGCGTAGATGCGCGCTGATACAGCTTGTGAGGGCGATATCTCGCTGCTCTTGTAAGCTGCACTTGACAGCGCAATAAATCACTTAGGTAAAACAACCTATCTCAACCAAGCGAGAAAGCGAAAGAGGCAGTGTGCTGAGCGGCTGTGGTTTATAACCAAAGTCACTATGTGACTTTGTTGGTATATTCTCTCGACCTATCTGGCTGGCGCTGCGATAATCCAGTAGTGTTTTATACTGCCTCTGGCGGTCAGTAGGAATGAAACAGAACAGATGGGCCACAAAGCAGATACTAATACATTTTGAACTTTTATTATGCTAATAATAGAATTTAGAATGAAAATACTTGTCTTTAATTATTCAAATAGTGCAAAATAGAAGTATTTTTATGGGTGGACAGTTGCATATGTAAATCAATAGGTTTCTTCAACTTGAGGCACCTTCATGTCCCAGGGGTTGAGTTTCATAAAAACTAACAAACATAAAAGGGAAATGAAATGCTCTTTTTTTATTACTATTTTTTTTTATAATAAAATCATTTTTATTAGTTTTATTATCTTCCCTGAGGTCCACTGATTATGTTATTAAAGTTGTTTTTAAACATTAAAACTGTCAGGATTTAGTAATAAATGATAATTTTCCACCCTGTTTTTTGGCCCTCTGTCTGAAACACTTGGTTTTGGTCTAAGCACCTCCTTAAAACTTCAATGTAAACGCCCACTGCTATGATTGGCTAACATCATGCAGCTCCTCAAATAGAGCCTTTTTTTTTTTTTTTTTTTTCCTTTTTATTAGCTTCATCTTGGGTCTGACAGAGAGTAACAATAACATGTAATATAGTGTAAGTAATATAGATACATATACACTCGTGATGTAACATACATTAATTCAGATTATGAAAATAAAAAGACAAACATAATTATATGCACACATACACACACACGCACAAAAATAAACAAATAAAATCAAATAGGGATTTAAATTTTATGTTTTGTAATAAAATAAAAGAAATAAATAAAATACAAAAAAAATACAAAAAAAATTTTAAAAAAATTTAAAAAAAAGGGGGGTTAAAACAAATCACCACAAATTATGTAGTTGTTGACTCCTTAAAGTACTCCAGAAAGGGGCCCCAGACTTTCAGAAATAATTTTGGCTTTTGTTTCATTGCGAACCGAATCTTTTCCATCCCAAGAGCATACAAAAGGTCAAAAACCCATTGGCGATAAGAAGGGGGAGCTGTTGCCTTCCAATTCATAAGAATAAGTCGCCTGGCCAGTAGAGTTCCAAAGGCTACACTGTCAGCCTGCAATGTGTTTAGATGAACAGGCTTTGGCAGGATACCAAATAGTACTGTTAACGGGTTGGGGTCTATTGTTAAAGAAAAAATAACAGAAAAGCATCCAAAGATTTTCCCCCAAAAATTAGACAATTTCGGACAAGACCAGAAAGAATGTGATAACGTAGCTGGTTCAATTAAACAGCGGAGGCAAGTTCCTCCTCCCAGAGCGCCTTCAGCGGACGCATTTAGGGGGACTGTTTTGTATTGATTATAGTAAATATTTTAGATATAACCCCCTTCAAAGAAGTATGGCGATCTAATATGTTATCAAGTATATTTTTAGATGGCAGAGAAGGAAAGTTTGAAAACTGCTTACGAATAAAGTTCCGTATCTGAAAGTATCTAAATAGATGTGAATTGGGTAGGTCAAATCTTTCTTGGAGTTGCGTAAAGGATGCAAAATTGTTATCTATGTATAGTTGATCAATTGTAGATAGGCCATTATCCCTCCAGATATTAAAAGCCCCATCCATCAGAGAGGGTGGAAATAATATATTACAAAAAACAGGCGCTGTAGTACAAGGGTCCTTAAGGTCCAACGCCAAACGTAATTGAGACCAAATCCTTAATGAATGTTTAACAACAGGGTTTTTTTTTTACTAAAGTAGTATGCTTATAGGGAATTGGTACACATAATAAAGATGTCAAAGTTGCTGGAGTACAAGAGGCAGATTCCAATAGTACCCACTGAGACTTCTTTAATTGCAAATCCTGCTGCACCCAACATAACAAATTCCTAATGTTTGCTGCCCAATAATATGTTTGAAAATTTGGCAGAGCCAGGCCACCCAAACACCTTGGTTTCATAAGATGACTTTGATTAATTCGTTTTGACTTATCCCATATGAAAGAAGAAATATTCCGTTGCAGAACTGTGAAAAACGATTTTGGAATAAAAATAGGGAGGCATTGAAAAAGATATAAAAATTTAGGAAGTACATTCATTTTGATAATATTCACCCTTCCTATCAAAGAAAGAGGGAGGCATTTCCAGGACATGAAGAGAGACTTCACATGATTATAAAGAGGACTAATATTGGCTTTGAATAGGTCAGAGTATTTACGAGTCACCTGAATCCCCAGGTATTTAAAACGATTTCTGACAACCTTAAATTGAAAATCTGAATATGAAATCTGAAGGGAAGATGGGTTCAATGGGAACAGTTCACTTTTACAGAAATTTAGTTTGTATCCAGAGAAACTACTAAAGACATTCAGAATGGAAAAAACTCGAGGAATTGAAATAAGAGGGTTAGACAAAAAAAAGAAGAAGGTCGTCTGCATATAAAGAGACCTTGTGTACTATACCTGCACGGGTAATACCACAGACCTGTGCACTGGACCGCAGGGCAATTGCAAGGGAATGGCTATGGCAAATAGCAATGGGGAAAGAGGACAACCCTGTCTTGTGCCCCATTGTAATTCGAAATATTCTGAAAGAACATTATTAGTACGTACAGAAGCTTTAGGGGCCGCATATAAAATTTTGATCCAAGAGACAAATGTAGGGCCAAATCCGAATTTTCCTAAAATCTGAAAAAGACAATTCCATTCAACACGGTCAAACGCCTTTTCAGCGTCGAGTGACAGAACCACCTCTGGATTGTTTGATTGGGAAGAATACAATATATTAAAAAGGCGCCTAATATTAGAAAAAGAATGTCTATCCCGAATAAATCCAGTTTGGTCATGTGAAATTATTTGACCCATAGAGTTTTCCAGACGGATAGATAAGAGTTTTGCTAAGATCTTATAGTCACAATTTAACAAAGAGATGGGACGATATGAACCACATTCAAGTGGATTCTTGCCTTTCTTTAGAAGCAGAGAAATAGTCGCTTGGTAGAGACCCGCAGGCAAATAACCATTCTGAAGACTTTCTGAAAAAACCGAAAGTAAAATTGGGCTTAACAATTTAGAGAATACTTTATAAAATTCGGACGGAAATCCGTCAGGCCCTGGGGCCTTGCCAGATTTCATGGATGCTATAGATTCTTCAATTTCCTCCACCTGAATGT
The DNA here is from genome assembly GCA_032164185.1 of Moxostoma hubbsi. Classification (NCBI taxonomy): domain Eukaryota; kingdom Metazoa; phylum Chordata; class Actinopteri; order Cypriniformes; family Catostomidae; genus Moxostoma; species Moxostoma hubbsi. The sequence goes on along the minus strand of JAVLUX010000044.1, from coordinate 24,876,705 downwards.
CCTTCTCTAAGGAGTCATGGGACAATTTATTAATAGCGGTGAATTCAATTCCATTAAGGAAAGTGTTCACTGTGAAAGCATCTGGTGGGGGTTCTGAGGAGTATAAGTCAACATAAAACTTTTTGAATTCAGAATTTATTTCTTTATAATTTGCTGTGATGGCACCTGATTGTAATTTAAGTTGGGGAATCATACGGGATGCTTCAGCCTCACGAATCTGCCGAGCAAGCAACTTCCCTGTTCTATCACTTTGCTCATAAATCCCAAGTTGAGCACGCAGAATCAGTTTTTCAGTCTCTTCGGTTGATAATATATCATATTCTGCCTGTAATAACTGACGCTCTTCAAAAAGCCCAGGGGAGGGATCAGAAGAATACTGGCTATCAATACGCACTATAGAGTGGGATATTTCTATTAGTTTTTTTTCCCTTTCTTTATTTTTATGGGATGAGTAAGAAATTATTAGACCACGCAAATAACATTTCAGGCTTTCCCAAATGGTTGAGTATGGCATGCCTGGTGTGGTATTGACATCCATAAAACTCGATATATTGGAAGAAACAAGTTCAATAAAATCCTTGTCAGATAGGAGACCCGGATTAAGACGCCATTGACAGTATTTAGGGGGCTGGTGCGGAATCTTAAGCTCTAATACAATAGGTGCATGATCAGAAATTACGATACTTTGGTAAGAACAGTCCTGTAAATATGGAAGAAGTTTATGGTCCAGAAAGAAATAATCAATACGAGAATACGTCTGGTGAACATGAGAAAAAAAATGAATACTTCCCATCAGAGGGATGCAAGTGACGGAATGCATCACATATACCGTACTTTTGCATAAGTGAGGATAACTGATGCACATTTTGATAGAGCTATGATTTTTTTGGAAGATCTGTCAAGACTTGGAGACATAACGCAATTAAAGTCCCCAGCCATAATAAGTGGGTGTGAGTGAATATTAGGAATACAAGACAGAAAAGAAGAAATAAACGTAGGATCATCATAATTGGGTGCATAAACATTTGCAAGAGTCAGGGGGGTCGAGAATACAATAATATATCTCCCTTTCTGATCTACAATAGTGTCAGAGACTATAAATGGGACAGATTTATGCACTAAAATTGCACACCCTCTAGATTTAGAATGGAATATTGAATGGAAAACCTGCCCTACCCAATCCCTTTTTAACCTAAAGTGGTCAGCAGAACGGAGATGCGTTTCTTGCAAAAAAACAAAGTCTGCCTTTAAGCTCTTCAGATGGTTTAAGACTCGGCTGCATTTAACAGGATTATTGACAGCCTTACAATTCCAGCTAACATATCTCAAAGAATTTGCCATGCTAAAGTGTTTAATGAAATTGAAATATTCCAGGAGAAAATGAAAACAAACGAAATCCAACTAACAAAATACGAAAGAAAAAAAAACAGAAAAAAAAACACAGAGACCTAAAATAGACAGTAACACATCCGTGTATAAAAGACACCCAAAAATGAACACCATGAAGAATAAATGAACTTAAAGATGAGCTCAGCTTTGAAACCGCAACACCACCCATCCCTCCATCCCCACCCCAACTCCCCTTTCCCCCTCCCACCCTATGAACAAAGATAACACTACCCTTGATGGAGTGTACGCCTCCCTGGGTTAACACCCAACAATACGCCCGAGTCACTTTAACATGAAACTCGAACATGACTCTGCAAACCACTAAATTATGTTACAACCACATTTATGGTTATGACAGAAACAAGAAACTCAAATTTTAAATATTGTTATAATAGGCTAATGAGCGAAAAATAGCCTCAGCACCTATTTTATTTTAACTATGCGATAACTCTTGAGAAGAATAATTAACTTTAACTCAAAATGACACAGCTGGTAATATAACATTAACAGATATAGAGCAGGTAGAAAGAATAACATGGTATTTTTTCAGCAAACATTAGTCCATAAGCTTTGAAAGTCAGGTAGCTACTTCAACCAGCTGACCCTTCCATTACCTCAGCCAAACAGATCGTGTTCTCTTGTCTTATGGGGTCACAATGTGCCTTTTCACATAGTTCATCGCTTCAGCTGGGGTATCAAACTTGTGCTCAGTACCTTCATACGTGATTCGAAAGCCAGTTAGACCTCTCAGTCCATATTTCACATTCGATCTGGACTTCAGCACTCGTTTCACGTCGTAATACGCTGCCCTCTTTTTGGCGATCTCAGGGGGGAAATCAGGGAAAATATGGACAGATCTGTCTTTGAATTTGAGCTGTTTGGATTGAATGGCCATCCGTAGAATGTCTTCCTTGACATCAAATCGGTGAAAGCATATGACAAACGGCCGCGGTCTCTGACCCTCCGCGGGTCGCGCTGCCAACGTACGATGGGCTCGGGCAAGAAGCGGGGGTTCATGGAGGCTGAATATTTCTTGCAGTGCTTCTGAGATAAATTTTGTCGGCTGTGTACCTTCCATACCCTCGGGAATACCCACAAGACGCAAATTGCTTCGACGGGAGCGGCATTCCAAATCTGTGCACTTAGCCTGAAGAGCGGTAATCTCGTTCCGTAAGGAGGTCACGGTGGGCTCAAGTGCCTGCAGACTAGTCGTCCACTCTGACGTAGCATTTTCCAGACTAGATAGTCTATCCTTGTGCGCTTTCACTTCATAAGTTACCGCCGTTAGTGAATTATGTACTTCTTCTCTCAGGGATGATATATCTTTCCGAAATTCCGCTGCATGCGCGTTAAACTTTTGGTAAATTCCAGCTTCCAAAGACTTAATCGCTGACATTATTGTAGCACCCTCCGTTATGCTAGTTTCATCTTTTGCTAACTCTGCAGATCCGTTAGAGCTCGCTGAATCCGTCTTTTTCTGTCGCGGAGCTTTTGACATTGAGGCACAAAGCTCAGAAATATTGCACAAAACAATTTTACAGCTGTGATGAGTAAGTTAAGTAGGTTATAACTTATATAGAAAGTAAATATAACAATTAGTTTGCAGAGCTTCCGATCCTACGACCTCACATGTCAGACATTAAACCGGAAGTCCAAATAGAGCCTTTTTTTAAACTAAATCTGAAGAAAATGAACAAGCTCAACAACATTATAAAACTAAATCTCGGGGTTTAAACAACGCACATATATTAAATTGTTCATCTCAAGCACAACTGTTAACACTCACACCCCGTCTACACCAAACACGAGTGTCGCATCAAAAGTAATATGAACCCATTAAAAGCTTTCTGCACACTATTTATTTAATTTTCCTCTTCCCAGTAATATCACTTTGACTAGTTTACTGCTATTTTAATTTCACAAATAAAAGCAATCGGAAGAGCAGGAATTGCAATTAAAAGGGAACAGTCACCTTTCTGATAGGACTGTAATATTGGTCCTGATGTTGCACCTATCGCAGGTTGGCACCGGTTCGGACCCGAAAGCAGATCATTATGACCCTGTTCAAGCTGGCAACCTGCACCAAGCAGTGGGGGAAACTTTCGGTCTAAGTATAAGGACCATCAATCGATGTGTATATGCTGTGTGCACAGCTATTAAAGAAAAATTTATATTAAAATAAAATATCATAATATGATATCATATGAAATAAAAATATCAGAGTTTACATATATGATATATTCCTGATATTCTACCTATCTAATAGACGATTTTGAACAATCATCTAAAGCATCACAATCACAACTGTATTATGTCCCGCGTATTTGTCCAGCAACTTTTGACGACTAACTGAACTTGACTGTTATCTAAAATGATTTTGAGCATCATAATGCAAATGTACATTTTCTGAAGAAGCTCAGCAAATGCGATCAGAGTTAAAGAGGGTTAGATTTAAAATATTTTAAAGTTTTAAAATGTTTTCTAAAAGTGAACTCTGCACTCTCATGACATCACAGGGTGTGGGTAATACTGGTATAGTGCTGCAAGACAACAAACTTGATTCAGTAGTTAAGATCGATGCAGTGGGAGAGGTATTGCAAATATGAAAAGTTTGCGTACTGTACTGTTAATGCTGCGCTTCACACGTGACAAGGCAAAGGGAATACAGCACAAGCTGTGAAACGGTCCTTATTATCGATCATGGCTGCATCTTATCAGTCTCCGACCGGCATAGGCATCTCAGTAAAATTGCTAGTTACAAGATGTGATGTTATTCAAACATCTTTATTAAAAATCTTTATTTTTGTTATTAACATTTTTTATTGACTCCAACAGAGACAAGAATACATTTAACCACAGAATTATCCATTCAGAATCAACTTATAACTCTTAATCTTAAATTGCATCAGACGCAACTTGCATCTCTAGATGCAGACTTGACATTTTTAGAATCCTATCCCACACTTCCTCCTCCAATGTCAAGTTTAAATCTTACTTCCATAATCTCTTGAGAAGTTGAATTTCCGTCCCCCAGACTCTAACCGAGTCTATAATTAACAAGGAGTAATACACTGATGCCTCATGACCTTTTCCAAAAGCAGTAATTACCACTTCCAGTGTATCTGCCACTTTAGGGGGTGTAAACTGCTCGCAGAAATAGTACAGAGCAGGTGGCACAGCTATAAATACCTAAAGAACTGAGAATCCCAAAATGTTGAACCACATTTTCAAAGGATCTCAACAGTCCACTCTCATATAGGTCACTGAGTGTATTGACCTCCCTCACAATCCACACTGACCAGCAAAAAAGGGGACTTATTAATACATAATTTTGGGTTCATCCAAATGTTAGAGCAGGTAGTTGAAATTTGGAATACAATTCATTTTAATAACATTAACCTTCCCAATCACAGATAAATATAATGAAGCCCACCTGCCCACACCACTCGAAAACCTTTTTGTTAATGGGTCAAAATTTAACTCTGACTAAATCAGAAAAATTTGCTGGGAATAAAATGCCCAAATAGTTAATGCCCTGTTTGGGCCACTGATAGGTGCCCTGCTGAAAAGCCATTACTGGGCAGTATGCTGTCAGAGCAAAAGCTTCATAATTTTAACTAATTGTATCCTGAGAACTTAGAAAAATGGAATTAATACTTGTGGAGTCAAGGCATAGATCTAGTGGGGTCAGAGACAAATAATAAAATATCATCTGAGGAATTTCTATCCTCTTCAGTAGACGAAGATGTGGAACTATAGAGATCAAGATAGAATTCTTTAAAAGCATTATTAATATAAATGGCCATGGTAAATATTTTACTACCAGCAGATATCACTTAGGGAATGGTAGAAAAGACTCTCTCTCTGCTTTATATGTCTAGCCAAAAGCTTCCCTGCATTGTCCCCCGACTCAAAGTATGACTGTTGAATAGCCAAGCCTTCACCTTCTGTGACAAAATAGTATTATATCTGTTTTTCAATCCGATCAATTCAGCCTCCACAGGAAACTGACAAAAACTGGTATTAGCACTGATTGGACGCAAGGTTTTGGGTTAAACCTACACAATAAAGCAAGACTCCTTGATTTCAAACTTTTAACTTATTTTAACTAAATGAAATCTAAATATCCAATTACATTGGTGTGATCGGTGAATATTTTGCTTTAGTGATTTAACATTACAAATTAATTTAAAAAACAAAAAGCTTAAATCAAACCAATTTCTAAATTCAAACTGCACTCCAAACGAAACGAAAAAGCAAAAAAATATTCAAAAATATTATGTGTATAGTATCAGTCTAAACATGTAGGTGGAAAATTACTTACACAAATTAAAAATTATTAATTGTAAAAATAAGAATTATAATGATGATAATATTCACTGAAATATAAACCATGGTTTGAGGTGAATGTGTTTTTTTATTATTTTATATAGTTTGTATTATTTTACAGGCTGCAGAGTTGCGTTCACAATAAACTTCTCTGTGGAAATAAAGTGAACTGAACTCAAAGTACTTCCTGAGCTGAGATGTCCGTGGTCATTTGCAGCACTCATAGACGATACTATTCTTGCAAAAAAATATAAAACAATTCGGAAGACAGACGCAAAGAGTGAGAACCATTTAGATGCGCGTGTTCCACGAGACTGCAAGCCTCCGTATCAGTGCTTCATAGATGTGCATAGACGGCTTTTCTGTCATCTGTTCTTAATAAAATAATAAAGTATTTCTTCAATGTGTGTCTGTGTGCCGCGGGGCAAATTATTTGTAATGGCCTAATAATTTTATAAATGGGAAAATGAGACAAATGTCGTCTTGACATGGTCAAAGGCATCAGCTATTGGCGATCACTCTGACATCGTTGATCACCGAGATCATCGTCTGTCGGCACAATCCTAATGTGCATTTCTCTCTATAAATTAACAAAATATTCAGACAGTCTCTTGCTGGTTTTTCCAACATATTCAGGATCATTACCACTTTTGCCGTTGTCAATGCGGCTCGCTTCGTGCGTGTGCTTGTCAAATTTATATTTTAAATTATTACGGTTTAGTATTTCTCTGTAAAGTAGAACAGTGTTAGCAATGTTACTGATAACATTGTTTCCCTGTCCTGGAACTCAAACCATTTTCTGATGCCCCCCAAAAAAATATATTTAAGTAATTCAATTAATATCATAAACATGTGACCAGTCGACTAATGGCTTAAACCAACTAGTACTAGTCGACTAGGAAACTCCAGGAGCCCTAAACTCCACGAGTTCTTATGCTTTGGATTTTTTGATGAATGAGGCATACTGTATGATCTGACCCCTAAGAACCTAAGTGCCTCCAAGCCACGCCCACAGAGGATACTAAGGACAATTAATCTCCATATAAACATTGATAGCAGCCTTTAATATATGTTGGAATTCAAGATTTTGCAAAAGGGATAAGTTAAAACACCAACTATAGGATTAATTTTTTTCTCTGTATGTGACAGCACCTCTAAACTTACCAGGGCATGATCTGAGACAAAGATGTTTCCAATTGAACAATCAACAACCGATTAAATGAGGGACTTAGATATATAAAAAAAAAATCTATTCTATCTAGAATAAATCTTATGAACTGATGAAAACAATTTATAGTCCCTACAAGATGTGTTCAAAAGTCTCAAAATATCCGTAAGATCAAGATTTTACACATCCTGTGAAGCGTCAATGATGCTCTAGGGGACTTACACACATTTGCTTCACTGTGATCAAGAACTAAACCATCAAAATGTTAAAGTCTCCTCCCAATATTACATCATGAGGGGTGCCAGCGGCATGCAACATCCCTTCAGGATCTATAAAAAAAAAACCCTGATCATCAGCGTTAGGTGTTTAAATATTAGTCGAAATCTGAATTTCTGCTAAAACAATAATGACTCTTCCTAACGTATCTTTAATCTGTCTGAGACATTTGAATTGTAGATGTTTACTTATAAATGTGATGACTCCCCTGGTCTTACTTGAGCCAGCACTGAAGAAAACATGCCCACCCCATTTCTTCCCAAATCTTTCAGCTTCCCACGGCGAAGATGTGTTTCTTGAAGAAACACTATATCTTATTTTTTATGTTTAGGAAAAGAAATAACCTTCCTTCTTTTTATGGGGTACCCCAGCCCATTCACATTCCACGTGGAGAGAGACAATCCACTCAAATTAACATTTGATGTATTAGAAAAGGTTTATTGTGTAAAAAATACAATTATAAAGACCATATTCCAAAATTAGAGCAACAAACAATCCCAGAATAAAAAAATGTCCGCATTAACCCCACACATGACAGCACCAACCGACGTCCATCCCTTTAAACTGAAACGGACCATGTGCACCTACGAAAGCCTCTGTGACAACTTTGCCGTCTGTTTTTATACAAAAATTTGTAAAATAGAATTACACAACAGAAGATAACCCGAATCTATGAAAACAAACTCCAGCCCAAAAGCAGAATAAACACAAAAAAACATGTAGATTCATCCACTTAATTGTCTCAAAAGGTGTGTTCCTCTTAAAAACAAACTGGCACAAAAAAAACGTTCAGTTCTTCCGGCAGTCAAACTCATGCCAATGATCAGCAAGAAATATTGCACAAAACCAACTCTAGCCAACAGGAGGAATAAGCACCCAAACGAGCAGATTTATCCACAAGCTGTCCCAAAGAAATTATAATACACAAAACAAACTCCAGCCACTAGGTGGAACCAGCACAAAACTAAACTAAAAAGGTGCCCAAATTCCTCTGCCAGTCAAGAGAATGTTCAGTGAGTCAGACCCACTAAGCGGCAACATGAAAAATCACCAAATGGCTTATTGACTTACTGAAGGACAATGCACGAAACTCCAATTTTTCACAGACACAGATTTGGGGGATCCTGCCAGTCAAGTCAATTTCCTGAAGCGTCAAGTAGGTGTAACCACCATTCAAGGAGCCATTTTGTTATGTGCAAGAAGACCATGTAACAGGAAATTATATCACAGAGAAAGACCCCTGATGACCGTAACTGCTGCATAAAAAGATTAGTAACCATCTTTAAAATATTCAAGATAATTTGATATGTATAGGGTATGGTCAGGTATGCTTGTGTCAAATGTCAAATGGTATGACCCCAGTAAAACATTGATCATTCATCATAATTTTAAAAATGAGTAGAAATGAGTTTGAAATATTCACACCAAGGCAATGTGCTTGTGTCCATGATAATGCCTGTCAAAATTAGATTTTAAATTGTCAGATGTTTTTCCTTCATTGAAATAAAATAAAACACCAAGTTTACTTCACCTCGTTGACAGTCATGCTTGATTTTCAGTGTCATTTTCTTCAATAGTAGCACACGAAGAGTCCAGAAACATGCACTCTTTCTCCACTTTCCTTTCATCTCATGTCCTCATGAGAGAGCATCTGTTCCCCTCATTAAAGTTCAAGCAGCAACAAGTGAAAAATAAACTATTAATCCAATCATCCAACTAAATGTAGACTTAGACTTTTTCAGTTCGAACCAGTCTGGCCATTCTCTGTTGACCTCTCTCATGAACAAGACAAATCTGTCCACAGAACTGCCGCTCGCTGGATGTTTCTGGCACCATTCTGAGTAAATTCTAGAGACTGTTGCGTGTGCAAATCCCAGGACATCAGCAGTTACAGAAATACTCAAACCAGCCCATCTGGCACCAACAATCATGCCACGATCCAAATCACTGAGATCAAAAAAAAATTCCCCATTCTGATGGTTGATGTGAACATTACCTGAGGTTCCTGATCCGGATCTGCATGATTTTATGCATTGCAATGCTGCCACATGATTGGCTGTTTAGATAATCGCATAGATGATTGTTAATGCCAGATGGGCTGGTTTGAGTAAAGTTGAAGTCAGAAGTTTATATACAATTAGGTTGATGTCATTAAATCTAATTTTATAACCACTCCACAGATTTAATATTAGCAAACTATAGTTTTGGCAAGTCATTTAGGACATCTACTTTGTGCAAGACACAAGTCATTTTTCCAACAATTGTTTACAGACAGATTGTTTCACTTTATTTGGCAATATCACAATTCCAGTGGGTCAGAAGTTTACATACACCAAGTTAACTGTGCCTTTAAGCAGCTTGGAAAATTCAAGAAAATTATGTCAAGCCTTTAGACAATTAGACAATTAGCTTCTGATACTGAATTAGAGGTGTACCTGTGGATATATTTTAAGGTGTACCTTCAAACTCAGTGGCTCTTTGCTTGACATCATGGGAAAATCAAAAGAAATCAGCCAAGACCTCAGAAAAGAAACCGTGGACCTCCACAAGTCTGGTTCATCCTTAGGAGCAATTTCCAAACACCTGAAGGTACCACATCCATCTATACAAACAATAGTACGCAAGTATAAACACCATGTGACCACACAGCCATCACACCGCTCAGGAAGGAGATGCATTCTGTCTCTTAGAGATGAACGTTATTTGCGCGAAAAGTGCAAAACAATCCCAGAACATCAGAAAAGGACTTTGTGAAGATACTGGAGGAAACAGGTAGACAAGTATCTATATCTACAGTAAAACGAGTCCTATATCAACACAACCTGAAAGGCTGCTCAGCAAGGAAGAAGCCACTGCTCCAAAACTGCCATAAATAAGACAGACTACAGTTTGCAAGTGCACATGGGAACAAAGATCTTACTTTTTGCAGAAATTTCCTCTGGTCTGATTAAACAAACTGTTAACAGTTTTGCCATAATGACCATCGTTATAATAGCTGAAATAAATAATTCTCTCTACTATTATTCTGATATTTCACATTCTTAAAATAGTGATCCTAACTGACCTAAGATAGGGAATGTTTTCTATGATTAAATGTCAGGAATTTAAGTTTAAGGAGTTTAAATGTATTTGTATTGGGTGTATGTAAACTTCTGACCTATGAGTTTTAAATGTATTTCTATAACTGCTGATCTCCTAGAATTTTCACGCACAACAGTCTCAAGAATTTTCTCTGAATAGATGTCTTTTCTGTCATCTGTTCTTAAAAA